>VXBC01003608.1:550647-565468 GCA_013399945.1 Ploceus nigricollis | reverse complement strand
CAGAACATGTGTATAGATTATGCAAAGATACAGAGCTTTGTAACAATGTTGTTCCTTTCAAATCTTGTCCTTCTGTGTTCCTGTTAAATATTCATTGTATATATATTATTATTCTGAATATTGGGATATGTATACTTGGCATAACAATATATCAGATGAGTTTAATTTGGAAAATCAGCTTCTAAATATTTAGGCCTTATTTCTGATTGTTTCTGTTTGTCCCTTGGGACAAATCTCTGCAACTATAAACAGCCCTGTTCAATTCTCTATGAGCCTTTTTATTGAGGCATTTTGTATTCCTCCCTTTTCCTCTAATGTTTGTTCCTTTGGCCAAAAGCTTATTAATAACACTAAACTATGTCAGATACCACAGGTATTACTGAGGTCACATCCTGTGTGACCTGTACTAGTTTTGTTATCCTAAAAATATTCCCAAAATATTCCCTGTACAGAAAGAATTTTTTTTTCCCTACAGAAAGACCTTTGTTGAAGAATGCAACCCTAATTGAATCAGCAGCTGCTTGTGTTTCCAAGCCAGTGGAGAAAATCTTGTTAGATAAAGTTGAAGTTATAACTGGAGAAGAAGCAGAACAAAATGTATTGCAGGTGTGTATTTCATAAAACCTTGATGGTGAATAGTTTAGTTGTTAAAAAGAACATCTAGATCTATTGCAGATGCAGCAATCTGAAAACAACTTCAGTTCATATTTCAAATTTTTGCTTTTTTTTAAGCTATGCCTCAGCTAACCCATTTTTCTGTAAGTTGGTACATTCTTTTTCATATTATATTTGTTCATTTTGTAGTCCCTTCTAGTAAGTGATTATTTCAGTGCTATTTTATAAGCATCTACATAGTATACTAGCTGTAACCACAATCTTGGAACTGGAAGTGATTTGAGTAAAGAGGGAGTTTATGGAAAAAAATTTTTGGAGAAAAAAAGCAATGTTTTGTTAAAGTGATTTGTTTTATAGTTCAACTAAAATAGCAATTATCTTTCCAACCTGGCAGGGGGTAACTTTTTATTCTTTGTCTTCAAAATATTATTTTCTCAGAAAATAGCAATTGTGATTTAAAAAATCTTAATGTCATTTTATTTTTGATTAATTCTTCTGTCTTGGCAGGAGACAAAAGTTTTACTGTCTTTGGAGCAGTACTCTTCTAGTAGCAGTACTGGTGTCCTGCTGCATAACATTTATAATGAGTGAGGAGATAAGGTTGTACAACTTTTGTTGTACAACAAATTTAGATATGCTGGTGGATATCACAGACTGCTGCTACATTTAAAAACACAGCAGCAGCAAAACTGAAGGGCCTCAGCAACTTCCTCAATAGACAAAGAGTTAATGAAGATGAAATAATTGAAAAAGTATACTGGGACTCATGCTGAATGTTTTCTATGATGAGAAAAGAGTTCACAGATTTAAGAGCCCTTTCATTTTAAATAATAAAGGTGATCTAGCTATATATGTATGTATAGATAATATCTATGTACCTTTGTGCATATGTCATGTAATACATGCATGTATTAAAAGCCATATCAAAAGTTTTACAACCATAAAGTTGTAAAAGTAAAGTTATTATTTTAGAGCCAATAAAACTAGCATTAGCTGGCAGTCTTCATCATGTATTTCTCTTTCAGATTAACTGCAAGCTCTTTGTATTTAATAAGCTTTCTTTAAGCTGGACTGAAAGAGGCAGAGGATCCCTGAGGCTTAATGACACTTCTAGCAATAAACATGGAATGTTGCAGTCAAGGCTAAGTATGAGTTAAATAATGAGATATCTTATACAGAAAACACCAAATAACTTGTATTATTGTTGGCTAGAGTTTATTTCAGAACATTTAAATCTGAGAAGATTGTTATATTTAAGTCAAATTGCTGAGAATCTTTTTGCCTGATAAAGTTCTCTGTGTTACAGACTGAGGAACTGGGCTCATAGATATTGTTAGGTTCTGTGTACTTCTCTGCTGCACTGTGTCTTCAGCTCAGTCACCAGTCTAACAGTTTGCTCTTTGCTGGTTCTGCTTTTTCAGCAGCAATGTTTCAAGACTCTTTTGGAATGTTGTTCTTACTGTGCTGCCACTTCTTTGTACTGTATTTGCACAGTTTCAGCAGATTATTTCCTTTGTGTGCCAGACATATTGGAAGAAACGAATATATTTGGATATTAAAAAAAAACCCTCACTATATCAGGGTTTTATACCAAATTAAAAAGAATAATTGATGAAAATATTAGTTGTATACAAGTGCTGGAGAAAACAGCTGCACCATATCTTACCATATTAACCTTATTTTAGTTATGCGAAATCAAGGTAGCTTGAGACTGATTCTCAACACCCAACTCTGGGAACAAATGGTTATAAAAAGAGCAAACAGAAAGAGCTTGTGCTTCACTGCAACAGATCAAGAGGACCATTCTATTCAAGTATTTCTAACTCAGGTGAGTAGGAGACAACAGCTCCACCCGAAACCCCACTTCATCTAGAATTCTGAAGGGTTGCATAAGGTTGGTTTTAGCAAATGGCCTTCATGCTCTATCAGACTATGCTCAGCTTAGATGTTACATGGCTTTTATTATGGAATGTGTTAGAATGATATTTCAAAAAAACAGGTGTGATGATATGATCTGGCCTTATGACAGATATTTCCAGAGTCTGGTTCACATACCACCAATGGAATGGGTATCATTACAGTAACATGCAGAAATGGCTCTTTTTTAGTGGAAGGAATACACTGACGATTTCTTCATCGGTAGTTAAAATTTTGTAAGTTACTCTGGTAAAAGGCAGCAGCTTTCTGCCATGGTTCTCAACACAGCACTTGCAATAAATCTGTCCAGTGTAGGACCTCATTTCTCAGTTGAGGAGAATACAGAGTTTCAATATCCCCCTGTGTAAGACAATAGTCTTGGGAACCCTGATTTTCTCCAGCAAGGGGTAAATTGGAGATGGAAATGTGCTGGACTTATTTGCAAATAAATAGCACATATGTCCCAAGTTGGAAAGTGAGAGCATCCACATGAGTTTAAAGATGTTTACAGTTTCCCTAGTAGATCTTTCTAGGAAGGATTCAGCTTGCTGGGAAAGACAAATATTTCCTGGAAGTGTCATGTATCATGCACAAGCAAAGCACCATGCACTGTATATGCAAGTACTGTAAATCTGTCACTTCCTAACAGGGATTGACTTAACTATGGATGTGCTGGACTGCTGGTCTGCATGTGAGAATTATAAATGTCCTGATTTCCAGGTGTGCTGCACTGTTTTCATTGAGAGTGTAATTTACATTCTGAAAATTTGTCTTGGCATTACTGAGCAGTAAAAAAGGAATGTGGAAATCACGATATATGAGAGCTGTATGGGTGTGGCAAGGGTTGCAGGAAGCTGCTTCTACAGTCACTGAAGAGGCTGGTACCCATCCCTACAGTATTCACCTGGCGACTGTATATATTAATATGTCAGGGCTTTCCTACTTCTAGAATCAAGCTCAGGAATCATCCAAAATATCAAATACTCCATAAAAACTGAGCTGTTCTTCAGGGAAAGTAATTTTTAAGCTTATGTTTCTTGTAACTATACAGGAAATAATCAACAGCTGCATATAAAGCTCAGACCACATAAATAAACTTCACATTGTTTGTATTGGCATTAGTATTTGGATATTAATAATTAAGTGTAAATCTTAAGTTGACTGTTTTGATTATAAAGGACAAAATACAACTCTTTCATTATTTTTTTAATGAATTTTTAAAAATAGAGATTTTTATCAGTTGTTTTGGATTGTATACATTTTATGTTCTGCAGGCAAGCTCAAAAGACACTGAACATCTGTATGCAGCAATACATCATCGCCTTGTGGCGTTGCGAAGCTTTGCTGAGCAAGAGCCAGATGCTCATCAAGTAGACACAGAGTCAGAAACAGCTTTTCAGCCATTAAACTGTGATAGTGATGATGAAGATGATGAAGAACTAACTCAAGTGAGCAGCACTGGATCTGGTAAGCAGAGGTTTTGCTGGAAATGTGTAATCCTTTCAGGGTATTTGCTTTAAGTAATGAAAATGGGACTTTTTTTTTTTTTATGCTGACTATAACTTTTATCTGATACAGATACCCCTTTTTCAGGTAGAAATAGGGTAATTCCTTTTAGTATTTTGACTTTTTACTGTTAAAATGTAAGATTTTGCCAGTTCAAGTATCTACACATATTTCTAGCCATGGAATACTCTTGACAAATGCTTGAGGTTTAAGAAATTTTATATTATCAAGCATTATCTAAATGCTTTTTCAGTATATTTCAGTAGAAATGACTAGAGATGTTGAGATACTGATTTTACCTTGAGTAAGTGAAGAATGAGTCCATTCACATCAGTGACTAGCTTGTTGCTAAAAGCCTAGAGCACAATGTGTTTACTAAGATATTTATAGTGTCATGGTTAACTTAATTTAAAACATGTTCCTTGATCGGCTCTAACAACTACCTTGACTAGGAAATCTGCAAGACAACATTTACACACCAGTTTTGCCAGCTTTCTTCATCATAACAAAAATGTGGGTTTCTCAGAGAGAAAAATGCCACTAAAATAAGATATTAATGCCTTAACGCTTCTTTTAATGCAACTCACAACAAGGCTGCAGTCACATTTGCAGACAGCAAGGCAGAAAGAGCTGTTAGACTTAAAAGCTCTTCTATCCTACCAAAAGACAAGTCATATTTCTGGAACAAATTCACTGCTTGTGTCAAACTGCTATAGTGGATACAGGAGTTTCCAATTAGGTGTGATTTTTCAACAGATGGACTACATCAGGCAACTTTGAGTTGTTGCTCACAGGATTAGCTTCCCTCTGCAAATAGGTAACATACTGTCCTTATATTATAAACATTCCTTTCAACAACTATTCTTCAAGAATCAAGAAATGAACAGTAACAGCTGTAAGTATTGTTTCCCTAAGGAAACAAATTTTTTCCCCTTTNCAGCTTCCCCTTAACGCCCTTCACCATCTTGGTTATCCTCCTGACAGACTGCAATATCTTTATATCTTTCTTATATTGAGGTGACCCAAAACTGCAAACAGTTTCTGATGACTTTGAAATTTTGGATGGAGCTTGATTCCTTCCCGAAATTCCTAATAAGAACTCTTTATTCTTTCAGGAAAAAAACCAAAAAAAAAAAAACAAAAAACAAAACACCCAAAAAAATAAGAGGGGAAAGGGAATTTCAAAGCAGTGTAGGAACACAGATATACAAGTTAAATATTTATTTTGATTTGCGGACACTTCTGATACAAATATTCAGATAGCAGCCAGCAAACAGATTCTGAAATGTGTGAGATGTTGTTTTCCTTGTCCTTTCAGTTTAAGCATCTGTGTGTAATTTATTCCAGTTTGTAACAAGAGTTTTAACAATCCCTTTCAAGCACTTTTTTAATGGCTTCTAGCTCTTCTGCTTATCTTAATCTCTTCTCAGAGCCACAAGGTTTTAATTTGCATGCATTTCAGTTACTGGTATCCAAGTCACTCTCCACCTTCAGACATTCAATCTCACTCATGACTGTCCCTGGAGCTCCCTTTTACAAAAATAGAAGAATAATAGCCCTTATGAGTTTTGAACAGGAGGAGGTCAGTTTTAAATATCAGCATAGAAATGTCCATTTAGATAAAAGAGAACAGTTCCTGGTTTTTTAAGAGCATTAGTTCTAACATTTTATTTTTCATTCTTTCATTTTCATTGAAGGGTATATGTGAATAAGTCATCTTCTTTTTATTGATGTAACTCAGTTTTGGAGATTACCTCTCCTTAAGAATATATAAATGTTAAGAAGCCTAAATCCTCAGGGACTGTTTCTTTACAAGAGATACAAGAATTTACAAAAAATGCCTCCATGTTATGTCATTCCATTCTATTTGTTTTTTCTCACCCTCTCCCCAGTGGTTTTCTTTTCTTAATATAGCAATTTCCTTCTTATTAAAATGAACTAACACAGTTGCCTAGATGATGTATTTCATGACACTGTAAAAGACATCAAAAATTAGATCTTTATTATCTTTATAGTATGTTTATAATAATTGTCTTTAGTGCTTGACACTGAAGAAGAAAGCAAATATGATATAGTTAGTAAGTTAATTATGGACGTTGAAGTGATTCTGTATATTTGCAAGACTTTGTTGTAGGCATTCTTTACAGAAAATTCTTAATCTACAGTATGTTAATGCTATATACAGGCAATGTATAAGGTAGTAGAGATTTTTGTATGATTTTATGAGTCAGTATAGACATTTATTCCAATATTTTTAAAATTCCTTGTTGAATTGCTTTACTTTCAAGTAGAGATATTAATTTTATAAAGTCCATAAAGAGAAATTTGCAGTGCCTGATATTTTTATCAGATCATATTTCACCAGTTACAGCCTGAATATTTTTACCAACAGAATGGTCTGTAAATCTAAGTGGAGAGAAAAAGAACAACTAATCTTTAAATAGATTTTGGGAGTGGATGGGATCAATAAGTCTTTGGAAAGTATTTATCTTTTCCCTCTGACTATAAAGTAGCTGACAAAATGAATGTAGACTAAACAGTAAACTTCTTGGCTGATCAAAGTCAAACAAGTAAAATATGTGGGAGGTACAAGGACAGCACTGTCACTAGGCAAAGAAAAGTTTTATGCATTACTCCTTATACTCCACCTCACCAATCTGAAATCTTCTCCTAACTTCATCCTGATTGAGGGATCATCTCTTTTGATTGAGGTGTCCTCTCTGTAATTTTAGAAGCTATTAGAATGAATTCAAAGATTCTGCAGTCTAGGACTAGGTAAGTCCCAAGAAGTCTCTCCATACCCAGCCACAGACCTTACGAGAAAAATCAGAGTGTGCAAAGACATGAGACTGTATCCCATGTAGATCCACAAAGAATTGTGTGGATTTTCGAGACTACTGGTATTGAGAGCTGGTAGTCTCCAAACACCAGTAGTGTGTTGGTCTGAGAACCAGACAGTATCATAACATAGAAATGCAAAAGCAGACGCATTTGTAGAACTGAAGAATGTTTTATTTTAGTGACATTTTCTGGTCCACTGTACATGTACTTCCCATCTCAGTTTCATTAGGACTCTCTCTTATGCTGGAGTTTACCAAGATTTAAAATGTTACAAGAGCTTTCTTTCTATTTTGAAGTAAACTACTTTTAAAGTTCTTAAATGAACTACTCTTCAGCAACACCACAGTAACTCCTGAAAAACTGCTTTGTTTGGCATTTCTTGTTGATTTACTTTAAATTCTTATCAATTGTTAAGGATTCCAAACTATAAAGCTAACACACACATACCTGATAGTGATTAAAACTGAGGAAGAAGGAAAAGTTATGAATTAACTTCTTTGTTGGAGTTTCTGTATTTTTTTCAGCAGGCACCAGTAATATCTAAAGCAGAGAAAAAAGACACT
Organism: Ploceus nigricollis; assembly: GCA_013399945.1. Taxonomy (NCBI): domain Eukaryota; kingdom Metazoa; phylum Chordata; class Aves; order Passeriformes; family Ploceidae; genus Ploceus; species Ploceus nigricollis. The sequence goes on along the minus strand of VXBC01003608.1, from coordinate 558,026 downwards.
CTATGATTGGTTTTAAATGCTCCCATATCAGGAAAGAGAAGGGGAAAGATCAGATTTTATATTCTGACAAACACAAGCTTTCATTTCACTTGTAAAAGATTTTAAACTCTTGGTAAGTATTATGGGATGGCCAGATGGTAGCAGCAATTTTTAAGCAGATACTGTCGTAGTGGTATTATGTGTCTGATATTATTAGTCAGTTCTACCTACTTTCTGCAGATGAATCAAAGTCACAGAAATTACGCACCAAAACCACTTCCTCATAACCAATGACCTGTTTGAAGGTATGTTGGATTTCTCGCAGTTTTCTGAGCATCTGTAATGAAGTCTTAAAGAGATAATTTGCATCCTGGGTACACTGCCCTACCTAGACATCAGATTCCTTTGTGTTTTTTGTGCTTGTCTTTATTGACTTGGAGGGTCATAGGCTTTATTCACAATTCACATGCTCAAATATTTGTGAATAATCCTCTGTTATCTAGTTACCTATTTACCTAAACCAGGAACTGATCATATCCAAACTTTAACCTACTGCTTTGGTATTATGAAATGCTGGATTGTTTCAAAACATGAATATGCTCAAATAAGCAAGATTTTTTCAATAAATTCTTTTTCAGATCATTCTAGATGGAACCGCAGGTGGTCTGTTGTCTGCTCATGATACCTGCCAGAGGTTACAACAGTTCAGTTGGGAACTCATCTTCCCAAAATGTCTAAGCTGACTCATCAGCCCCTGGAGGGAGGAAATCAGATGAATATTACTTTATTACTTTTAAGTAGAGATTAATTTTAGAGACAGCTGAAGTTTAATTCATTGAGAAAGAACTTCAGATGCACTATTGAGGATGCCAGGCAGCCTGCTTTGCACTGAGCTGTGAATAACACCATGGCTTCCAATAGTCAAGAACTGTTACAAAGACTTTCAATTTTAGAATTAAATATATTTATATACATTATTAGAGTAAGGAATTTTATAGGGAATCAGTACTTGTTCATCATATTGATGGATAATACCACATAAGCATGAACTAATAATATATGTGAACAGATATTTGTTACTTTTAATCTATTATTTAAAAGATACATTTGGAAAGCTTTAAATTTTGCTTCACTGAAAACATTTATTTAAAATTCTGTGGTAACATTCAGCATCCTGTTTGTAAGTACATGCAAGCAAAACCTGGGGTGGCAGTTTAGCATGACCAAGGCCTATGGAAACTAGCTTTCATACAAGGGGTTTTATTTAATGTTTATTTTGAAAATATCTGGAGTGGTATACTTGCTGCAGAATTTTGTTTAAGGGAAAAGAACGATGATCTGCATCTTTCAGCTGTACACACCAAAAGAATTCACCAAGAAGTAAAAGCCCATTCTAAGGACTATATGAGCTTTAAAATTTAAAGTGTATCTGCTTGCTCATGAACACCTTTCTAGCTGGAACAAAACAAACACCTACACTTGTGTATATTAATTGTCTACTTGATATACACAAATAAATGCATGCACAGTACAACAGGATATCTACATTTTAAAAAAAATCCCTTAAATGTGTGAGATTATCTGAGATTACTTCTGCCTTAGGTGTAGCTATCCCTAACAGCATCATTCATTTGAGTATGTTACACATTCATGTGCACAATAATCCCAACAGTGGCAAGACACAGTTGCTCTGTAAAAGTCATTCCACAAACTAATGCCTTCTACCTAAACATTTTTGTGAGAAAAAAACTCTAATTCACCTGTGAATCGAGACTTGCGGGGTCATTCGTAAGCCCATGCACAGTGAGATACACCAGTTATGCTCCATGTTTTCATTCTGTCAAAAACAGAATTTGTCTGCAGTCTCTCCACTGCACTTCCCTGATGTCCTGCATATTGTTTGTCATCCTCAGAGCTGAAACAATGTTCTGAAAGATCTCAAGTCCTTTTAATTAAGGTAATTGTAATGATTTCTCAATGAAAAAGCTGCAACACACCTGATCAGTCAAGTTACAATTTAGTTTTCCCATCTGAACATGGTATGAAGTTGGAACAATACTAGTTTTTTCCTGAATTCTCAGTGCACTGCCAAGATTAGTATCCAGATGAAGCTGAAATAGTTGTCTGGATTACACTGAATGTAATGGCCCACCAAAATTAGCACTTGTCTGACACTGATTTAGCATCTGGATGACAGTAAATTTAAGTGGAACTTGATTTTTGCCTTCAGGAAAAAGGGAGTGCTTCCCAACAGAGCACCTGTGTCAAACAGTGAAGCATGGGGATTCTCTTTGACTCCAGTCTGCCAATAACAAAACTATTGTTTCCATAACGAGCTGTACATTGTGTCCTTTGTTATCAGCCTCACTCCTGACCACAACAATATTTACATCACTGACCTTCATATTTCATTGCTGCAACTCATCCTCAGGGACAAAGCTCCATGTTATAAAAACTCAGGCAGTTGTAAAACACAGCCACCCTTTGTATTTAGCAACAGGTCATGGTGATATGTTTGCCCTGGAGTTCAGCTGGCTATGCACTGAATGCAGAGTTTGATTTCAAAGTCTGTCCTGATAATCAAAGCTTTCTGTGAAACAGGATTTAAGCACCTTAGTGACATGACACCCCCCTAAATTCTACTACAGCTGTAAAATCCTTAGTAAATGAGGGAGGTTTACAGGGCAGAGACAACAGAACTTTTTCAGAGACAGGACGTAAACTTTGTAATTTGCTCCCGCAGCATACAGAACAAGGTTTATAAATAAAAGCTCTTTTGATCTGCTTCTTCCCAAGATCCTTACATGTATACACAAGTATGTAAACACACACACTCATGTGCACACACACTCAAACATGATGCTTCATCTCCTAAAAGCTGAGGAGGAAAAGCGATGTTTATTTTAAAGACATTGGATACTTTGGTAATAGAGGAAAAATTTTTGCTCTTAAGAACCTAATTATGTGTTCTCTTTAGTCTCACTGCACTAAAATTCACAGGCTTGTTCCTCAAGCCTGAAGGTACACCATTATGTAATGTATTAACTTGGTTTTAAAAATGTAGTTTGTCATTTTATGACACCTGGAGAGCAATTTCCGTGCCTCAACAATAAACAATTTTCTTACCACTTAAATTTCTGTGTAACTAAGAGTCTTATTTTGTGTCCCAGTTAGAGCTTCCATGAGTTAGAGTTCCATGCTGCAGAATCTCAAGCCTGCTTTTCTAAGGAAACAAGTGGTTGTGCATGCCATCCACCTATCTGTCAGACCCACAGTGAGTCCACTGCTCAGTTTCAAAGAATTGCACAGGAGCTAGAATGCTCTAAGACTATTTAAATTCTTCATGCAAATTGGCAGTTGCTGAGTGACAGAAATCAGAGAAGGGCATCCTTTGAGGAAAAAGTTTCAGGGTAAGCTTGGTATTTTCTGTGATGCTGGTGGGCCTGAGTGGTGTTTTTCTGCTTCTGTACAAGCTGCAGCCCTTTCTGGGAGGGAGGAGAAACAGAGCATGGAAGGATGGGTCCCTTTAGCCTGAAGAGAGGTATAGAGACGTGACCCAAACCCATATGAAACTAGACATGATTTTTTTTTTCCAGATAAATTTCTATCTATTTATGAGAAAACCCAGTGATGAATTCATATACATAAGGGATGTAGAACTGGAAGACCTTATATATTCATACAGCAGTAATTTTCCCAAGGAGGGAAAACTAACAGTTCCTAATAATAATAATATATTCTATCAAGATTAGGAACTTCTAGCAGAATCTACTTGGATGGGACAGACTGTCCTACTTTACATTCTGGAGGCATTTGTATCTCTTCATAAATCTTGTCCCTCACGTTTTTATGTCATGCTCTTTAGTCACCTCTGAAATAGTTTTGGCAGACTGTATAAAGTTAAGAGTTAGGTAATATCTCTATTGAATAAATAAATACAGGAAAATCTTCTAGCACATTTGCTTTCAGTGCTAGTGACAGCCAATATGACATGGACAGGGAGGGAAAGAGCATCCTTGTTTCCCTTAGATGGGTTTTAGAGGCCTTACCATGGGGCCATGCTGGCAGGAAAACTTAGAAAAAGCATGCACAGCCCATTCTACAGCAGTTCTCTGTCTAGAAAGTGGACTCCAGAACAGTTTGTGTTTCACAAACACTAAAGTTATTAGTACAAAATAATGTGTTGGCAGCTGTTTGAGCATATTCAAATTGCTTCTGAAATGTTGAAGTCAATTGTATTAGACCACTTGAGGGATGGTGTAGTTTGCTTTGCATAAGCAAAGAGTGGGAAGAAAAGTAGAAAAGTAAATATCTGACAATTAAAATATGTTCTAATGGAAGTGTGGACAAGAAAGCTTGCTCCTCTCATTGGTTTTGTGTAAAAAAAATCAGTAATTTGCATTGATAAGAATAGCTGCCACTTACTGTGCTTTTCCTTAAGCTTCTTCCTTGATTTTGTAATTTGGAATTTCTGAAACAAATTACATGACTAAGTTACATGACTTAACTATGCAATCAGTGATGAGGGTACATATGTTGCAAGCAAAGTGCAAGCACATGGACAGGATCTGGGATCAGAAATTCTATCAGACTACACTTGCTAATATGTTCATCTACGTGCCTTGTAAGACTCTGATGTGTTGCATGAGTGACGCGCAAAATCCCAGGACTTGGATTTATGAAATGTTACAGTGATGGTGTGTTTACCTCCTCCCCTGTGAATGCACCTAACACTGATAGCATTACCATTTTAAACACAAACAAACCAGAATCATTTTCCGCTACCAGTAGCACTGAGGGTCACATAGAGTAAGTCTAGACAATGCAAATAATTGGCTAAGTTAATGATATACTGGTTATTAATTAAACTATCACAAGAAGGCATTATTCAGAGACTTCAAGAAGGAGTAGAAATGAAGAGTTGTCCTAGATTGTAACTGCACTACAAGCAACATATACATTCTTTTGGGTGGAAACAGGCTACATATAGAGATTATCTTATATAAAACAGCTGGCACAGTTGCGCATTGCCAGTTTTGCAGCTAGTGAAATAGTTTAGGGAATAATTTATTGTTTATGTAGAAATTTTTCCAGTTACTTTGTTCACAGAATATTTTGTGTGTACATAGATATTTTTTAAAGTTCCCAATACAACTTGAAGCATATAGAGCTAAGGATGCCTGGTTTTCTGTGGATTTGTGTCTTGAAATTTACATCATGTATTATAACTCCTTGATGTCTAAAATGGGCATTTCTCTGAAGCATTTTTCTAACTTCAGGCAGTATTAAGTCATCTGTTTCAATGAAGAGTTATTAAGTACTTTATACCCAAGCCAAAGTTGGTTTTGGTCAGCCAGGGGTTCAAAAAGTTATTACGGTGGGAATTCACTCCTAGTCCATATTTGTGTCCTACAAGGATACCAGGTTTAAATGCCTATATTTATTTGTTTAATTTTACATAAATGAATCTGTCCCTTATCTACTGGGTATATTATTTTAAAGTCATTGAAAATGGGGCATGAAGACATGTCATATGTCACAAACTGAATATATCTCAAAATAGGTAAAGGGTCATTTGACAGATATGTGTGTCTTCTTGCTGTATATCAGGCGTATGTTCAAATCAAGAATTGTAGTGAGGGAGGGGTTAGTGTCTAATGAATATTTTGTAAATAGGTCCATTTATAAAGTAAGATGCAAACTGCAAGTAATATTCAACAAACTCTATTTTATATGTTATAGAAAGTTTAAATCCTTTTCCACAAAGACAATGGGGTATCAGACATTCTGTGTACTCTGACAAAGAGCTAGCCTGTCAAAGACTTCATTCTGGGAGCTATGGATTAAACACTTCATAGCCCATGCTTCAGCATTGTTTCCAGAACTTTAATCATCTACTGATTTGAATTTACATTTTTAAATACATATTTCATATTTTATAAGCTTGCTGTGGGAATTAATTCAAAAGACCATAACATGATAATTGCATGACTTCAGAATAAAATACTGTTCCATATTCAAACTTAATTGTTGAAGCTGATTTGATTTTAAAAATCAAAACAATTCAATATAAATTGACAATACACAAAGCACAAAATCTTAGAGGAGCAACTAAATGGTCAATTAAGTTATAAAATAGATACCATTCAAAACAGAGTAATAAATTTTCGAAATCTCTTATATCTTTTAGGTCTCCAGGACGTTGTATTACCTACTGTTTTGTACAACCTAAAAGTTAATGGTTATACAGAATGAGGCATTTTCTGGTTAGCAAGGGAATTAGTTGTGTTTAATTGGTTTCCTGGTAATCTGTTTTGTGATATTTTCCTTCAAGGCTGAGCTAATCAGTAGACAAAAAATCCTCCTACCCCCCAGCAAAGACTGGAGAGAGCCTTTGTGTTGTGGGAAGAGCAGAATGGCTGCAGCTATGCTTATTTCCTAAGACTCTTGGCAAAGCACTGTAGAAGAGTGCTGCATTGACAGGCAGCAGTTGCTGCTTCAATCCCTTCCCCCAGGGAAGATGAGGAACAAGGTGAGTAATGAGAAATGCGTGTCTAAGTGAAGCCTTCAGTGCAGAAGGACCGTCTGTGGCAGTCGATGCCTGTGCATGCAGTTATTGATAATCATGCAAACCCCCACAGAATTTCTGGACAGCTTGCTTACAATATTAAAANTTTTTTTTTTTTTTTACTTGGACTCGCCGGACGCTGTCTCGTAACGCCGCGGCCAGGTCCTTTCTGCCCTTCCTGACACTGGCAAATGTCACAAAGACCAGAACAGGCACGGATAACAAAAAGAGCTACATGTATCTTACGTGTATCTCACCACCTCTCCGCACCTGATGCGTATTATTATTATGCGTATTTAGCCCTTCTAAATACTGGGCTTTCCCAGTATTTCCACCTTCCTGAATTATTTTCCGAAAGTTTTTTTTTCCCAGGGAAAAAAAACCCCTGGTTTCCCAGTTTCCCAGGGAAGCAGGCCAGCCCCCCAGCGAGGCAATCCCACCTGACTTCCTTCCACTGCCTGCAGGGTGCCGACCCCGCACCCCCTGCTCCAACGGGGCGTCATGTCATAAGTAATGAGAGCACGCTCGCTGTCCCGCAAGGGTGTGGGGGACACTGTTTAGGAACACTGCTTAGTATCAGAAATCTTGTCTATTCCCCAAAGCTACGTGAAGTTTCCCTAATGCACTTCGTCTTCGCCTTTCTGGGGTGCTGTAAAGCTATACAAAGACCGAGGAGGACAGTAGCAGCAGCACGTGAGATTTCCACACACCAGATATAAGACCAAGTAATTTCTCCCTGTTTATCTCTTTAATACTATCGCTGCCTCCCGGGACACTGAGAGTACTGGTGGGGCACTGGTGGCATTGTCGCTGTCCCCTGGGACACAGAGAG
>VXBC01003608.1:531058-550067 GCA_013399945.1 Ploceus nigricollis | reverse complement strand
GGGGTGATACCCGGCTCCGGGGGCGCCGCCGGGCCGCTGTGTCCGAGTGTCCCTGATGCTTCCCCGGGCCTTAGTAGGGCGGAGCCGGCGGCCGTGTAGGTGAGCGGGGTCGTGGCCGCTGTCCCCGCGCTCTGCCCCTGCTGCCGGCGTCTCTGCCCCGCCGTCTCCCTCCCCGGGCCCCCCGATCCCGATGAGGCCGCCGAGCGGCACGTCCTGGAGAGGGGCACGAGTCGTGCCGCTGGACATGCATCGCTTGCAGGCTGCCGAGAGACTTGTGTAGTAAGCGTTTTTGGGATTTACCTTCGGAGGGATTCCAGCAGCCCTCAGCAAACTGCAGTCTTTTTCTTACTGTATGTAGTATAAAGGTTAGAGAAGTGCATGCTGAGGAAGGCGCAGTGTTGCAAAAACTCCCCTCTATGTCTTAGCGTGGACTGATTCGCATTTCCTCTGTTTTCCTGCCTCCACATCCTCACTCCATTCTTGCGTATTATCCTCCATTCAGACAGCCAGATCTCTCTCAGATCCACCCTTCTTGTTACAGTTTTTAGAAAAGCCTTTTTCTTTGTCTCTAAGAAACCTTTAATGTAAAGGTCCATTACTGAAAGTATACTAAGGAAAGCAAGTGTCTCTGAGAGCTGATACGTGCACCCAGTGTCTTGTCTTCATCTCCATAATCCTCAGTGACCTCACCCAGTTCTCCCTTTAGCCGGTGGCTGTCTTCCAGTGTTCATCTGCGGCCGATGGGCTGAAAGATGGTACCTACAGGAGTTACTTTGGCTGCAGCAGTCTGAAGTCCGTATCATGAGCTCATATTATTAATTTGTCCACATGTTCTTTTGTGTCTGGCAAGTCTTTGGTCTCTTAAAACTTAATATTTTAAGTCTCTGTTAGTGTGCAATGTTTGGACTAAACTGGTACAACGTGCTTAACTTATGTAGCAAGGACAAATGGCTGCATAGCCTTGCTTTGTAAAGAATTGGGATAACATGTACAGTATCTACAGCAATGTCTGTGTGCTTCAGTTGCTCACCTACCTTCTATGGAATTCCTGTCCCGATATTTTTTACATGTTCTGTATAGCTGTGTAGTTACAGTTCAACGAATTGAATGTCAGTCTGTGTTGATTCTCATGTAGCTTCCGGTTGCTGAAGTGTCCCAGTACTTCCTTTCATACAGTGATTAGGGGAAAAAATGTCTCTCACAGCTCAACTGCAAGACTTTCTCTTTTCATTTAGCTTTTTGTGAGAAATTATTTCTTGTTGAGTATAGAGGTTGTCCTCAGTGTGTAGCTAAGCCCAGGAAAAGCAGCCTGGGTTTGTTAGGTTACTTTTCCTTAGCTGCTTCTGTACAGGCAGGACTGGGACACTGAATCAGTGAGCAACATTGCACATCCTTTAAGGTGCTCATGACTGAATGTAGTGTTAGCTGCAGTTTCTTTTCTCATGAGAATGCATATTTTGCATGACTGGTAACCTGTGAACTCAGTGGGTGATTATAATAGTTGCAGGAACACCTTAGAGTTTGTCCTTTTGGAGAAACTTACAGGTACACAATAATTCCTGGTATTTGTGACAATTCTAGAACTTCTTTTCTAGGACTGGTGCTTTTTTAATGTCTACCTTTCCCCTTAAAATACTGCCTTGTGAGGAATTGCAGCAATAAAACTTGGTGTTGCCAGGTAGACAAAGCCCAACTTGCCTAACTATGTGTGTAGCAATATTGAGTTAAGCTCTTGCTGTATGGGCAGGAATACAAAGATTTGTGCGAGAACACATTGAAAAGGTCTTGCAGAATTTTGTTTTTGAAACAGAAAATAAGAGCAAAGGAATTATCCTTGCTGCCCATTTCTTAAATTTTTTAGCTAACCTGTAAAAATTGTAATATTTGCATTCTGCTGTGACTCTGGTCTCAGATCTTTTTTCCTCAGACTGAGTTAATGGCAGCCTCACTGAGTATATTATGTGAAGATTCAGAAGACTCTTATCCTCACTGTTGGGTAGATCACTTCGTAGCAGAGCGATTGCTGTGTAATGTCCTTCCCCCACAGTGCCATTGTGGGCAGCTTGGGAGCACAATGCATTTTGCTGCCTGGTATTAGCTGCAGTCCATGCTCTCTGTGTCTCTGTTTCTCTTGGGGAGACTTTGGAAGCTGCTCCAAGGCAGCTGATTTCAGAAATTAACCCAGGCACACTGTGTTTGGGTTTGCAGCTCAGTTGTGTTGAAGGGCCACACAGAAGGCAGGGTGGGAGTTGAGTTCATGTGAAGGCCTCAGGCTGGGATGCAGGCAAAGAGTGAAGGCAAAAAAGCATAGGAGAGGTTTGGCTCCTTTGATGCTCGGAGCTGCTGGCTGACCCAGACATGTTGGTGGTGGGGGTCAAATTGTAGGGGCTCAGGCTTGGGTGATCCTGGAGGAGGCTTGTGGTATAAGGGAGCCAGCACCAAAGGAAGAGCACAGTGCTGTCATCCTTTGTCATGGACCTTCAGATATCCAGACAGTGGCTATCTGAAATACAGAAATTCAGTTTCAAGGCAGTGTTGGAGGTTTAGATTTGAGTAACCATACCTGGGCTTGTTGCCTACCTGTTGTGAGCAAAAGAGATGTTTGCAAGTTTCTAGAAGATAACTGATGTCTGTACTTGGAAACTTCAGATATCAGTATAGCACAATTAATGAAAATAGTGGGCTTAATCAGTTCTGCCTGATCACCAAGACAGGAGAGCAGTCCTGAATGTAGCTGTTTCAATTGGTATGTTTATGTATTAAGGCTGAATATGCAGTAAGTAACTTAATGCAGAAATGGTGGTGCCTTTGGATGCGCATCCTAATGAGATTTGTTCCATGTTTAAGGAGGCTGAAGATGAATCATTGGCACACACCAATATGTACTAAAATATGATACTGCTTATAGTATATGTCATTATCTATGATACACACAGTATAAATCACAGTATCGTCCAAGAAGCAGAATACCAGTAATGGAGGTGACTGGCTGACATTTCTAACAAGCCATAGAGGCCCTGGGCACCTGTAGCTTAAACCCTTCTGTGGCCTTACTTTTGGATGCCAAGTGAGTTGTATTATACAAACACTATGAAATGTTTCAAAGCCAAAGCTGCAGGGTCACAATTCCAGAATTCTTTCTCTTGCAGACAGAGATAGGAGAGGTAAAGAAGCAGTCCGGACAGCAGAAGAGCAAAACTAATGGTGGGGAGATGGAGAGCAAGGGCTGCTTTCACAGATCTACTAAACACTCTCTTTGCTTTATGAAATTTAAGGGACTGTTGGATTTCTAAAACTTGCAGTTACCAACTTAAAGTTATACTAATCTTTCTCCCAAGTCCCTACAAAAAGTTTGCTTACCAGAAGTAATAGCAATTTGCATTTCTTGTGACTTAGTTTACTGGGATTAGCATCTAAATATGACTAGTTACAAAAATGAATGATCCAGTCAACTAATACTGAAGGCTATTTCATGTTTGTTTATTTCACTCTCAGTAAATCCATGCAGAGGAACCACTGCTGTTGTCCTTATGTAAACTGAGAGAATATAATGCCCCAGTAATAGATAGAGCTTGTTTCTTGACTTCTGGTTTTTCTTTTGTTTGATAGTGCAAATGTGATAAGTTGCTGACTTCTCACAGCTGTAAGGTATTTAGGATGAACAATTTACCTGTTCAAATACATTTCATACACAGTTCTAATTATCTCTGAAAATGTCCTGTCATATGAAAAGTTATGTTTGTCTTGGTCTTAATTTGAAGGAAGTTGTTCAGTGTGGACTAGAGTTGATATTCTGTTGTGGCTGGTTTATGTGTCTTTATTTGGGGCAGGGAGGGAGAGCGAGTTGGAGGTTTGGAACAAGTTTTGGCTCTTTTGGACCACTGCAACTAATTGCTAGGGGTGGTAATCTCAGTGATGTGAAGTTCATACAGCCTTATAGAAAACTAGTGTCTGGGTAGGGAAGAGGTAACCTGTTGTCAGGATATTGCCTCCCCTGAATGAGGCCGGTGTGAACTTGCACAGGTGATGCATAGGGCAGCAGCAGCAACATCCTGAGCCAGGAAGGAAGGAGTGTTGCCCAGCAGGTAGGTGAACTTCAGCTGGGGCTCCTATGTTGTGTGCCAAAACAACCCTGCAGAACTGTGGGGGTATGTGTAGCAGAACACTATTCTCCCACCCTCCTGCTCCTAATTTAGATGTATACAGCACTAGTTGTTGCTAGCCTGTGCAGTAAAGTTTTCATGTCTCTTAGAAAATTCCTTCTTGTGGGAAATGTACTGTTTTACCTTTACCTTGATAGGTGATGGATTTTTAGTTTTAATTACAGAAAAATTCTTTGCTATTTTTTACATTAAGTAGTGAAAGGTACCCTTTTAGTATCGCTTCTGAATTACTTTTCCTAGGTACTAGTGTTACAGGCTTGTAACTCTTGTACCACCACCTGAAGATACGGTCTTGGAAAATATCCAGGTATTTTGTTCTTAGATTTCTGGTTTAGAAGACTGTGCTTCAATACTGATGCCTGTGATCCTCTCAAACACTTATTTAGAAGGTGCTACTCAAATATTTTCGGAATACTGGGATTTTTGCAAATGCAGAGAAGGCAGCAGAATGAAAAAGCAGTATGCAAACTTCAAAGTTCAACTGAATTCTAATTTTAAAATAAAATCCGATGATTTAGCAGACAACTGAAAAAAAAAGTTGCTTTTCTTAAAATAAATAGGTATGAGGCCATTTAACCCTGTGTCCTCTTGTGGATCCAGATGTACAAGGTATGTTTGAAGGTAGTATCTTTAAATAGAAATTTCCTTAATGAATGAGGTGATACTGTGAAGCTTTTCATTGTTCTGTTGAATTCAGACTACCCATCTCTTCTTACCTTGTAATGTGAATTTTTTCAGTGGATGTTCTTTTACAGAGCACATAAAGTGTTTTAAAGCTGTTAGGACTCTACTATTCTCTACCTTATCCTGAAAAGAGGGAGGAGTACTAACTCAGTTTAGTGAATTGAAGCATACAGAATTCAAGGCACAGGTTATATTCCACTAGGATTACATAAAGCTGAAGACACTTTTAAGAAATAAAATTTTTGAACTAATCCACTGGAAACTGAGATGGGTGTAAATGCTTTTCAAGTTACACAAACATGGTGTGCATTTGTTTATCTTTACCTTTGAAATTTGATATATTTGCATCAATGTTAAGTCACTGTACTGGCATATGCGTTATTGAATTGTTCCTCCTGTGTTGTTACTCTAAGAGGGGTCTGGAAAATGATGGAAACAATTAGATGTGATATAGTAATTATTTTTTCCATAAGATTTGTTTTTCCAGTACACCATTCAAGTATACTCAGTCACATATAGCAAATAGATGTAAAAGTAGGGCATTTCAGTATAATTCACCTAAATTAAACTTCTGAGACTATATCACCAATCATACTATGCTTTATACAACTGAAGAAGGCTGCTTCTTGGAAGTGACTTTAATGCTAGTTTTAAGTACTTCATTAGTTGTGATTTACAGCATCATGTTGGTGTTGTGCTGAATTAATGAGAATGATTGAATTGCCCGGATTGCACAGTTTTACTAGAAATCTGTTAGTGAAGAAAGCAGTTACCACTGTTTATAGTTAACAGAACAATTTGCTCTGCCTTAGCCTTTGAATTGCAAACCATGATGTGTATTCTTCAGATGTAGTTAAAATGACAATAATGCTTTAATGTGGTGGATGAACAATTAGAAAACAGTTCATGGCATTTTAACTTTTTTTCATCTATGCGTCAATCTCTTGCCCTAAAGCAGCATTTCTGTAAAACTTCAGGAACATGATGTTGCAGTTAAGTCAGCTATTACAGAAGTAATGGTATACAAAATGCTACAATATCTATATTTCATAGTCATTATTCTACAGAAGATACATTAGTCTACAGCAGCGTTTGAAGGCTTGCCGTGAAGGTGTAATGAAAGCGAGGGGTCTAAATTGCTGAAGAAGAAAGTGAGGAAAATATAAGGAAAAAATAATCCTAGCTAAAGTAGTCCTCTGGACTTCTGCAGTATGACGGGTGATGCAGCAAACTGGTAGAAATGTAGCAAGTAGCCAAGAACAATATTGGGAAAAGTACTGAGCAATTCACAGCAAGTTAGTGCTGGTCAGGTAACTCCAGCCTCCTTGCCTTTCTTGTGTGGTAAGTACTGACTTACTGCATTGGTTAACTTAGCACATTTTTTTAAAAGCAAGTGGCTAGAGCCTGTATAATATGTAATAATCCAGACTGGGAAGGGGAGAGGAGTTGGATTTAATGCTATGACTTGCGGCTCAACAGTAGTTTGTATTGGAAAACTTGATTCATGGTCAAGGCCATATGGGAGACTTAAACCTGAGCCTTGGTACTTCTGATCCACAGTAGGAGTTTGTTTCAGGAACCTGATTGGTTTCTCTAATGCTTGAGTTAAAGTAAGTACTCATTATTAAAGCCTTCCTGTAAACAATGCCTTTATGGATTGGATTTTTTAGCTAATAAATTATCAGAAGCCAGTGCATTTGAAGTTCACTCAGAACCTGCAGCTGCTCCCTGAGACTGGTTGTAAGGTTCACTTTAAGAAGGTTTCAAAGCACCTGTGCAGGTCTGAATGAGCTGGACTGCAGGCCCTTAAAGGAGCTGGTGTCCCAAAATGGGTTAATCCACTGTATTACTGTACACTGTAATTGCAAACTGTACTGCAAACATAATTCTAGTGAAACTGGCCCTGTTGATAGCAAAAGGTTGAGTGTATTGGGTTTGTGTGGCCAGGTTTTGGTAGTGGGGAGGACTACAGCTGTAGCTTCTGTAAGAAGCTGCCAGAAGCTTCCTCGGTGTCTGATAGCTGATCCCAGATGGATCCAAGATGGGCAGTCACTGGCACAGGTCAAGCCATTTAGAGGTGGTAGTGTCATCTCAGTTGGTAACATACTTAAGAGGGGAAAAAAAATACTGTGCAAAAGTAATTGCTCTCAGAGAGGAGAGGAGTGAGAATGTGTGAGAGGAGCAGCCCTGCAGACACAGGGTCAGTGAATGAGGAGGGGCAGGAGCTGCTCCAGGAGCCAGAGCAGAGATTATTCCCCTGCAGCCTGAGGTGCAGCCCATGGTGAGGCAGCTGTGCCCCTGCAGCCCCTGGAGGTGCAGGGGGGAGCAGAGATCCACCTGCAGCCTCTGGAGGAGCCCACACCAGAGCAGGTGGATGTGCCTGAAGGAGCTGTGACCCCGTGGGAAGCCCGTGCTGGATCAGCTCCTGGCAGGAGCTGTGGCCTGTGGAGAGAGCAGCCCACACTGGAGCAGGTTCCTTGGCAGGACCTATGACCCCACAGTGGAGCAGCCTGTTCCTGAGGGACTGCACCCTGTGGAGGGGACCCAAACTGGACCAGTTTGTGGAGAACTGCAGCCCATGGAAAAGACTTAAGCTGGAGAAGTTTTTGAAAAATTATCTCCCATGGGAGAGCCCCCAGGCTGGAGCAGGGGAAAGAGCTCCTCTCGTTGACCAGTGTCCAAAGCAACTTGAGATCAACTTGACTGTATCCCCCATGCTCATGTCCCTGTTCCCCTGAGGGGGAAGGAGGGAGAGCTGGGATAAATGGAGGGAAGGTGTTTTTAAGATCTGTTTTACTTCTCATTATCCTGCCCTGATTTTGATTCATAATAAATTCAGTTCATTTCCAAAAGCTGAGTCTGTTTAGTCTGTGATGGTAACTGGAGAGTAATCTCTCCCTGTCTTTATCTCCGCTTGTGAGCCTTATATTTTCTCTTTCCTATCTCATTGTGAAGGGGTGTGATAAGAGCAGCTTTGGTGGGTAGCTGGCATCCAGCTAGTCAGGGTCAACATGCCACATTAAGTCAGTGACTTATCAAATGTTATTATTCAATAAGTCTGGAATTTTTCAATAAATACTTAAATTTGACTAGGTTTTTTTTCTAAATATGGTTGCCTTACTGTCTTGAGTCTTTATCTATAGCCAAGCCATATGAGATCTGGTCATGCATTTACTATTTCTAGTGCAAGAACAATTAGACCACATTGCCCTATTAAGAAGTCAGGCAACTTCTGTGAAAGGAGGAATATTAAAGATCTCTCTCAGCCTGTCTTCTCAGGACAGGTTCTCCCGCCCTCTGATCATCTTTGTGTCTCTCCTCTGTACTCACTCCAGCAGTTCCGTGCCTTTCCCGTGCTGGGAGTCCAGAGTTGGATGCAGTGCTCCAGGTGGGTCTCAGTGGAGCAGAGGGACAGAATCCCCTCCCTCCCCTGCTGCCCAGGGGGCTCTGGATGCAGCCTAGGGTGTCTTTCTGGACTGTGAGCTCACATTGCTGAGCCATGTCCAGCTGTTAATTCACCAACGCCTTCTAGTCCTCTATGGCTGGTCTCAATCCCTTCATCCCACAGCCAGTGTTGGTATTGCCCCAACCCAGGTGCAGCCCCTTGCATTTGGCCTTGTTGAATTTTATGAGGTTTATACAGACCTACCCCTCAAGCCTGTCAGGGTCCCATGGATGACACCTCCACCCTCCAGTGTATCAACTGCACCACGTCTTGGTGTTGTCAGCAGATGTGCTGTCATGGGTGTGAATACAGCAACTGAAGTTCACAAATGGTACTTGTTTTCTGCTATAAATCAAGAATAGGTGTACTGTCCCGTGCTTACTGTGAAAGTTAGTGTTATGTCCACACCTGGGTATCTGTTGTGTACAACCATCAAATTCAGCTCCCCAATCAGTTCCAGCTGATGGCTGCTAAAAACACTAACCATTCAGTGTTGTGGTTCAAGCTTGCTGTGCCTGCCCTAGGAGACCCATTTCTGTGGGACACTTGAAATGTGTCTCCAAGGTACAGATTCCTGTTGGGCAAGTTCTGCTAAGGCTTGCTGCTCAGTTTGTTTATCTATTTTGTTGTTGGCATTTTATTATCTAAGATTCGGAAGCTGAACCATGCTTTAATCCCATGTACTTGTAGGTGGATTATTTTTACATTTTGAAATAGAGAAGCTTAATATTTCATTAGAGCTCCTAAGAAATCCAGAAGTTTACGGTGTGCCTGACCTGTGAGGAAAATGGCATTTGTATTTAGTGTGACAAATCAAGCTTTATCTTAACTAGTTAACACTAGAACATAGGATAATTACTTGCCTGTAGATTGACAGTCTTTGACTTTGATAATTAAGGAAGTTTTGAATGAAAGTCAAGTTTAGTCAGGAATGCTAAGAGAAGTGTATGGCTTGAAACACATCCTATATTCAGAGCTGTTCTAGTTCTAACCTTAATGTATTGAGAAAAACATTTTTTCTGTAAGTCTGTCAAAATCTTGTTTCTTTTAAGCAGAACAAGACTGAACGCTAACTTTGATTATACTTGGGGCATGTGGTTAAATCTCAAGAGACAATTTCTGAAAATACAGGACTTAAAGTGCCATACTCTGCTTAGAAACAGATTGTTATGTTAGTGCTTATCGTATTTTTGTCTTGAGTTTAAAATTTACATTTTTTCTATTCAGCTGTTGATCTCTAAATCCGTTTGTATTGTTTAGTGGTTCTTTCTTTAGAAATTAGGTAGATTGTAAAGCAGTGATCTGTTCTTGTTTTCCAGCTGGGGTGCATGTGTGGGCAAGTTCATTGTGGAAGTTTGAGAGAGTAATTGTTTCTAGAGCTATGCTTTTTGTTGTTGTTGTTAGGGGTTTTTTTTCTTTTTTTTCCCCCTTTTTTTCTTCTTTCTAGTCAGACATTTAGTTTAACTCGTCAATGACCAACAGTTGTAAAACAAGTGATTGGTATTAACTCCACCCTGGTGCAGTTTAAGACTGCATGAAGGTTAGTGCTGTAAATTAAGCATAAGCCTAGTAATGAGAATATATATGCATTCATATAAGGCCAAAGTACATCTGAAAAGTTCCATTTAATCTTACTAGACAAGTCCAGGGGAAGGCCACAAAGATGATCATGGGGCTGGAGCACCTCTCCTGTGAGGACAAGACAGTTTGAGCTGTTCAGCCTCAAGAAGAGAAGGCTCCGAGGAGAGCTTATAGCACCTTATAGTACCTGAAGGGACTCCACAAGAAAGCTAAGAGGGACCTTTTGTCAGTGAGTGTATTGATAGGATGAAGGGAGAGGCTTTAAGCTGAAAGAGGGAAGATGCAGCTTAGCTGTTAGGAAGAAGTTCTTTACTGTGAAGGTGGTGAGGCTCAGGCACAGATTTTCCAGAGAACTTGTGAATGCACCATCCCTCAAAGTACCCAAGTTCAGATTGGATGGAGCTCTAAGGAACCTGGTGTAGTGAAACATGTCCCTGTCTAGAACAGGGTGGCTGGAGCTACCTAGCTCTTTAAGGTGATCTTTAAGGTCCCTTCCAACCCAAATGACTCTGTGATTCTGCTAGGATGAGATGCAGAAGGTGCTCAGTTGGCAAATTCACTCCAGACAATATCCATGTTACTGTATTGAGAGAACATATTCTTTTATCCTAATGTTTAATGAGCAATGCCAGTAGGACTCAGCTATGGTTTTTCTTTTCCCATTTTCTAAATCAAGAGTCATAATCCACATATGTAGACAACAATGGGTATTCTGATGTTACTTGGCTTTGTGTTGGCTTCTGTATTAGTGTCTAGAAGCCATGTCCCTGTTGTGCAGCATTGTTTCTGCAGGGCAAACATTACTAAAGGACAGCAGACCCACAGTTTAAACCAAATGAGTTGGGACTTGCCAGAGGTGCAGGCTAAGACTACAGAAGGGAGGCAGTCAAGCGAAAGTCCCTTGAATAAGTGACTATTAGAGAAACTTTGTGAAAAAACATCCTTTCCTTAAAGAAGGATCAGGCCAGAATATTCAAAAAGAGCTATTCTTAGATATTTGATTTAGGCCTTTTCTCCTTCAGTCTAAGGAAAAATAGCTCAATTCATAGGAAATGTTCTGTTCCCCTGAGTATGTTTTCCACTACAAGCTCTTCTGGAAACCTATTTTGCGTTGCATTTCTGCTGTGAGGTTTAAGACTACTACTGAAGTTGTGGCTGAGTGTATTTTTGTCCAATTTTCTTTGTTTTCATATGCTAATGCACTTTTTTGCTAGAATAGCTCTTGTATATATATTCATGCATTTTATTTTGTGTAGCATTAAGGTCAGATTAACAGGCCTAATTGTAAATCAGAGCTTCCTCCAAAGGAAGAAGAGCTTGAAAGTTGTCTTCATGCAGAATCTAATACCTCTGTGCCTTTTTGAGGAGTCAGTTGACAAACCCAAGCCTAGCATAGGTTTGAGGGCCTGTCTGATGATTGGGCTTGGGAGTCAGGCTGTCCTTTTGCTGTCTCTACATCCTAAGTGTCCTCAAGGCTTTTTAGGGAGGTGATCATGCACGCAGCAACTGGACTGCCTGATCTTTGTCTTCAGCTCTTTTGAAGTAAAAAGCGGGTGCTGGTCTGAGTTTGGTCTTTCACTTTGCCCTAAGTGCAAACCTCTTTCCAGCAGCAGCATTTGTTGTAGTTTTAGTGTGGCACTCAGGTGCTGGATATGAGGCAGGAGCAGAGGCAGTGAAATACAGGTACATCTGTCTGAACATTGGGAGACACCTTTTCACTGTGAGGGTGACTGGACACTGGCACAGTTTGCCCAGAGATGTGGTAGAGGCTCCATATGTGAAGATGTTCTAAAACCATGTGGATCTGGACAGGGTGGCCCTACTTGAGCTTGGGATTGGACCGGAGGTCCATTCTAGCTCAGCCACTCTGTGACTCTGTGCTTCTGACCACAAGGACTGTAGGCACTTCTCTGGTTCTTCAGAGTAGTCAAGTGAGAGCAGCTGCTGATTAGCATTCCTGTTGGATATACTTGACTGTGGTCAGGCTCATTTGGGCTTACTCTTTGTAAGTTCTTAGATGGATGAACTTGCAAGTTATCTCTGAACACAGAGAGATGAGGCTGGAGATGAACAGACTGTTGTAATCTCTGGAGCCTTTTGCAAATCAGGACAATTAACTCCATAAATGTAGCACAGCCATTTAAACTAAAGGCCCTAACTTCTAATTTTTCTTGCTTAGTAATGTATGCTTACTTGTTCTAGAGCTAAATTCAAAGAAGAGATGTACACATACAATGCCTATTCTACAGTGCTGCTGAAATGTTGTCAGAATACTGATAGTTGTCAGAATACTGGTAGTTTATTTGCTAAGCAACCTCTTCTGTTTTCTGAAGCTGTTGATGAAATAATTTAACTCAGCTATGGCAAATGTAAATTTCAGAACAGATTCTGTTCCATAGCAATGGCACTACCCATACCTCTCCTTCCTGGTGATGCCAGGGAAATGCTGGCTGTTGGCTTACCACTGATGTTGATGGCTCAAAAACCTGCAAACGATCACACAGAGAATTATTGCATCATTATTGTTCTGAGATAAAAGCTTTCTTCCATCAAGTTGAAGGATAGCATGCTGACAAATTAGCCAAATAAATGAGGTACATAAAATTGCAAGATGGA
This sequence comes from Ploceus nigricollis, assembly GCA_013399945.1. Taxonomy (NCBI): domain Eukaryota; kingdom Metazoa; phylum Chordata; class Aves; order Passeriformes; family Ploceidae; genus Ploceus; species Ploceus nigricollis. Next base: position 537,578 of record VXBC01003608.1, on the reverse strand, counting down.
GTTTGTGGTTTCTATTTTGTGTAGAACTAACAACAGCCTGAAAAAAGCGTGCTGCTGCAGCAGTCTGCTTGTCAGGTGCTTGTTTCATTCTCTGCAGATACTTCTAGAGGAACCCTCATTTTAGTAATGGTGTTTTTTGGAAATTGATTGTGGATTTCTTGTTCTTGTGGTAAGGCAAGATGAATTTGTGCTTCAAACATGCTATTGAAAATTCTTCTAGCAAATTAGACCTATGCTGCTCAGCAGCAGATGTCTATGAGAGGCAAATACCTCCTTTTTTCCTTTCTACCTTTTCCTTTCCCCTCCAGGTGGATGATGGGAGGCTGACAGCAGACCTGGCAATGGGCTGTGCTGTAACTAGCATAGCCCTGTGTAATCTTTCGCTCCACAGAGCCCACAGGGACATCGTTCAAGTTCCCAGTGCAACACCATGGACTCTGCAAGACCAAAGGTGTCTGGGGTGCACAGGCATTGTAGCTCAGGAGTAGAAACAAAGGATTTAAGTGTGTGAGGCAATTAATGGGACATAACACTCTGTATCCCAGTAAACCAGTGTGAGCAAGCTTTGAAAAAACCTGCAATATTTATCTGGATGTTTTCTGATCATCCACATACCTGTGTCTGTGTGTGATCATGCATCGCTGGCAGGCAGCTACTCCCACGGTCTTCCTTTAGTGCTGTTGATACATCCAGCCAGCCTGTGAGTCTCTGTTGAAAGTGATTTCCTGATTCCAGCTCTAAGAGCACCTGAAGATTTTGTTCCTGCAAGTTAATTGTTAATTGTAAATACACTGAGTGGAACAGCAATGCAGTTCCAGAGCAGCCAATTACATTCTTGTCTGTAATTACTTTGGTGCTGAGTCTGTCTTACATGCTTAGCTCGTGATTGGATTTCTTGACATGAATGGATGTCAGATGAATAAAGATTTCATTTCCTGGGTGTTGGATTGTGGTTGACTTCAACTGTCATATCCTGACAGTCCTCTCTCCTTCTCTCTGGAGTTGAGAAGTCTATGAAAATGGGATTAGACAAGGCTGTCTGGCACCACTTTCTCTTGGAATGATATAAAACTTAGAATAAAGGCACTTGAATAAATTGCTGGAAGTGCCTGTTTAGAGCTTCTGGCACCAATGAATTCCTCTGGATGAACTCTAGGAGTTCTGTTTTTCTGCTGATAAATTGGTTTCAGCTGTTCAGGGAAAAGGAAGCAGTGACAGTATAATTGTAGATTAATTCAGGCTAGAAGGAGGATCGGGAGCCTGCTGCTCAAAGCGGGATCACTTTCACTATGAATGTATTTATAGACTCCTTTTGCTTAACATCCTTTGCACCCTCTTTCTTTCACTTTCTTTATCTCCATGCACACACATATTTGGCAGTATCAGCCCCAGATGAGGGCCCCCCTTGCAAATAAGATAAAGAACAAATGGTGACTGAATTACTCGCACAAAAACTTGTTGCAAAGCTCATCTGCAACAAGTCTGCCTGCTTATGACTGTATCTATATAAACTTCATGGCCCGAAGAGTGTGTTGAGATTAATTAAGTATTCAAATTCTCCAGTTTCCAGGAAGGATGAGACTAGAATGCACCTACATAGTTTGTCTTGTTATTGTTACCAACTTGTTTGACAAATGTGGTGTAAAATCCAGGGAACAGTATCAAAGGTATTAGGCGGATTGTCCTTAAGCTTTTTTTGACGCAGAGAAAATGTCACCTTTGTCAGCACTTGGCACTCTTCCATTTTAGCTCAAATACAATTTGAAGGGTAATGCTGGGGGTGTTTCAGGCTCTGTTTCTTTAATTGTCATTCCTGCTGGTTTTTTTTGTTGTCTGTCTTCTCTACAGCACAATTTTGAGCTAACTGGGTGTTTCAGCACATGGCAGAAGTATAGTTAGCGTAACTGTATGGATTCATGTAGACTTTAAATCAGTTGGCAGATTCAGGAGGAGCAAAGTGTCTGAAGTTGCGTGGAAGTCCATGTAGTATGCTTGTTTGCATGTTTGTGTAGTCCATGATTCTTGACTGCTGTGGCCATTTGATTCACTTAATGAATTTAATGAACTAGTCAATATAACCTGACTGCTGTGTATATAGAAATGTAATTAATGGAAGGCTTATAAGAACGTATCTCTGCTGAGAGAAAATAACATGCTTTTTTATAGCTTCTATTTGAGTTGCTCAAGAGCACTTACTGTACTTAACTTCTACAAATACCATTTGTGTCTTACAGCTTGCCTTGAAGGGATCTAACTATGCTGGTCTGCTGGAACGGCATCGCATTCATACAAAAAACGTGGAGCATGTAGTGGACAGCTTACGGTAAGAATGTATGGATGTTGGGGATTTCAGACACAGTGCAAATATCCATGGATGGTGTGAAACAAGAGGAATCCTTGTGTTACAAATGCAAATAAAATGGGAATACTGAAAAGAGAAGGGTGCAGATGAACAGTCATTCCTGAAAGAACCGTCATGTGAACGGGCTCAGTTCAGTTGACTAGAATGTTCTGTTATTGTCTTGAACATAAAAAAGAGAGTGGTACAGGATTTGTGTGTCAAGTGTTTTTAAGCCAAATATGACTGTAATTACTCTTTAGCTGCATGACAACTTTTCGGAAGACTGTGACAAGGAACAATACAGAATGGAATTCAGACTTTTTCTGAACTTTACAGGAACGAAAGGATAGAAGTTCGTCTTGTTAAGCGTCGAGAGTATAATGAAGAGACAGTTCGGTGGGCAGATGCTGTTATATCGGCAGGAGGTATGACTTTATGGAAGGGAAGTATTTGTTTCAGTATGTTTTCATGGGTATGTTTCTCAAAAATACTTGGCAGTGTTTGAAGCAACTGGAAATTATGCACATTCTGAAAAAAAATTGCTAATCTAATTGTCAGAAAATCTGACAAAAAGCAGTGGTTATGACCATCTTGTCTACCTGTAGTATCTAAAATTGTAGCCCATGGAAGTGAATCCCAGTGCATGGCTACTCAAAAAGTTTTTAATGTGTGAAACATTATAAACTGTGGAATTTACTGTAGTTTTCAACTAAAGAGGATAAAATTCTTGATGTCATGTAATTTTATGTAGCCCTAAAACTTACTCGTTGTTTTTTTGGGATGTGAGGTGTAGACTAACATACCACCTCATGGTCCCCTTGCTCAAACTGTCTTTCTTGCTTTCACACTTAATCCAGTGACTGGCGTATCAAGTTGGATGGTACAGGTAAAGAGTCTGCAGCTTCTGAGCATCTTGTGCCACTGATCAGTGTTTTCCAGATGAACCAACAGAGCAATTAACCTGATTGTTTATCTTTAATATTGGATTGCAGCTGTTCATTCAGTGTTATTTTTTGAGATATGCTGCAAATACAGCATTGTGTTGCTGGGCTCTGACATAGTGTTCACTCATCTGTGGCAAATAGGCTTGACCGCAGCTTTCTCTCTTCACACTAGTCCAGTTTGCCCTTAGGTACTGATCACCATGAAGAATGGGTAGAAAGGTTTATTCCTGGAGCATCCTATCACACTCTTGTGGATTTCAAAGAACTTCCCCAAAGTGCCATTTTGTCCTTGGCAAAATTTTTCATGGCTGAGGCAAGCAGCTGGGAAGTAATACATCATCTGAGGTTTTCAGAACTTTATGGTTTTTTTGCTGTTCAGAGCTTATGTCTTCTTTCAAGACTGAATGAGGTTATAGTTTTCTTTCTGTTTAACAGACAGGAAAAAATAGCAGTATCTAGAGAAACCAGTACATTTAAAGATTTCTGCTTCTGAGATTTCTACTTACCCAAGACTTCTTTTTCAAGTGTGCCTATTTGGGCCAGATAAGACCTTTAAATTGCCTTTTAGGAGGACAACTGGGGTGAAGCTAAAGTCATTGTTTTTATGTGACTCACAGTTACATTTGGTTTTGTTTCATGTCTCCTGTGGCTTTGTTTAGCAATACTTTCTAAATTTACTTTTGCTAAAAAATTTCTCTTACCTGCTGATAAATGTACATAAATTCCCATAAATCTCTTTTAAAGCTTGCTTCTGCCACGTTCAGTTGCCTGGGCATGTATAGCTGTCAGATAAGTTGTACATTTTCCAGTCATGTTTGCCATCTCAAATTCAGTTGTCACTACTCTTAATTGATAAGGTGTCAGTAGTTTTGTCCCATTGTATTTTTGTCCAGCTTGCCTGTTTGTTGTTGATATAAATGAACATAATGCTAATGCTGGAGTACATTCTGTTTGGGGTACTAGAATGTTAAGTGAAACTAACTTTTGATCTGTTTTCTTTGTAGGTGATGGTACAATGTTGTTGGCAGCCAGTAAGGTCTTTGATAAATTTAAACCAGTCATTGGAATAAATACTGATCCTGAAAGGTAAAAACCTATTTGGGAAAGCAGTGCTTTATTTAATATTACGCAAACGGTGCATCTGTTTTCGTGGTACATGAGGCATACCTGTAGCAGTTGGCAGCATACATGTCTGTTTTAGTGGGTTGTAGATACCAAGGGAATCTCTTGTTTTTTTAGAGAAGTTTGCACAGGAGTTATCCTGTCTCATCTGAAGGACATTAAGTAGTATTGGACAAGCATGCCTGTGTTACAGTGCCACAGATGTTTTCACACACCAGTGTAACAGCACTTGCTGCTAGTTAACTTGTATTACTAACCAGAAGTTTGAGGCTAGAGATGGCAGTACAGAACTTAGGAAGAAGGACTTGGTAAAAGCAGCTAAGTGTGGTGCCTGAACACACAAACCTTAATTTTTTTGTGAAGAAGGTGGATACAGTAGAGCCTCAGATAAAGAAGTTTGCTGTTGTTTCTTAATGTAAACCATGAGGTACCTCAGAAAACTCCTGAAGCAATAGTTGGCACTTAGCTGTCCTATTATAAACTCTGCACAAGCTGCAGAGTCCTGTCCACATCAATCTTACAGCTCAGTAGATGAAGTGTGTTAGGATTGCTTGATTGGTATAACCTTCAAATGGATGGCAAGTGAAACTCAGAATCACCAAGGCTCTGCCTGCTGAGAAGTCCAGATTTAGATTTCTGCTTGTGATATTTCTGCTTTTTTTGATATTGACAGTTAATTTATTCCTAGTACATAAAGTGGTGGTCAAAAAGTTTAATTCCTTTAATACCTCTCTTCCAAAACTTTTCAAATGCTCTGAGTAGCTATTCTGCATTATCAAGCCTGACTAGTAGGGTTCAAATAACAAGTGCCTTCGAATTGTCACATATTACTGATGGAAGGGAGCAGTGTTTAGTCTGCTAGTTTTGACATGAGATTCTTTTGATCTTAGGCATGTTACGTAGCTGTTCATGTTGCTAACTTGTGTGTAAGTGAAGAATGTTTTTTTCCTCATCTGCCAGGTTTATTAAGCTTAAATTGCTTTCCTACAATGGTGACAGGAACTATATTAGTGTTTACATACTCCTGCAGGATTATTAGCTGAACAGACAGTTTTTAGGGTAAATGTGGGAGAAATAGCCTGTCTCAGACACACAGACTTCAGGAGCTGAGATCAGTGTGTTGTTGCTAATATGGTACTGTGCAAGAATAGTAGAGATTCCTAAAGGTCTAAGAAGTGTAGCGTTGCTAGGTGTAACACATAGATTTGTTTTGTTTTGTTTTCCAAAGGTACCAAATCTGAACAGTAATACTGTAATTTTCATTGTCATTTTTTGCTACCAGATCAGAAGGTCACCTGTGCTTGCCTGTGAGATACACACACTCATTTCCTGAAGCACTACAGAAGCTTTATCGTGGTGAGTTCAGGTAGGATTCACTGATCTTTGGTTTTCAAAAACATAGAGGGATTGGGAAACATCTAATCATGTGCAATTCCGAAGAAGCAGCTGAAGCTTAGTAAAATCTTAATGGCTCAAATTGTGAATTCTGTGTTGATGTTTATAATGTTGAAAAATGAGTTTTTTGGTCAAGAGTGAGACTAGAATACAAATGATAAAACTGACTGCTGGTTCCAGAAGAAAGTCTTCTGGGAAGACCTGCAATAATTGATTTTCACTTCTGACTTAGCAAATTCATAAATGAGGAACTGCATTCTTATAAGGGTTATATTGGTTTATGTATTTTAGGACTGTCCTGGTTTAGAGCAAATTTTGGAGGAAACTTTTGAAGTGAAAGCACTCTAGAAAGTAAACTCGAGCTGCCCCTTCCCCAACCGGTTTGGGACGAAAAAATCTCTTTCAAGAAAAGTGGAAAAAACTGTTTGTTTAACAAGCGTATTACTCACAAACATGAAAAAATGAACACTATTAAACAATGGAACCGCTCGCTGTTCTGAAGAGATGGCAAATTCAGAGAGAGTCCTTGTCGGGGCTGTAGCTGGGCTCACTCAGTCTCTTATCCGTCCCTCCTGCGCTGGGAATGCCGCGTCCCGGCCCTGGTGGGCCACAGGCATGAGCTCCCGGTGCTCTTCTGGGTTTTCAGTCCAGAGCAGGGCTGATCAGTTCCAAGAAAAAGAAGAGCCACAATCCGGGGAACTTCTCTGCCTCAGCCAGC
>VXBC01003608.1:506372-530822 GCA_013399945.1 Ploceus nigricollis | reverse complement strand
ATGCTTATTCAGATAACCTCCCTTGACATTTGGCGATTTTGATGTTTTGTTGGAAACAAAGCTATATTTTTGTTAGAAACAAAGCTATATTTTTGTTTCTGACCCTCCTGTTACTGCTCATTATGGAGCTGAAACCTCACCAGAGCGAAACAGAAAGGATTTCTGTAATTATTTTTCTGAAATAATAGGAACTTTATTCTTCAGCAAGGATGTGAGCAGGTGTTTCATTTGAGAGTTCTTAGATTTGTTTGGCCCTAAGCAAACTTTGGAATAACTGAATCCTTGTCTGGAAGGACTTCTGGTATTTTGGAGTTGTAGTGGATGGTAAGTTGCCAGAAACTGGAAAAGGGCAATAGGCTTTTTCCCTTTATCCTTGACATATCAGTCAGTGCAACAATCTGTGTTAACCTGGACCTTGTAATCCATGAGACAACCAACATTATTGATTTATAAAGGACAAACTATATCAAACTAGCCTCGTTTTTTTATCTTGGAGGTCAGTGCTGTAGCAGGTTCTCAGAATAGGGGTATTAATAGGGGTACAGTCCCATTTTCTAATTTTGTGGGGGATGTGACATGTTCTAGCATTTTAAGGGGCTAGTATAGTGATACTCACTGCATGCTTTCTGCATGACTACCTAAAATCATACTTGGAATTTAAGGGCAGATAGGATGTGTAAATGAGGCTCTTTAAAGATGACTAGAGGAAAAACTAGCAATGTAGTCATATAAAGCATAATTTTAGGAAAAACTGGTTACTGTTACCTGGATATCAACAGTATGAACGAGGAAAAGAGGTGCTCATAACACTGTCTTGTGATTTGCTTTCTTAGTCAAAGCTATTGCTATTTTGTTTTATGAAATATCTTAGGTTGTAAGAGGAAAATGAATTTATATCTCTAGGAAAAATTTAAAAATCAGAATGTTGTAACATGGCTTTTGTATCCTTTTCTTGCTTCAATTGAATTCCTCTTAAACACCCTAAATTCCTAGGCCAGGAGGGACTGTTGAAATGAGAGGATACTTGGAGCCGTATATATAAAGGGATGCACAGAGCTGCTTTTCTGGACATGTCAAATACAAACAAAAGATGTCAGAAATGCAGCATGTGTTTCTGTAGAAATTCTTGAGACCTCTTTATTCTTAAAAGCATTGTATCAGTCATTCATTCACATATTAAAATCACATGCCTCAAGAGGAGAGTTTGTTACATACAATTTTTGTAGGCTACTTTTGGCCCGTGTCCTCTTATTTTAAAAATGCAAAAATCTTAAGTAGCAAATTGGTAAATGTAAAGATTTACAATTAAGTATTATTAAATTTTAAATTTATAAGTTATAGTGGAGGCTATAAAACTTGAATATATTTAGCTCCTATCTTAAGATGTTCTGCTTTGAGAGTGGACACTCTCAGATCCTATCTAATTTTGTAATGAATATTTCGTACTGACTTCTTTCACCTCTCTTAGGTGGCAGTGGCGGCAAAGAATCCGATTGTATCTTGAAGGAACTGGGATTAACACAACCCCAGTGGATTTACATGAACAGCAGCTAAGCCAAGAGCAACACAGCAGGGCTCACATAAATGAAAGATTCCAGGATCAAAGTAGGTTAAAATCTGACAATAATATAATCACTTTGCTATGATAACTTGGAATAGAAGATAAGGATTTGTAAAAGTTTTAGTATTTGAAATACCTGCTGTCAAAATACCTATCTTTTTTAAAATGCTGTCTCTTAGAGTTACTGTAACTACTTGAGCATGTCTGTGTATTTGTGTACACATGCTAACTTTTAAGTTAGGCTAATTGAGAGTTGTAAAAGCTGGCCTTGGACAACCAGCAAGCAAATAAGATACTAGATGTGAGAGTCTGTCTGTAGATAATTCTTAAACACCTTTAGGCCTTTTCTTTATGGTGGGTTGAAAGATGCATGGTTCTGTGCCTAACCTGTGTTCCGTACTGCATTTGCTCACTAATAAGTCCTTGTCAACAAGAACAATTTGTTAATCCCCTTTAATTACCTTGTGGTATGAAGTCTAATTCTTTGAACTTCATCAGAAATGTCTGTTAAGTCACTGCCAGTGAATTTAACTTGGCTGGAAGAGTGACTGACAAAAGACTTCATTCTGCCTAGTTGCCTGTGACTTTTCAGGGAAAAGTGTCTGAACGTAAGCATCATTGCTGACCTTGGTTTAAATATTCATTGTCTCCGGTAAAGGACAGTGACTGGCCATAGAGTAAATCAGTGAAAAAATGAGTCTTTGAAGAAAATGGAGCATTAGGTCTAGAAAACAAACCCAGGCAGTAGAATCTATCTTCCAGTGAATGCTGAATGGTTTTTGAAAACTTGTGTTTTAAATCCATGATTCAAAACTCTCATATTTGATATCTGCAGGGTCTGATATTTCTGGCCCACATCTTTTACCAGTGAGAGCACTCAATGAAGTCTTCATTGGGGAATCTCTTTCATCCAGGTATGTTTAATTGTTTGTTGTTACAGCAAGGCACAATTGACTTAATTTCTTTTTATGACATTGCAATGGAAAATCAGTGATGAGGTTCTACTGTCAAATTTCACTTCTATTCTATAAATATTTCACACTGATTGTATTATTGCTGATTAAAAAGTGTATTTTCAAAGATGTAAGTGGAGTAATGTTCATTTCTGGTTTTCTGCCTCCTCTCTGGTTATTCTTTCATTTTTCCTGACTTTTTTCTTTCCCTTTTATTGATGACGTAAATATCAGTTCTTGAACTGCCTCTTGTCGTGCATATCTTCTTAAATATCTTTTTATAAGCTTTTAGCATGACCAAGTAGAAATAGCTTCTATCATGACTCCCTTTTCTTTCTTTCTGTCATTAGATGCAAAGGTATCAGCCTGCTTTTGGCAGAAACCTTGTTATTGATGGAATATAGTTATTTCCTTTGTTTAAGAACTGTGTTTATATCAAATCATGGTACTGCCTTACCAAGATACATTTGATTGTCCTTTCTGTCCTGAAGATCAATGCATTTTTGGCAGCCAAACAGTAAGAAGGACACGGGCAATATGACTGTGGCTGTGGTAAAAGACATGATCCTTAGTCAGGATTTGATCAAACTTTTGCTTGTATTTTATATCTGTTTTGCCTTTATTGTTTATCTTAAAAAAAAAATGCCAAGGAAAACAACAACAGAAAAGCTGATTTAGAGTTTAACAGCTTGTGTTTGTACGGTGCCTGGGACACTGATTGCTGGTGTAAGCAGTATAAATGTTCTGTGACTGCTTTATTTTTTGTCTGGACTTCAGCCTGAGACTGGCAGAAGGAATTAATCTCAAAGAGATACAAATCCTGCTTCCTACTAAATCAGACCTAATTTTATCAAGATTCTTAAGAAGTTTCTTTAATGTGCAGTGATAGAGGACCACAAAGCTGTTTTCCAATGCTATGAGTGTCACAAGTACATTGTTCTCTTGGTTCCAGTGTATTTGAGAACCACTGAGGAACGCAATACCTCTAGAAACAAACCTCTAGAAATAATATGGTGTTACTGGGACCTTACACTTGAAGACTTAAATGTCATAAAGACAAATCTTCTGTTAGTTTCAAATACACAGGTCTGCTATTTATTTAGACAAAATAACTTTAGGAGCTTCTTTTCAGGTCTTATTCTTCATGTCAGTGATGAAAACAAGCAAATTGAAGAAAAGAATCTCAAGAAAACCTGTCATACTTAGCTTGCAAAAATTACATTAAACTGAATCAAGTGGTGCACCTGTGTTCTTAATTTACTTTCAGTTCTCTAATCTCCATCTTTTCAAGAGTGATTACAAAACATGTCCTTAGTTACTGAGAGTATAGACTGTTTGGCACCAAACAGCCAAGAGCTGTGTTTCTAGATTGAAATAATAGCTCAGTAAGTTCTGTTTACTGAGAAAGTTGAAACTCAGCCATGCATAAAACAGCAAATGTGGTATTTCTACCACATTTGAGAGGATATCTATTAATCTAAATCCTCTATAAGAGTTTGAATTAGGCCGTATGAATATCAACAAGTTAAGTTCATAAATATACTCTTGAATACTCTGAAGCCTTAGAGATAAACTTTGGTCTCCAGGCCTAACACTAGGAATCCCCTGACAGATGAACAGTAACATGCAGAAGATGATTGTACATCAAGACCTAGTACTTTTGAGTTTTAGGAATAATTTGCTCTGGAATGAAATGTAAGCCTGCTGTTTGTGTAAAGCTGTTGATGAAGAATCACTGGATTTTCAATTACTGAACTGATCAAGAATTCAGGTTCAATTATGCTATTACTTACTGATGTTGAAATGTTTAGTGTTCCTTGACATAATTTAATGAGACCTAATCATAGCATAAACACAAGTTTTGTGCAACAGTTATGCAAGGAAGGTAATTATTTATAGTTTTATTTGTAAGTCCAGCAAGCCCTGCAGATGACCTACAGAGGTGGTTTTGTGCATAAATTTAACATGAGAAGTGACTGCAGAAAAAGTGCCTAAAAGTTCATGATACAAATCATTTTAGTCCATTATAAAAACTGCTATAAAATAGTGAATTAGAAGTAGCTGTCAAATGGGAAACACTGTTCAAAGCCTGTGAAATTATGATCCAGATTTGAAAGTAGCCCCTCTAAATTGTTATGTGCCTGATAAGGCTGTGTGTTCTGTCTTATTCAGGGAGAACTTTAAGTCCTGCAAACCCAGTTTTAAATTCTCGCTTCATAGGGCCTCCTATTATGAAATATCAGTTGATGATGGTCCTTGGGAGAAACAGAAGAGTTCAGGGCTTAATGTGTGTACTGGAACAGGATCAAAAGCATGGTGAGTACATGTTGCTGCTTTGACAGAAAATACCATTTTAGATAAGCTAGATGAACCTATTTGGCCCATGCATTTTCTCCTTACTGAGACTCTGTTGGGCTGTGGGTAAGTCAGTCTAATATTGTCACTTTCAGTATGGCTCAGAGCTGTTCCAGGTGTATGAGATGAGCAGGGCACTCATTACTTGTGGATATGGAGGGAAACCTTGAAAGGATGAGGAGCTGTGGCACTGAGACAGAAGTTTGCCTTATGTGTGATTTCAGTGAAAGATGTGGCATGCCACAGGTGAAGATGAGTGGTTGGGAGTGGTGAGGGAAAGAGATTCTGCTGTGACTTGCAGAGAGCATACTGAAGTGATTTATGAATACTCTTGTCTAAAATTTAAATGCTTAGATGATGTAGCCCAGTAAACTTATAAAACTCTAAGCTCTAAGAAGAATGGGAAAACATGTATTTGGAAGCAGTGTTAAGTGTTCCCTGGCACATCTACTGTCCATTCTCCTTTCAAGCCTCTTATTTCTTTCATATTTAATTGACGGGGACAACCTCTTTGCCAAAATATTCCTCTTAAAAAAAGATGGCCATATCTACATAGAACTATGCTAACTTAATCAGAAGGATAAATTATTTAAACTTCAGTTTAAATGTGCTGCAGTACTGCATGTAAGTCTAATCAATTTAGTTTTGAGAAGTGAGAGATGTGTTTGTGCTCATAATTTAGAGTCGTACAATAGGTACTGGATTTATGGGGTAGGAAAGATGAACTAAAACAGAAGCTTTCAATGAGATTAAAAAATAAGTAGTCATGCTGTAACCGTGGTTACTGGGTTTTACTCTTCATTGTAATTCAGAATTTTGTATTCAGACGGCATAGCTTAGTTCTGGAGTCTGCCAAGGGTGAAATTGGCAGACTGCTAGGGGAACTTTCCTAGTGTTCAGTACCTTGGGAAAGTACAGTCTTAATTCAATGCTGTTCTTACGCATTTCTTTTGCTTATACACTCTGGGCTGAGCAGACCCAGAACCAGGGACCAAGCTCCAGGATTGCCCCTCTCCATTGCTGTAATGAGTATGTGTTTCTGGACTTCTCTAAAGTGAGGCCAAGCCTCAGAGGAGTGATCCCCCTTAGCCTATTTTCTAGGGCCTTTCCTGGAATTTCAGACTTCCTGGGACTGAGAGACTTTTAAACGTCCAGGTGTTTTCTGTAGCTGCCAAAACTTGTGTAAAAGGATATCTTGCTAGCATCTGCTCAGGCCTGCAGGTAGGAAGTAAGTGTAAGAGAGAGAGAGCCTTGGGCATACCCTCAGCAGCTCTGGGATCAGATAGGGGTGTAGTGGATCTGCATTGCAGTCTGAGGTGTTTTGCTGCCACGACAGAAGTGTTGGACTGAGGATTTTAAGCTGTACTGAGACCTGGGCATGTGAGATCTTCACAGAACTGCTGCATAGTGGCTGTGGTTAGCACCTACTCCCTTTTGAGTCTGGGCAGAGGTGGGAGATTTTTTTTGGAGTTTTGCCTTAGTTCAGACTGAGGCTATGTTGACTTCTTCATCCAAATGTGTCGAATGCAGAAGTGTCTGATCTGACTGTTTATTTTCTATATACACCAGTTCTTGTGAGATTCAAGACCACACCTTAGGGTATAAATAAATAGGTGAAGTATTTGTAAAGAAATGTTGGGTTCATAAATCAGAACTAAGAGAATAAATCAATTAGCAAGGGTTGGATAGACAGGGTAAGAACACAATCTCTAGAGCTTCAGTTTTTTAATGCAGACTTAATGCAGCAGTTATTGGGGTTTTAAGGCAGGGGGATTATTGACAAGGAGACTACATCCCATGCTCTTCTTTCCTAAAGACTTCACTTAATGGATTTTTAAGGTTTACAAGGCCACAGGTAGATGCCAAAGCAAGAGTTGATTTAAGACTATTTTTTTTTTTAAATTAACTGTTATCAGCTCACACTTAATAGCATTCTTTTTCCTCCCCAAATGTTGAATGTAGTTTTTTGTCAGTGTGAAGGGGTTTTTGGTTTTGCTCAGTTCTTTCCTAAGTTGTACTGCTTAGCAAACAAGACTTCTTCTCTGTCTAGGTCCTATAATATTAACAAGGTTGCACATCAAGCTATTGAAGAGATCCTTAAGATCGGTGAGTGAATGATGTGGCATTACTAGCCGAGTTCTGTATAGATACATCTATCTAACTGGGGCTCTTTCTCTCGGCTCAACAGCAAAAAAGCATGGAAGTTTGAATATGCCATTGAACACGGAACTGGTACAGAAAGGTTAGTGAAAAAGGCAAGATTTTTTTTAAAGTGTCTTTGGTCAGTTCATTTTGTTTGTATTCTGTACTACTCACCTTTCAGTGTTTTAGCACTCTTGCAGTAGTAGTCTTTCTTACAGACATTAATTAGGCACAGTTGGCAAACAATGTCTTACTTGAAATGAAAGCACTTATTTAGACTTATGTCTAAATTATCCTCTTCAGGGTAATTTCAGTTCTCCTAAAATTTGAAACAGTTAATGTTTAATTACCAGAAGAGAGCTACTGAGTGTTCATCATGCAGCAGAACTGAAAGGAATCTTCCCTAAAAGTAATTTTTTTTGCATGTAAAGACTATTAAACATCTATCAAGACTTGATGTTCCCTCTTGATAGAGATCCACTCTTCCTTGGAGGAATGTGTGTTTCTGAGAGTAACTCATTTTCTCTGGAAAAACTAATGGCTGACTCCTCTGCTTACAGTAACAAATGATTACAATGAGTCTCTGCTCTACAGTCCAGAGGAACCAAAGATGTTTTTCAGTGTTCGAGAGCCTATTGTAAACAGAGTTTTCTCAAGTAGCCGTCAGCGTGGCTTCTCTTCAAAGTAAGTGTTGGCTGCAATAGCAAAGACTTACTTCGTTCAGTGTATCTGTCAAAGTATGAGCAATCCAGGACTTTCCCTTGAAGTGTTTCAACATCCAGTTTGTGCTTTGAATGACTTGAGCATTGTTCTTGTAACAGCAGGACGAAAACGTTTCCTAGTTGTGTTATGGCTTTTTAATGTTTGATCCCTGCACAATCTTACAGAATAAAAGAATCTCACTGTGCCCAGTTTTGGATATATGCCATTTCCCTCAGTATGAGACACAGACAGAACAGACTGAAGTGAATTCAGGAAAGGGCCACTGGGAGGATAAGGGGGCTGGAACAAGTGGTTTATAAAGGAAAGACTCAAACAGTGCTTTCCTTTAGCCTGGAGGAGACAAGACTAAGGGGGAATCCAGTTGCTGTCTTCAGCTACCAAAGGATGGTTACAGAGGAGGATTGAGTTAAACTCTTTTCAGAGCAGATTATAATGCAACAGCCATGCTTTTATAGGGTGTAAGATTCTGATTTAAAAAAAAAAAAATTCACAGTGAGAATAATCAGGCAGTTGACCAGGTTGTCTGTATAGATTGTCTTATCACTGTTCTTGGAGATAATCAAAACTTGCCTGGGCAAGGCCTTAAGCAACCTAACCCATCTTTAAAGTAAGGCCTGCTTTGAGCAGAAGGTGCGACTAAATGCATTTCCAGACGGAATTATTTGCTAATTCATCATTTTAACTTAGGGCAATTGTGCCAGTGGAGGTTTAGATTGAATATTAGGAAAATTATCATCATGGAAAGTGTTTTAAAGCAGTGGAACAGGCTGCCCATGGAAGTGGTGGAATCATCATCCCTGAAGGTATTTAAAAGACATGTAGGCATGGCGCTTAGGGACATAGTGATGGGCTTGGTAGTTCTTGTTTAGTGGTTGAGCTCTGATCTTACTTGTCTTTCCCAATCTAAATGATTTTATGATATGTGGAGCTTGCCACAATTAAATATAAACATGTACAGCCATTAGTTATATGATCAGAATAGCTGAACATACAAACAGTAACATATAAACTATTGAAAGCAATACAGTATTTCAGTTGTAATTAACTGTGAATTCAACCCGTTATATCAAACAAATGTCTAAAGGAGCTCTGAGCCAAATTCTTTATTCTGTCTTGTCCAGCTCTAAAAGAGATGCCTTAAATTTTGTAAGATTAGATTTAAACTTATTAACTTAAATATGTCAGACTCTAATAATAATGTCTTGACAACAATATGCTGCAGTTCTTGAAGTTGCCTGGCAAGCATCCTGACCTTCAGCTTTGTGTTTGTAATTATTTTTCTTCTCTCTGAATGATTAATGTAACAAAAGATTACATTAATGTCCAAATTATTTGAACCTCAAGCATTGCTACTTGAAAATATATATTTCACATAACCTGAAGACCGCATATTAGAATCTTAAATTAGTTGTGAAGTTTTCTGTGAAGTAAATGGGATCATCAGTAGCTTTCTTTGAAAATTATAGCTAAGCTTCAGCTTTCAGCACCAAGTGTTATATTACAGGCTGTGCTCAGACTCTGGGAGCATTGAATGAGTCCTTCAGTCCTCTCTGAACTTTTTGCCAAGTCCATATAAAGCACTGATAACTTGGGGGCGTTCTAGTGCTTAGTACCATGCTAAGTGGAGGTTAAGCATTTACTGACCCAAGCAAAAGAATGTCCTAGAACCAGTTTTATTGTTAAGTGCTTGTGTGAAATACTTAAATTTTTAAGCTGTTTTGTGATAACTTCCGTGTTGGGTTTTTGCAGAGTCTGTGTCCGTTCCCGTTGTTGGGATGCCTGTATGGTTGTAGATGGAGGAACATCTTTTGAGTTCAATGATGGGGCAATAGCTTCAATATTGATTGACACAGAGGATTCACTGTGCACTGTTCTGCTGGAAGAATGAAGGACCCTGATGTCTTTTGCTGAAACATTTTTGGATCCATAGAGGGAAACCATGGGGATATCACAATGCTGCATTATATTGGAAGTTGGCCTTTTTGGATGCAAGAGCATTTGGAGGAAGCTTGAAATGCTTTTCATTCCTTTGGGTTGGGGAATCATTAGCCTGATATTTAAAATTTTTTGCATCTAGTGTAAATGTCTGAAGTGTTACCTCTAACTTCAATGAAAATTGACATTTTAACCTGTAAGGCAAACATGAAAGCTTTGTAAACACAGGTAAATGGGTTCAAGTATTTAGTCAGTAGTGTTACATATTCAGATGTACAGTTTTTTAGTAGCAGTCTGGGACTGATAAAACTAAATACTTCATACATACACTTTTGTAGAAAAGTTGACTGTCAAACTAGCAATTTGATGCAAGGATATATATAGATTTTGGTAACCATGATGTTGATCTAAAAGAAATGAAAATACAAATCTTTTGTATGCTTTTCAAAAATTGTACAACTTTGTAGTTTCATACAACTTGTGGCAATTTTTTTTGTTCTTCCAGTATTTTTTCTACTTTGTAAACTTACATCAAGTGTATAAGTCTGGTTTAATACATCTTAAATGAAGTAGCTTTTAGTTTTTCTGTTTGGCTAGATAGGGACTTGAAACCCAAAGGTTTTCTTGAGCCCTTCATCAAGGACATACAAATTGTAGAAATCATGTTTTAGTAGGATATATTCCTTCACTGAATGGATTAACTGGCAAGCAGATGATCAGAACACTAGTGTATGTAAGTGGTTATCATTAAGATATATATTTTGCCTTATTAAGTTGAATGTTTGGAATTTCAGGTTTTTCTGGAATTTCTTATATTTAAAGAAGAATGAGATATGCTGGGTACTAGGAGTTGGAGCACAAGCTAATACCTATGTCTTCCAGTTTTCCCAGCATGTTTTTACCTTCTCCAGAAAATTTAAATTTCCAATCCTATGCTGAATGCTAGTGATATGTAAATGACAACAAATTAATTTCACGTCTCTGCTCATGTTAGGTAATCAAGTTGATAACAGAAAGAAAGAAAAAAGCTCTTATTAAATAAGAGCAAGTGACCTTTTAAATCTTTTAGAGAAACTGTGAACTGTGACTGCCTTTTGAAATCTGTGCTTATAATTGCATAGGTGAGGCAGAATTTGGGAAAATAAATATTCCTACAGCAGGAACTTCTGCTACATGACTTGAAAATAGTATGTTTTGTCTACTACAGATTGATTTCCAAGAGTGAGTTTTCTTAAATGACTTGTGAATGAAGAGACTTCTGTAACAGATGTTCTCAGGTCTAATGGAAGTGTTCTCCAATGTGGCCAATCAATCAGTGTATTTATTGCCACTTGCAAAACGTAAACTCCTCTTTATTGGTGGAGGAAATGGACAAAGGGTTTTTTCCTTCTAGACTTAGAGTGAATAGAACTTAAAGCATAATTTAGAGGATATTGATTTGACCAGACCATTCAGTTCTAGGAAAATACGAAATTGATGGAGATGTCTGAATAAGCTATCACTGTGTACATTTCACCTTCTAAGTGTGCTGCAGAGTTATTTACACTGTCTGGTTGTTGTGATTGTAGACCCAGAGGGGAGAAGCAAAGTAGCCAAATAAGCTTTCAAAAGTTGGTAAGTTCAGGAGCTATTGGAATAAAGCTCTTACTGTCTAAAATAATGTGCAAAGCTTGTCTAAAGGTAAAGACACAAAAGATTAATCTTTCTAAAAGTTGTGTGCACACAGACTAGGATGTCCTAGTTATTCTCAATCCATCTGTAACCAGTTAGGGATTGTTTATTATGTGCCTCTGTCACGTACACTAGTCAATATGCTGTTAGGATTCAAAAATCCCCAAGCCCAACAATGCCATTAACACTAATTTATTCCTTCCTAGGACTCTTACCACTCTTAGGTTAGATTTAGGTATTGAACATGTGCACAGCAAATTTATGGCAGAAATCCCAACAACTGCTTATTTAGGTATTTGTGTGCTGTAAAGTTTTAATGGAGACTGGTTAGTCAGATCAGTAAGCATACCTCTTAAACATGCCTGTCATTCCTTATTATGAACATCAAGACTAAAAGGTAATGTTTTCAGGCCCTACAGCCCCAAAGTGTGATCTGGATTAGGACTTAGTGAATTTTCAGTCAAATTCCTAACTTAGCAAAATGGAAGCCTGACCTACTCGTGAGTGGCCTCTCCTGGTTTTGTCTGTATTTAATTGCAGTTCTGTTGAAGCATTTACTGGTGAATGCTTAAAATTGACTAGGATGATTCAGAAACCTATAATTAATAGCAAGCAGCTACCTTTTTTTTTTATTAGACAACTTTTTAAGGATCCTTTATGACAAAGGATTGCAGTACAGACAACTTACTTGGTAGACAATATTGCAGGACAGGACTGAGTCTTTGTTTAACACTGATTTAATCTGTGTGGACTGGCAGTGATTTTTGCACCCCTTTTACCTGCTGAGTCAAATCCATGGTATTTTCATTTAGTGCTAGTCTACACTGTGTTCTCCTAAAGTAGACCTATTATTCTTTGCTTTTTTTTTTCCCAAGTGGTGTTTATACATTATGTAATAAAAATTAAAAGGTTAATTGATAAATGAAGCTGTCCTGTGCCTGATTTCAACCTTCAAAAGTATTTCATGTGCTCAGTTTCTTCTCACTTACTGTTTCAGGTTGTTTTAATGGTTCGTGAGCCTTCATGCATTTACATGTAGTACAGAGACTAATCAATGTAGCAGGTTTTGTTATGGAGTGCTTAGGGCTACTTACTATTTCCCTTATGAAAGGGTCAGTTGAGCACCTTATCCAAAGGGCTTTCATGTCTACTAAAGCTGTCATCATAACTATTAAATAGACAGGCAACAATGATGCTGATCCCCTTTCAACACTGAACCTGGTATGTAAAATTATTCCTTCTAGTTAAAGGCCTACTACTGTTCCAATTCTGCAAAGGGTTTTAAAGCATAGTCTAATAAAAGCTGAAAGCATTTTTGATAACACCCTGTCCTTTAAACCACCACTGCTTGGAGAAATTTCTTTTTGACCCATGACACAAAGTTGGTGGCAAACCAGAGAAAGCACTCTCCCATCCATCAGTCATTCTGTACAATATAGCAATTTCTTAGATCTTTATTAAATGCAAGAGAAGTTGCATGGAGTTAACATTGTGCATAAGGAGAAGAATTTACAGTAATGCTGTGCTGCAAAGATTTACTTTTTCTTCTTGAAGTAATTTAAGGTATAATTCTAAGGCAGCAAACTGAGGCGGTAGAATATGCTGTATCCTCCAACTTCCACAAGGTGTGTTGCCCATTAATTCCTTTGTAAGGCATACAAGCCCATTATTAACACCTGTTACTTACACAGTTAAATGTAATAAAAACCAAACCAACTTAGGTTAAAAAGATAATGCTTTATTTACTATATTCTAGAAAGTCAAGTTAAATATCAAACTCTAGTACNTAAGTAGTCTGTTCTGCACTACCAGGTATTCATTTCTGAATGCTTTTTCTCAAGACTGCAATGGGAAAAGCTGTATTTATGCAAAGGCCTACAGTAATATGTTGGCTACTCTTAAAAACATCCATGAATAAATTCAGCTGCTTGCTTGCTGCATTCATGGGAAAAACAGCAGCATGTTTACATCCTACAGAGGGTCCAAGTTTTGCCCTAGGAATTATCAGCTAAAATACCTGCTGGAACATTCTAGGCTTATGCATGAGGAAGGACCCTGATAACAGATGCAAATGAAAGGTTCATTTAAAGTCATTACCTGTCTCCTCCTTTATTTGGTTTTTTTTTTTCTTTTTGGACAGTTACTCAGTTTCTCCTATGACTTTAAAAAAAATTCAACACTAGACAATAGTGGTTAGTGATACAAATACAAGAAGTGAAGTGCTACTACAAGCAAACTAATATAAAAAAGAAATTTATGTCTTTTGATAGCACCAAAGCATCTCTCCCTTTCAGCATTCTTACACAGTAGTCCCAGGTTCTGGTGTTTGGTCATATCTAGAACTCCTTGAGCCCTCGTCCTGCAAAACTTATACCAATTTATCAGTTGCATTTGAAAGATCTTAGAGAAAGTTTTATCTACGATCAGGCTCAGAGAAGCTACATTAAGTTTCCATAATATGTAATCAGAAAACCTAGGACCACAAAATGAAATGGATAACCAGCATCTATTTTTACAGATGCTAATTCTGAATGGGCTTTTCAGACTGTATTTGGCTAAAAATGAAGGCTACTAAAGACAAAGTTTCCTTTGCAGCCTCCTAAATAAAAACTTCACTATAGCTCCTTTACGCTGCTTAACTTGTAAAGTATTGACCTCTTAGCTGCTTCTGTGTAGATATCCCCATTTTACTGTTTTCAAGCTTGATTCATTCATCCTGCAGTATCTTTTCTTCAGTTGTGTAGTTGAATAGATTTAATATAGAGGTATTCATTTTGAATTCTGCAAACTCCTTAATAAACCTTACAAAGATACCTGACACCTCTGCAAGCTGTTCCAGAAGCTGCAGACAGTTGCCGGAGGCTAACATTACTTAGCAATGTAAATAATTGATTCGTACTTATCAAATCACTTGACGATTTGGTGATTTGTTTCATAATATTTTTTTCAAAGATCCCCTGTAAAAAAAAGAAAGACTGAAAGAAATATTCTGTAATTGCTCACAGATCATCAAATTTGTAAAGGCTTTAAGTACAAAAAACTGATATAAAATATTATGAAACAACATTAGGGTATAAGACGAAGTTAAACAGTAACAGTACTATGATAAAAGGTGCTCCAGCACTTTTTTTTTCATAGGGAGGAGCTTCAACGCACAGTGTGTCCATGGCATCAAGTGCATTGTACATGATCACAAGAAACTAGGATTTCTCAGTGTCAATCTGCATTTGATGCCCCAAATCTCATGGCTCTTTTTATTGCCAACAGTTGGCCTTGCAATGCTGGTAAAGTGTGAACCATTGATCTTCATGTCAGGTAGTGCTTCCTCGAGGAGCTGAAGGGAGCTATCAGTCACTATTCCAAATACCTGAAGAGTCTTCAGTGTTCGAATTTCACCAAGCTCTCTAGAAAGAGAGAGACGGGAAATTAACCATGAAACTGAAAACATTTTTTGGGGTTTTTCAGCCTGTACCCAAGCTACATAACTCCATTTTTACTAATTTTTTAGAAGAGGGTAAACTACTTAAGCACATACTTAATTGAAACTAGTATTCAGCACTGATACTTCAGGAAACTGGCTGAATAAATTACTTTTTTCCTAGTCTCTCTCACAGACTGAAAACAAACTGATTCTTTCCCTTTCATATCCTTGGACTTAAAAATCTAGAACAAGTGAAGTAAATTGCCCAGATGAAGTTCCAGGATGTGGCTCAGAGGATACAAGCCCCTGAGTATCATCAACCACTCTCCAGTTCGTAGCAATATTTTGGAGAGTAGCCAGACCCAGCTTCTTGACTGCTTTACATTTTCCCAGTCATCATCTGAACTTTGTACCTTACAAGCAAGTACTGGACAAAATCAAAAGGCTGAAGCACATGCTGCCACAGCAAAGGTTCTTCCGCTCCTCATTTTCAATAGCCCTGGTCCTCTCAACCTTTTTTCTTCTTGTTAGCGATTTCCTTTGTGTTGACATCTTCCCTGAAAGCATTGGGATTGAAATCTTCTATACTAATAAAAGGCAGAAGGACCTCATGAAAAAGTCACTCTAAGCCATGTTTGAATCACAATCAATAACTGATAAAGGTGCACACAAAAGCAAATATACACAGCTTACTAGTCCAGCCAGTACTGTCAACTCTGCCAGCTATTCCAAACCTCCTGCATACTCAGAGTCTGGTACTGACATCAATACTGGTCACTGGCAGGACTGCAGCCTCCCATGCCAGCAGTGTACCACTGGTATAATGCCACTAACAGCAGACAGGAGGCATGCATGGAGCAGCCAGTTCCATGAGTACAGACTGACACCACTGAAAGATTATCTCAGCTTCACTTCCAGTCTGGATTCTCAAAGGGTACCGCTTCTAACAGTTGGGTTATTTTATTTTAGTTTTATTCCCGATTCCTCATACCATTAAGTTTTTTGAAACAGTATTTGCAATTCTAAACCTAAAATAAAGCAAATTTAAATTAACTTACCCTCTGCATGAACAGCAAACCAAAGCTAATTAGTAGTTACTTACACTAAGGCAGCAGGTGATATCTGGTAACATCGGCTAAGGCACAGGTGTTGTAGGAACACAAGTTGTTTAAAATACTGGAAGCACTCAGGCTTCAACATCATGCTGTCACTGTACAGAGAACACATTAAATAAAGTTTTAAGTATACAAAAGATTAATTAAGTTATTAATTAAAATTAAGTATACAAAAAAAGCAGTAAATTTGCTATTTTGAAAATTCAGCCAGAGGAATTCATTGAATATCTACTTTTTCTACCACTGAAGTATGTTTTCGCTGAATATGGAAGCAACCCATCTCTTGTGTTTGTGCTGTGCTTGCAAAGGGGCAAGTGAAGCAGAAGTTTCTCTTCACACAGATCACTCTGCAGCAGAACTTATGCCATGAATGCAAATTCTCCAGAGAGTTCAACATACTGTAATGGACTAGGTCAGAACCAAAATATAAGTTTTTTTACAGTTATATGGCCAAGTAACAAATTGGTATTAGAGATGACTTAAACCCTCTCTAGGATGCTAGACTAATGAACTGTAGGCATCTAAGTACTTCCTTCCATTCTACCTATCGATTACCATCTCTTGTTAGTTAACAAATCCTGTAGGTACCTGACATTTATGCTGGGGTAACAAGACTTCTTCAATTACTTAACCTGCTCCAGATTAGGTCATGCCAGATAGCAAATCTTTTGTAGGTTTAGCTTGAATAGTATTTTCTGGATGTGCAGTGCTACCTACATAACCTTGCCTCAGTGCTAATCCCCTGAACCACAAGGATTTAAGGACTGGCTGCACAGGTCTTCTTACCTGAGATCTAAATGGACAAGCAAAGGACATCTCTCCACCAGTGTTTTCACATCTGAAAAGAGGTCACAGAGAGTCAGTTCCTCTTTCAGGAACAAGGATGTGCTTTACACAGCCTAATCATGTCCACACGTTCATTTATATGTTTTCTACTGGAATCCCACAACTGAAGAACAATTTTTAAACTAAAAGATACATGCTTAAGACTTACAGCATATAGTCTGCCTATGAAGATACCTTATATGGACTTCTTTTAAACCTCAGCAAAATAGATACATTTAGTTCAGCAAATTATGCCTAGAAGTCAGTTGCATCAACCATCAACTTAGGAAGGCAATAATTCAAATTATATTTTTGTGAAATCTACTGGAGACATAGTAATGGTGAGCTGCCTGAAATACTTACATGTAGTGGAAAAGTAATGAAAATTTTCCATGCATCAAATATCCTTTCAGAGCACCAAATCCTTTAGGCATCTCCATTTTTACCCACAAAAAGTTCTTATGACAAAAAGTTACGGTTTTTCTGATTTAAACTGTAAATTTTTTTACTTTCTTTTCATTGTCTGCAAGTAGCACTGAATCACCTGTGGTTCAGTATCACCTAAAAACCTTGCAAGGTGCTCAATAATATGCAATAGAATTTTGGTATTTCAGAATTCATGTGCAGAAACTAAACAAAACAATACCTTAATGATGACGATTAATGTACTATTCAAGTCTTTTGCCTGATAAACTGAAACAGAGTAAAATCACTCAGAGAAAGTGTCTTACGAACAGAAGAGGTCAGTCAGCACATGGTCTCTAATGGTTCAATTAAAGGGCCCACGGTTCAAATTCCTGATGTGGAGATTATGTAGCATATTTGTCTACAAGTCTGGGGCTGAGATAAGAAGATTTGCCTATTTCCCCATAAAGGGAATGCATGAAGGGGTCTGTGCGATATTTAAACAGAAATGAAAGGTCATCCAATGCCCTACTGTCATATTCACTCATTGCAAAAATTAAATTCTCTTTACCACAAAAGTGCTTTCATCCTTTAGCTATACTCTTGTTCATTTTGATGTACCCTCCCCCAAATCTTGACTTACCTGCATTTTCCATAACCCTCCAATTTAATAAAACTTTTCTTCCTAGAACTAGTAGCAAGTAAATTGTTAAATGTTAATTGCTAAGACTGCCTTCCAGATTAACTCATATCTGGATGTCAGTCTGAAACTCAAGGACTTACTATGATTGTTCTCTTTTAGAAGATGTTTTCAGCGACACAACAGCAGAAGCCTTAAGGAAGCCTCCAGATACTGTTCCTGGAGCTAATTCATAGCACACAAAGTCCTGCTTCCAGGACTTACTTCACAAGTAAAGGCTGTTCCTTTCAGCTGAAGAAGAAATTAGTTTTCACTTAACTGTTCCTAAATTCAGAAGAAAAATCATCTCACCCTTCATGCCTGAGCTAGAACTATGAGTAAGAGTCTCTGACAACAAGAACTTCAAACTATACAGAGCACAAAAGTTACTCTAAGTACATGACTCTTCTATACAAAGAGTGAATGCCAAGCAGAAGAAAATGTAAAGGCTACTGCTTCATCCCATAGTGGGATAAAGGTTTGTCACACTGCTGTTTACCTGCTATTTGTAGATTCTCTCTGTATCCACTTAAATTTAACTGGGTGATCTTTGAAGTAACATGATTGACTGCTGCTTTGACATGATTGGCTGTGAATTCACACCAGGACAAGTTCAGCTCCTCCAGCCTACACACAAAACAAACAGAGCTGTAAACAAGAACGGCTGAAACGCAGTTCAAGTTCTGGTATTTTCCATTACAGTTGATACTTTTAAAGCAAATACTTGTAACATGCCTACTGCCAACTTATTGTATTCATGCCTAGAAATTCTAGTATGACAGTAATTAAGCACTAATGAATGGAGCAGGTTACCCAGCCAAATCTGTCTTTGGAGATTTTCAAGATCCAACCAGAGAACATCCTCATCCACGTGGACAGTGCTAATTTTAGACCCTGGTCTAGGAAAGGGGTTAAAGTGATTTCCCAAAGCCACTTTCAACTGGAATGATTCAGTAATGGCTTAGGAAGTGAAGGCTCTCTCCAGGAACTGCCACAAGGAAACACTGTCTTTTCATTGGGTTTGTGACCTGAATCTGTTACAACTGAACAGATGGTCACACTGAGAGGAAAAACCACCATCCATTATTAGCATTGGTCAGATGACCAATTAATCCTAATTAGCATAAAATAATTCATCGTTTTATATAAACACTGTGAGCTCAACTCTCTTTACGTGCTTGATTACCTATAGCCTGCGGCTGGGAAAAAGTATTGTTATGTGTGCAGATGTTGTAGCTGTAACCAAGGGACAAAGACACAGTGAATGCACAACTAGAGCATTTAGCTGGCACTCTCTACATAAAATGAAAAAACAGTTAAATTGCCACTAGCATTCCTAGGATCAGATTTGCCATCTGGTATTCACTGTGCACTGCACAGACTGCCATCCTCTAAAGAGCTCATGATCTGAGTAATCAGACCAAGCAACAGAAAGACTAAGGCTTTGGCTGCCTATTAACTCGCAATTTGATAAAAAAATCACACTTCTGCGGAAGGAATGATTATGCACATTGTCCTGCAGGTCACAGAAAGTCAGCAGAAAGATTGGGATATAAATCCCAAATTCACTGGGGCCCAGTTCAGTGATGTTCTGCCAGCAGATGGTTTAATCACTGGAACTGTCAATCTGAACATAGCCCTTCATAAACTAGAAGGTCACTGAAGGATTATTCTACCATGGAAAGGCACAGTGTTCTCTGCTACTCATGCTGTACTCTGATTGCAAAGGGAGCTCTGGAACTCCATTTTGCAGTTCCAAAACACACTCTTTGTGAGAATCACACAGTATTTTCATAAAGAAAATCAAATTTACATGATATCAAAGGAACATAAATACGGTTTACCCACCCAAGAATATAATTCAGAAAACCCATGAAAAACTACTGAAGTACATCTTTGCTATTAAAGAAGAAGATAGCTCGATGGAAAGAAATTACTTGACTATTCAGCTAATAATCAATTGTTAGGCATTTAGGACCAAAAACGGGCAAATTAAAAATAAATATTAGATACAAGAATAACTGGGATGCCCAAGGAAAAAAAGAAATCATTTGTTTCAGGAATAGCAAAACCTGGTTTTGTCTTACATAGAACAGTTGCTCAACATCAGCTCCAAGGCTTCTGCAGAAAACCCTGAGCACCCACAAAGATTTAGTCGTATCAAATTGGGATTTCTAGCAATGCTTCTGTAGAGAGAAGAAAAAAAGAGAAATCTGGTAAAATTTAAATATTGGAACATTGCTTGCTTTGCTAGGATGTGACTATTTTTAAGACCTAATTTCCTGGATGGGGAATTGTTCATTAAACATGAAGTACTGCATCTTTAATCAGCTGACTAACCTGAGTCACTAAGGGTCTCAACTCCGTACCTGCTGCATCAAGGCACAACATTAAAAGGGATACCTGTCTATTCACTTGACAGGTATCTGACAAGTCTGCATATTTATAAACAACTAAGTTTACAAGGAAATGGTTTCTTTTCACCTTTTCCTGTTGTCTGCCAATAAATATACATCACAGCTTATCAGAGATGACTACAGCTCTACAAAAGACAAAGCAACTATCCCATTTCTGATGTCACTCCTCTGCAAGACAGAGGTTATTCCAGGACAAAATCCATGTCCAAATAGCATTCCCTGAATGCATTTGTTTGCAAGACTAGAGCACACTTGCAGTTAGCAAAACCTGGAACACTCAGCATGCACATTTGTTCAGAAGGCAATAGAATTCCATCATTACTGCCTGATTAGTACCCAATTTTCTGACAGTTTTAACTGTTACTACTGATAGTATAAAAAGCCAAACTATACTGGTCTATTTGTACTCTGGTTCCCCCTCTGTGGAGTGAGGAAGGCATCAGAAAGCCAGGGTCTCTGCCATCTGACCTATGGTCTGTGGCACCTCCACAATCCTCTGGTGTGACAGAATAGGAGGCTGACTACACACTCATTAGTGTCTTTGCAGCTGAACCAAAAAACACTTCATCTGCTTGACAGAATCTGTAATCTTCCAGGACTTCATAAAAAGTGAGCAACAGTGCAGAAGCACAATGGTCAGCTGGTGGGAGAGCTATTGAGAGCCTGTGGAATAGAAAAGAACCTGCACACCAAACACAAAGTTCTCTTGGGAGCAAAAAAATGGGAAAATAAAAGTAGCTCTGCTGTACCGCTTAGCTTATGGATACATAAACCATAGAGAGGTGAGCAGTTTCTCCAACCTCCTGCTACTCTGGAGAATTGGGAGGAAAAAAAACCAAACTAAATGGCCACCTAAAACTGGCCATTTCAAAATATGCCCACAGTGAACAACTTCCCACTGCATTCTTTCATTAGCCTGCACAAAATAATGGCACCAAACAGAAGGCTTCACTGAATATTCCCAAACATGTCACTCACTTGATGATGTTGTCAGAAAGCAGGAGGCCCTCCAAGCTGAGGTTCTGCAGCTTTTCACACAGACAAAGAATACTGTGGAGATCTGCAGCAGACACTGTGCAGTTTGACAAATCCAGGTGCTGAATTTTAAGAAGACTAACAAAAAAAAAAAGACGAAAGGTTACTAAAATTGATTAAAACCTGCTCCATAAGTTCCCCACATCACAAATATATCCCATACACTAGAAGCATGCACAACATGCAGAAAATATTTCTACTGATTCCTTATAACACCTGAAAGTCTATCCTGCTGGAGTTAAATGTTTTGAGTGTACCACGTAAACATGCTGAAGATGATGACAATTCAGGGCTCTACAAGATACAAACAGCAAGGGCATTATGGTCTTGATATTTTAAAAAAAAAATCACATCAACTTGGTTTTAAATAACTGACAGATGAGTGCAGACCCTCCTGTTCCAACACATGCCTAATCACTGATCAGCTCTTCCAAACTCCAGACACGGCACAAACACTGCTGCTGGCTGCCATTACCTTAAAACCAAAACTACACAGACTGAGTATTTGAGACAGTTTCAGGATCCAGAATACGCAGAAAAAGCCTTACTTGCTTGTTTTAAACAATGGATTCCCAATGCAAGATCTCGGGCAGCGGAACACAGTAACACCTGCAGGCAACAACTGTCCAAGCACTCCTGGCAGCAGATTCCCACCAGTCAAATCAAGAGTCTGCCAGAGAGATTCATCAAATCTGGGGCATAGAATTTTACTTGTTAGTGAGTTCAAATGGGTAACAGGTCAAAGCTATGAGTACAAGCACAGAAAGATTGTGATGTCAAAAACAGACAGAGAAGGGAAAGCTATTTAATAGACTACAAGAATGTTAAAACATGTGAGGCATCTTTTGGTTATACATACCCACATATGGCCTAAATTGAATTATATATGTATAAATAAGATGAGAACCAGACCATTTAATGGTCTATGGTAACAAAAATTTTCCTTAGTACTAAATGAAGAGAAATAATACTTACGAAATTTGATGCCATCTCTTGCAAATCATAGAAACTTTCAGTAAATCCTTTAGGGGCAAATAGGCAAAGATTGCCAGAAGCAATTCATCTGGGAGTGCATCCAAAGAAATACCTTTAGGGAAAGAGCAAAACACATTCTAGTTAAAGCTAATTCATTTTCACCTGCTGGCCAGATGCCTTGTTTGGTTTTGTTGTTAAAAGCCCCTCTACAGTTTCTCTGCAGGCTGTACATCAGCCTACATCAGACATCAGCCCCACTATTCATTTTCCTTGCAGCTCATCATTGTAGGATGACATTTTTACCATCTTTGCCTAGGCACGATGGTAATGCAAAGGTTCCTGTAATATTCATTTTGTATACATAGTAAAGCCATGGACACTACTCACATACTCACTTGGGGAACAAGAGCATCTTAGTTACTGCCTTTGTAATCTAATGCTTGTGTGATTCGCTGGGTTTTTTTTTTCCCCTCTGCTGAAATGCCCACTCCTCCTATGCATGCAAGGGTCCAGAAGGGAGCTCAAGGTAAGCTATGCTTCTGTGTGATACACAGAAAAAATCAGGTACTACAAACTGCTTCCTAAAACATACATGCTATCACCACTCCAAGAATTATGTGAAACAATGTGGTACAAATCATAGCTTCTCTCAGGGCTCCAGAAGATGTCATGATTCACATGCGAGATTTCTGGATATGGTGGAGCTCAGTAACAGCTGCCTTTGACCCAGCACTACGTCTTATATAAAAACAGGATTGTCTGAAGGCATTTTCACCTTCTGTCTGACAGCCTAATGTCTGGAGAGAGCTACTTATTAATTTTGCATCCCATACTCATCCAGACTAAAACCACACTTTGACACCAGGGAAAGGAAACCAGTATTCTCTAACACCCCTTTCAAGAGTCCAAGAGCCCTGCTCTTTCCCTTTCCAGCCCAGCAGGCTGCCACCCTTTGACGTGCTTTCCTTGTAGCTCTTTGGCATGGTCCCTCACATTGCTTGTTTCCATGAGGAGCTGGCACACAGCCCCCCTGGCACACCTCAGCCTGCACTCTTTACTTACCCTTCTCCTCCTGCCTCCAAACAGGTAATTTTTGGATTGACTTTGGTTTTAGACTGATTGATTTTAGCTTGCTTTTTCTCTGTGTGCTTTAACCACTTGCTAACTAGAGTGAATGTTGCCAACAAACTTTGTCACACTTTTGCTTTTATATTAAACCTACTTTTGCTACTGATTCTTTGAGCGACCTTAAAACACTGATTCACAAATACAGCCCTGCTAGGCCAAAGTGCCACCTATGTCCCATACACAAGAGCAAACAGGCACAGGGACATGCAGCACAACCCCCCAGCTCAAACACACAGGTGCTCATGGGGTTAGGCAGCAGAGAACCATGTTTTCACGGCCCACAATTCTGGAGCCAGACACACCACCCCTACTTAAAGGTGATTTATCACCCCAAGCCTGAAAGCCACTAGATCTAAAAGTGACATTCTGCTGGGTAAGAGCAAAAGAACTAAGCAATAAAGCAGGGTGGACTTGTGATGCCCACTCTCCATCTCTAACAAAGGGCAAGCAGAACCTGGACCAGGGTGACAGTACCTGACTCTGCCTCTCGGAGCAGCCATGGCCAGCGCATGATAACAAAGTCCTTTTCGTTGTCCTTCACCTTCTGCCTTTTTGGAGGAAGACAGGGCGACGACACCAGCAGGTCCTGTGGTGTGTTTTCATTGCCCAGCTTGTCTTTCTTAAGGGCTGACACTCCCATACCCGAGAGAAGCTCTGAGGTCTTGCCGGGGTCCCATTCCAAGCTGGTGGAAACATTAGTGCTAGAGGATGGGATCTCCTGGAGGTGCTTTCTGCAGACACAGCAAAACACAGAGCCTCTGAGGGTACTGCCAGACTGATACTAAACATAGGATGGGGATCCTCGAAGCATTTCAGTCACACGTACTCCACATCCATACGCAAGGCGCCTAAGTGTGGGATCTGCGGGCGCTGGAAGCACAAGCAGCGGCCACAGCGCAGGCGTGTGCTTGGCCTAGCAGACTTTGGGGAAGAGCCCGCCAGGGATTGAGCGCGCCCGGCTCCCGGATGGGGCGGGCGAGGGACCGGGGAGCGGAGCCAATGGAGGCGGCGGGATACGGCAGCCTCCCAAGACCACCAAACCCGGACACAGCCGCGACAGCACCGGGCAGGACCCTCGCACGGCGGGGCGGCAGCGCAGGCAGCGGGACG
>VXBC01003608.1:445028-496035 GCA_013399945.1 Ploceus nigricollis | reverse complement strand
GTTTTGTTTCCTTTTCTCCTAGGATTCTGCTACCTTTCATGCAGTCATATGCTAGATCAGGAGGGTTCTCCATCACTGGAAAGATTAAAACTGCTTTGATTGAGAATGCCATCTATTATGGCACTTACTTGCTGATTTTTGGAGCATTTCTAATATATGTGGCTGTAAACCCAAAGTTCAATTTACAATGGTAAGAATAATGTTGTAAACACTTCTATGAGTTCTTACACAATTGTCATGGATAATTTCTTCTGTGGATGAAATGGGACTTTCTGAAAAAAATAGTTTTAGTTAAAATATTTTGCTAGTCGATTAGAAAATTATGTTAACTTTTTATATGAAAGGGGCTTTTTTGAATATTTATAGAAATCTGGGGGTTGTTTTTCTGATTTTGGTATGTACAGCAGAGGAATCCTCTTGTATTTACAATGGTGCTTTTTTCTCCATAAAAACACATTTGCAAAGTTAGTGCAGAAACTTCCAATGTTTTTAGAACAACATATTTCAAAAAATCAGTATTTCTTTCCTGTGTAGTGCATCTAAATACTACAGACTTTAAAGGTGAAAAGGAAAGTTAAAATAATTGACATCTATAAATTGCTTATAGTCTTCCATACCAGATGGAATAGAAATCTGAATACAAATTTCTGAATGCAATATTCTGAATACA
The DNA here is from genome assembly GCA_013399945.1 of Ploceus nigricollis. Taxonomy (NCBI): domain Eukaryota; kingdom Metazoa; phylum Chordata; class Aves; order Passeriformes; family Ploceidae; genus Ploceus; species Ploceus nigricollis. Next base: position 495,365 of record VXBC01003608.1, on the reverse strand, counting down.
GATCCTCGGTTCTGAGACTGTTTCTTACAGTGACTGCCATTATGTTATTTTGACCTCACTTGTCAGTAGGTTTGATAAGTTCATGTTGTTTCCTAAGGGAACATATTCCTTTAAGAGAACAGTTTCTTTGTGAACAAACAAACAAATTCTTATCTGCCACCTATAGTGGGCAGAACAGGAGATACAGGAAAATTGTGGCAGTTTAAATACAGCCAAGCAGCAGACTGGCTCCAGGCAAAAATCTAGGTGATGCCAGAGTCTGTTCCTGTAAACTTGAAAGCCATATTGGTACATACATACTTGAAGGCTGGTTTCTTGCAGGCAGGATAGGCGGATGATGTTTATTTGGGTTTTTTATACTGTTTTGTTTCCTTAGGAACCAGCTTCAGACTATTGGAATAGCTGCTGCAAACACATGGGGTCTGTTCCTTCTTGTATTGCTTTTGGGTTATGGTTTGGTGGAAATCCCTCGTTCTCACTGGAATGGGGCCAAGAGGGGTTATCTACTCATGAAGACTTACTTCAAAGCTGCCAAACTGATGACTGAAAAAGCAGATGCAGAGGAGAATTTAGAGGATATTATGGAGGTAAGTAACTAGCTTTCCCTGTGGAAAAAAGTGAAGGCTGCTGTTAGTTGTGTCTGAATTAATTTGTGTTGGACACTTGTAGCATGAGTAAAATATCTGTAAACTAAGAAAATCATCATAGTGTGCCACTTGATAACACTCAATGCTATACAAAAGTCAAAACAGAAATAGTCCTTGCTGTGATGAACTTAAAAGTCATAGCAACTTGATAACCATTATTTGATGGGTCTGTTCTTTTATTGACACTTTCGGAGTAGTACTGATCACTAACAAAGAACATTTCAGAGTGAGCTTCAACAGTCAGATGTTTCACTAATGTTAAAATTGTGTACTTCTTTTATGCTCTGCTCACAGTATATTTCTGGAATCTTGAGAAGAGTTTCCAAATTGTGGAGCCACAATTACATGCTTTTTGAGAAGAGAATATATAGATAATTGTTTCTATTGTTAAATATCAGTGAGCAATAGGCTGTAATGTAGTCAAGAGCAGAATGGAAATCTAGCCCTGTGAATAGCTATTGCTGGTTCTTCTGCTGGGATACCATGGCTTGGAATAATATTTGTGAACTGTTGTAGGATAGGGTGGAAATTTGTGTTATGTGTCATTTGTACTGACACATAACACAAATAGACTCTTAATCACATAACAGTAATAGAACCTTCATTCATCTGTAGCAGCATTTTGAAGAAACTGCTAAAACAGTTAACATCTAAGTGGGACATAACTACAAAACTTACTAGAAAATGGGCAATGACGACCCTTTTTTATGAGGATAGCACTTAAAACAGAGTATTTCCACTGGAGGGGACCAACAACAGTCATCTGATGCAGCTGTCTGACCACTTCAGAGCTGACCAAAAGTTGAAGCAAATTACTAAGAGCATTGTTCAGATGCCTGGAGAGGGAGATGCTGATCTCTTTTCTGTGGTAGCCAGTGACAGGATTCACGGGGGTGGTTCAGAGCTGTGTCCAGAGTGGTCCAGACTGGACATTAGGAAGCAGTTCCTTATCTTGAGGGCGGTGGATGGCCTCACACTGGAACAGGCTTCCTAAAGTAGTGGTCAGTGCCCTGAGTCAGTCAGTGGGACTTACTTTTTATCTCCTTTTTATCTGCAACTTAAACAGAAAATCTTTTACATTTCAGCCTTCATGTATAGAAACCAATCCTCCGTACATTTATGTAGTTGTATATTTGTACACTGCTGTTCTTTTTTTAAAAAATACATAAGTGTTCTTTACAAATACTTCACTTACCTTTTATGAGATATTTAGTAAAACTATGGCTTTTAGGAAGCTGTAATTTTTTAAGCTTTCATGGCTGTCTGTTGGGAGGGCTGCAACTCTAATTGACCAGTAAAAATTTATAGTTAATGAAAAATTTTTTTAATTGACATTTTTAATATAGCATAGTTAAACTACTCTGTTATTTTTTCTCAACAGGAAGTCCGCAAAGTAAGTGAGAGTATCAAATATAACCACCCCTTGAGGAAATGTGTTGATACAATACTGAAAAAGGTAACTAATTGCTCATCTTCAACCGTAATTATTCAGTTGGGAGGAGGTGCTTCCTGTACATACAGAATACTTGTACATTACTTTCTTTTGCTCTTAATATAAAATCCCTAGTTGACATCTTCTGAGTTTCTGTTTAGACTGAGTGGAAATTCTTTGTGAAATACTTTCTTTTGACATACGTAATTATCAGATGTATTTTGACATAGAAAATGTCAAAATGTCCTTTGTAGAAAGAGAAAAATGTATGCTTAGAGTGAGCTTTTCAGTTGTGTGAAATGCCCCTAACTTTTACAAATAATTAACAAAAGCTACTTGCTACTCTTTTGTCTCCCAGTTAATTTTCTCTTTTCCTTCCAGTGCCCTACTGAGTACCAGGAAAGAATGGGTAGGAACATGGATGATTATGAAGATTTTGATGAAAGACAGAACAGTTATCCCAGTGAAAAAAGTTTGGCCAAACTTCACAAGCAGGTATATTAATAGATGGGAGAATGCCTTACTTACACTATTGTAGTGAGAGTAAATGCTGGTCATAGATTTTGAATGTACTTCATCTGGACTGTTGAGTACAGTGGGTTTAAGCTACTTAACAGAAACTTTTCTTGGTGAGAAAAAGCACAAACATTTAATATCCCAAGTGATCAAAGTTCTGGATGTGTAAAAAGTGTTCTTCTTGTGTTGTATCTTGATAGTGTTCTAGCTGTCTGTGAACAAGCCTTGTAATGGTTGATTGACAGTGCATTCTGAAAAAGAAATTATAGTAAAAGCTTGATATTTACTGAGATGCAAAAATAAAGTGGTAGGTTGGGAAAAGTAGGATTTAACTGCCACAGATGGTTTGTGATGAAAGAGCTGCAAAACTCGGTAATCATGTATATAGTACTTCCATGATTTATGTATTTTAGAGAATTAAGTATCTGCTTTTTTGAAGATACAGTCTTTGCAGTTCTGCAATGCACACATTTTCAAGGGATTTTGCAAGGATTTTCCGCCATTTTTTGAAACAAGTACCTTGTAACCCTAATTTCTTACAATTTAATGTAGGTAATCTATTCAGTGCAGAGACATCGTCGTACACAGGTCCAGTGGCAAATTCTTTTAGAGCAAGCATTTTACCTGGAAGATGTGGCAAAAAATGAAAGCAGTGCAACTCGACAGTTTGTTCATACCTTTCATTCCCAGGAACCAGAAAATAAAATTATTCAGTATTTCTACACGCCAACGGTTGGTAAGTGCTGTGATGCAGGTTTTAGGAATGTTAAGGCATAATTGATATCATTCTGTAACAAGAACCAATTGTTTTATATAAAAAGTTCAGCTGCAGTAGAGGGAAGCAATAAATACAATATTAATGTATTTATGTAATGGAAGAGCTATCAGATACTAATTTATGTTCTTGGCCATAAGCCTCAATTTTATTTACAAATTCGGTAGCAGTTATGTGTTGCAATAAAGCAACAGCAAACTTTGAAGCCTTTTGTGAGGGAGTTCTGTTTCTGGTTGTGTAATTTTCATAAACCTGTTCCAGATATGTCTGTGTGTTTGTTTTTTCCAGAGTGGTACTGGGAGTGCCTTCTCCGACCATGGTTTTACAGAGTGCTTGCAGTTGTGCTCGCAACATTCTCTGTAATTGTTGTGTGGTCAGAGTGCACATTCTTCAGCACAAAACCAGTTCTGTCGCTATTTGCGGTTTTCATACAGCTGGCAGAAAAGACATATAATTATATATACATAGAGGTAAGTTGGAGATAATCACTTGAAAAAAATATTTTCTGAACAATGGTTATGATAACAGCAGTAGATAGAATAGATTTTAAAACAAATCTCTAAATAATCTGTCAACTTTCAGAAGGTCTCTAAATATATGGTACCAAACTTTGTTTGTGTGAAGGAAGTCTGCCTTTTGCCACTTGTTAAAACTCTCAAATACTGGGTGAAGGCACGGGCCAGCTGGCCTGAATATCATGTGTAGAGTAATTTCTGAAACACTAGGTTGGAACATAGGTGTTAATTGGACTTTCTGTCTAAACAGCTATGTGTGTGACCTCAGTTTCCTAAACAGGAATTTGCGAATGACCAGGAATCCAGTCAAAGGTGAGGTTAGCATATATGTGCACAAATTTATCAGTAAAGATACTGAGCTGAGAAATTCCAGTATACTTTGCAAAGGTTGATTTGAAAACACTTGGGTTTATGCCTCTTTTTGTGGGAATAAATGCCAGATCAGTCATGGAAATTATTGCGGCAATTACAGCAATTTTATTTACATTAACAAGAAGTAGTAAATGTTTCTAGGGTCAACTGTGTTAGCTGATGTGTAGAATATTATAATTATAATTTCCAGTTTAAATTGTTTTGAAAAACTCCCAAAACTCTTCTCAGAGCTGGTGGTGTTCTCACATCTCAAAATGAAAAATAAAGGCAGGAGATGGTCTCTGCATGTGACGAGCTATCTGCTGAACACATTAAAACCTTTAATAGAGTTCTACATTTAAGCAACTTAACAACACTTTTTTTTCCCCCTAGATGGCCTGTTTTCTTACCATCTTTTTCTTAAGTATCTGTGTTTACTCTACTGTCTTCAGGATCCGTGTATTTAACTACTATTACTTAGCTTCACATCATCAGACAGATGCATACAGTCTCCTTTTCAGTGGCATGTGAGTATTTGGTGTATATTTTACAAGTGTTCTATCAAATACTGAATTGAAAATGTCCATGAAACTTCCATTTATATTCTGTAATTTGTAATTTACAGGTATAATTCTTAATGAGCTCTACATTGTTGTTCTATGATAGATCCAGTTATGACTTTGTAGGTTATGTAAGAAACTCTTTTAAATGCTGTTGCCTCTTGCATTTGTGCAGGTTATTTTGTCGTCTTACTCCACCATTGTGCTTGAACTTTCTGGGCTTGACCCATATGGATGCAACAATCTCTCACAAAAACACTCAGCCAACTGCTTATACATCTGTAAGTAAGAAAATACGGGTTTGGAGAATAGACAGAGTATTTTTACATACATCGAATAATAAGATTCAGATATTCAAATCTTTTCAATCTTTCCAGCAGGGTAAAAAATACTTGGTTATAGGCAAGGAGTTTGGTAATGATTTCTAGAAGTCATCAACAGCTTTTTTTTTTTTCCTCTTTATCTTAAAAAAGACAAGTATTATACTTTAGAGTTCAGGATGTTTTTCATTTCCTAATATCAATTCCTGTTAGTTTTAGCTTTCAGTGGCTTTAACATGTAGGGCATCCCTATAGATGATGCTCCCTATATATCGGAAGCAATCTTAACTTCCTACTGAAAACCAGTGAGTTTGGTTTTATTGAAGACCTGGTTTCTGTGGCAAGTTATATCTCATGTCTTTGTTGTTAATCTAGTAACTAGATTCTTTGTGTTGTCTAGAGACCCTTGTCACAGCAGATGAAAAAAATCCACCAGATTTGCCCTTGTTCTAGAGTGGGTGAGACTACAAAATTTAGCATTTCAGAAACCTCAAAGTGCTGGAGGTGACCTTTACATCTGCTTATTCTCAAGCAGGTCTGTGATAACACTGCCTTTGTTTCAGTTAGTGTAAAGGATTGTGTATTTATGTGAGAAGGCACGATCTTCATGGGTTTATGTAGAATATAGCTAATTATAGCTTGTTCTTGTGGATTTTTTTGTCCTAGATAATGGGATCCATGAGAGTGCTGTCCTTCATTGCAGATGGATTCTATATATACTACCCAATGCTTGTTGTCATTCTTTGTATTGCTACGTACTTCAGGTGAGTGATTTGCAAAATAGATCCTCCATGCTTCTTTACATTAATAAAACTAGTTTCATCTAATTCAGGAAGAGATTCAGTACTCCTTTTCCAGCCGTTGATAAAAATGCAAAACCTAGATCCATAGATTGCTATTTATATAGGTGAAATGTGTACATTTTAAAAATACAGATTGTGTTGACTCATAATTGAGTTAATTTAAACTTCATTCCTAGATTTTAAGGGGTGATCTGTTCAAACTTTGGAGCCTAGGGACATTTAAATTGTGCTTTTGAGATTAAAATTATCATGAGAAAGCTGTTTTCAGCAAAGTTTTCTAATAAATTAAGGACCACTAGCAGCAATTTTAGGTATTGAACTTTCTAACAGACTCATATCAAGTTTCTGATGTGTTACCAGACTTCTGGGAATGCATACTGGTTTAAGTAATTTGATCCCTAAGCTACAGTTTGTTGGAGGCTGGAAGGGTAATTGCAGAAAACATTGTTACATTCTTGCTTTATAATTTCAAAATGTCTGCTTTTGGACACTGTAAGAGATGAGATACTTTTAGTTGGATCTTGCTGAAATGCATTTATGTTAATATCTCCAATTTTGCATTACCATTCAGTCAGAAGCAATCTCTGTGTTTTTAGTCAAGTACAAGTAGTGAAATGCCTTGGATATCCATTAATATTGTATGTGTATCTATAGATAGTAAGTAACAAGTATCTAGTTGTGAGTTTTCCCTGCTTACCTTAAAGTTAAGTGACAAAAATGCTAGTGGAACTTAAAAATCACACAAAACAAATCAAACAAGACAAAACAAGCAACAGGAAAACAAATAACAAGAAAAGAGAAGTTTGACCTCTTGTCCGTGATGATCATGCTGGGCCTTGAATGCCAAAGTGAAAAGGAAGAATAGAAATTAAAGGAGAGGGGGTTGCATTAATGACCTCTGCTAATAAAGATACATGCAAAAACACAGGTTGAATTAAAATCTGTTGAGGAAAGCTGTGCTTAATCCAGCAGTCTTAATCCTGTGCTTAATCCAGGAGTCTTAAGGTAGTATAAGGAAAAAATATATCAATATTCCAGTTTGGAGGAAGGAAAACAGTACAAAAACAGCAGTTGTGTTTTCTGGTGTGAAGTTGAAAAGATGAAAGTGATTTCATGCTATGTAGTTCCAGGACTGGCTTAAAAAAGGTGGAGCAAGTTTGCTATCTGACTGCTGCCAATGGCTATCCAAAAGGGCAGCCAGCATCCCTACAGCTTAAAAGTGTGCAGTACACATTCTCCTGAGTGAAACCCTGAGGTGAAAGTGGATTTCCTATGTTACTACTGTTTCAAAAACAGTAAAATAGAATAAGGAGAATTTTTATAGTAATTGTCTTCTTGCAGAGAAGAGTTGATGACATATTATAGGTACAAATTCTGTTACATCTGAGAACATTTAAAGCAATGTTAGACACATTTAAAGCAAGTGTCATTTACACTACTCTCTATAGACTATATGCATCTTAATCTCTGTTTGAATAGGGTTATTTTATCACTTCCAATTGTATTTAGGAATGTGTTACTGTTCTGGGTCACCTAGGTCACCCTACTGTTCTGGGTTACCAGTTATTTTTCTGAGTTCTGAATTTTCTTTCTCAGCTGGTGTAAATAGTCCATCTTTTCTTCTTTGTTTTTCCTTTTTACTTGGATTGTTCATACAGTTCTGAATAGTTTGTTTTACATTTTGTTCTGTAATGTATCTAAACCACTAATGTAAATTAACAAAGGAAATTGCTTCTTCTTTTACCAGTTTAGGAACTCGTTGTTTGAATCTTTTGGGATTCCAGCAGTTCATGGGTGATAGCGAAATGACCTCTGATTTGATTGATGAAGGAAAAGAGCTAATTAGAAGAGGTAAACTAGGTCTTCTGTCATAGTCTCCCTGTAAAATCATACTACCATAGAATCATCAAGGCTGGAAAATATCTCTAAGATAGAGTGCAACCCTTAATCCAGTATTGANTAAATAGTCCATCTTTTCTTCTTTGTTTTTCCTTTTTACTTGGATTGTTCATACAGTTCTGAATAGTTTGTTTTACATTTTGTTCTGTAATGTATCTAAACCACTAATGTAAATTAACAAAGGAAATTGCTTCTTCTTTTACCAGTTTAGGAACTCGTTGTTTGAATCTTTTGGGATTCCAGCAGTTCATGGGTGATAGCGAAATGACCTCTGATTTGATTGATGAAGGAAAAGAGCTAATTAGAAGAGGTAAACTAGGTCTTCTGTCATAGTCTCCCTGTAAAATCATACTACCATAGAATCATCAAGGCTGGAAAATATCTCTAAGATAGAGTGCAACCCTTAATCCAGTATTGACAAGTTCACCACTGAACCATGTCCTCAAATGCCACACCTGCACATCTTTTAAACATCTCCAGGGATGGTGACTCCAGACTTCCCTGAGCAGTGTCTGAGCAGTGTATTCCAATGTCTGACAACCCTTTCAGTGAAGAATTTTTTCCTAATATCCAAACTTCCCTAGCACAACTTCAGGCCATTTCTTCTTGTCTTGTTTGTTACCTGGGAGACCAACCCCTACCTCACTACACCCTCTTGTCAGGGAGTTGTTAAGGTCTCCCCTGAGCCTGCTCTTTTCCAGGCTAAACACCTCCACCTCCTTCAGTTGTTCCTCATCAAACTTGTGCTCCAGGCCCTTCCCCAGCTCCATTCCCCTTCTCTGGGCTCACTCCAGCACCTCAATATCTTTCCTGAATTGAGGGGCCCAGAACTGGACACAGGATTTGAGATTTGGCCTCTCCAGGAAACAGCACAGAGGGCCAGTCACTGTCCTGGTCCTGCTGGCCACACTATTGCTGATACAAGCCAGGTGCCATTGGCTTTCTTGGCCACTTGGGCAAACCCTGGCTTATGCTCAGCCACTGTCAGCCAGCACTCACTCCCAAGTCCTTTTCCAACAGGCTACTTTCCAACTGCTCTGCCCCAAGCCTTCAGGATTGCATGGAGTTGTTGTGACCCAGTTGAAAATTTAAAGGAAAGTAGTTCGGTGAGCATTTTGACCAGCTCCCTCTGTCCTTTTGGGTTGATCTCATCCGGCCCCACAGACCTGTGTCTGTCCATGGAGTGCAGCAGGTCACTGATCATATCCCCTTGGATTTTGGGGACTTTATTCTGTTCCCCATCCCTGCCTTCCAGCTCAGGGAACCTGGTACTCAGACAACAACTGGTCTCAGTCTTAAAGACTGAGGCAAAGAATGCATTACATACCTCAATATTTTCCTCATCATATAGTATGTTTTTGTATTACATTTGTCTGAAATGTTGCAGAAAAAAAAAAGCATACTGTCTGTCAGTGTTTTGAAAGCTGTACTGAGGAAGGCCACAGCACAAACTGCAATAAACTCAGAGCGCTATGGTGACTATCTAAAGTCCACTGATGGACTTCATTAACATCTTAAATGAAGTACCAGTTTTATTCATCCAGTATCTGAATTTTAGATATTTCTAGATATTACAATGTGTTACCGAACAAATAATACCTTAGCAGGTCTTGTGTAGTCTGTCATAAAGGATAGTTAACATTTACATTGTCTTTATCATCAACAAATTAATCTTTTTTTTGTGTGTTGATTGAACTGCACCAATTCAGTCATTTCCTTCAGTCTTTTTTGCTATGTCAACTAGCTCTGTTTAATTAGAGAAAGCATGTTTTTTATGTAGAACTGGAATTATCTGCTGGTGTGGAAAGCTTTTTATTTTACATTAATTTTTATTGAAAGTATTTCTTAAAAGTTGTGAAAAGCCATTGTAATTTTTGAGTAAATGTTTAGAAATTAAAATTTCTGGATATAGTGTTATATTATGGAATACTTTTATTCCCATAGTTCATGAAAAACAAAACCTGGGTTTACTTAGAGTAGTAGTATTTTCTTTTTTTTTTGGAGAAAGATCAAAGTTTCATTCCCTTAAATTAGAGGTTATGATGACATTGATACTGTAACATTATACTTCCAGCTTTATAACAGATAGGACACAAAGTAATTGGGTCACAGGTTGGGCCTCACAGAACTTCATGAAGATCTTGATTCAAAAATGCTGAAGTTTTTTCTTCATTTCTTTTTCTGACTATCATACTTTCACAGTTTTTTCTAAGGGTTTGTTTGATTTTTTTTTTCTTTCTGCTTTGCCAGCTGGTATCCAAATAGTATGCTGTGATCCAAGATACCATCATGACAAAATAATTTTGATGGGAAACTCCATAATGATAGACAAGCAGCTTTTTGTTTTGTTTTTGTTTAATTGTTAAACTCATGTATTTCAATGAGAATCTTTGTTAGTTAACGATAGATTTTCATTGTTTATTTTTAAAAATGCTAATAATTTTCCATATATGGAGCTCAGAGAAAGTTTTTTTTTATTTTTAGAGAAAAGAAAACGACAGAGGCAGGAAGAAGGTGAAAACAGAAGAAGGGTATGAGATTTGTTTGGCTAATTATAACATTATATTGCAATATCTGATAGGATTTATCATGGATATTTAATTCAGAATTATCTATTTGACAAAAAAAGAGTCCCAAATAATTGATGGAATCAGTTTAATCTTGCTGAATAGTCTTGACTGGGGGTTATTTATAGAAGGTTAGAGGACAATTTTAATGACACTGCTTGGACCCTATTGTTACTCAGTGTGCTCTGGTGTAACCAATAGGTACAACAAGCATTAAAAAGGGTCCTGATTACTAGGATACAGAATAATCTAAAGTGGCATATTACCAGTCTCTTATACTGATACTGCTCTCCTTGAAATAACTGCAGTTTCAGAGTTGTCATACTGAAATGTGGACTCCTCCCAAATTTATTGTTTTGTGTGCTCACTGGAAAGTCATAGGCACAGGTTCTATTTTAGTTTTTGCCAGAGGAGGGAATTACATTTAAGACAGAATTAATAGTTTCCACTGAATAACAAACAGGATGTTTGATTCAAGTCATGTTTTCTGTGCGTATTGCATTGAAAGATTTGTTTTTTACACCTTTATAACAAAATCTAGTATAGAAAGTCACAGTAAAAGATGAGAGAAGGGATGCATGCAAGACAGTACTGGGACTAAAACCTCTTGGTTTTCCAATATCAGGTATAATTTAATCCTAGATGACAGCAAGTACTGCATAGACCGTTCTTTTGATCCTTTCCCTCCATCTTGTAGTTTTAAAACTTGAACTTCTTGGGAAGCAAAATAGCAAATGTATGATACATTTAATATACAGTGAAATGACTTGACATTAAGCTACGAATTTTTCTGTGCTATGTGCATCTCGTTATTTTTCCATTTTGCCACTAGATGGAAGTAGTGATCAATAAAAGCAGCAGTTCCTATCATAACTTAGAGCAGTTGGCTGAACTTTGAGAGCAGATTTGAGATGCAATTTCTTTTATAGAAGTCTTTTTCTTAAGAACAATTATGATAACAGGTTTAGTGAAGGAACACATTTTGAATTTAAAATGAAACAAAAATTCTTCCTGTATGTAGATACTGAACAGTTACTGTGTTGCTTTTTCCTCCCAGCTTATCTTTTTCTTGGTGGTCTTTTTTCCAGGAATGGAAGGAGCGGTATGGAAATAGAGACGATTCCACTAGAAGCAGAGCTGTTCACACAGACCAGAAAGAATCCAGCTTCTCAGAGACCAACACCAATAGATGTAAGCTTTGTAGGTTGGAGGAGTAGTTCGTTTTGTTTCAGTACATTTTCTTCACAACACTGGCTGTGAAAGTAGTTTCAAATATTCTTCTTTTTGTCTTAGATGCTGTGCTGATAATGTTAACTTCTGTGGCTCGGTGTCTCCTTGCCATTATGGCACTCAAAAGAGTACTGTATTTCTTTCCATTTCCAACTAGTTGGGATCGGAGATTCTTACTATTATTTAGACCAATTACTTGGTCTTATGGTATATATTATGATTGCCATTAGAGTAGCAGTTGTCAACAAAGAAACTTCATGATACATCTTGAAGTTGGGTGTTGTAAATCTTAAAATTTACCTCTTCTGCTTGCAAGTGAGCTGTCTCAGACTGTAATAATGGAGCAATCACATGACCAACAAATGTAACATCACGTAATTGTATGTACCTTCATTTAATAACGTCTATTAGCAAAATACTTTTTTTGTGGATGCTTTAAACGTCCAAAAAGTTTGTCAGAATGTGAATGGTTTTTTCTGTATTTTTTGTGCTCTGGTAAGCTAACGACAAGTAAAATGAAACTGAAGAAAAAGGAGGAAATAGGGGAGGAGGAGGAGGGAAGCTTTGAATATGCTTTTAAGAAAACACTGGTAGAGTTCTCTCTCCTCTGTACAAAGTTGCAAACTCAGATTTTTAGTGGTAGTCTAAGTGAAATTGCATTCTAATGTTCATCATGTGATTATGTAGCATTCCAGTGCTAAAACAAGACATAGGTACTGACCTAGTGAAGGTCACAGAGTGAACTGCAAAACAACTCATGAGATTGATTTTTTAAAAAATAAACAAAAGCAAACAAAAAAACAGTCTGAACAGCTTAGTTAAAGCATGAAGCTGGGAGGATGAATGGATGATTTAAAAGTAATGCTTGCAGTAGTTTCTTATTTTCCTTGATTCTTTGCAAGGTAGATCTCAACCTATTGGAGGGGTGAAAGTTGTAGTTTAATTTCTGTGGAGATGCAAAATCTAAATACTGCAAGTTTGGTTTAGTATTAAATCTACTCTAAATCATTGCACTTTTGCTTTGGACGAGATTGCTTTGTTATTCTTAATGGTTTTTTAAATTTGATGTCCCCATACCCTCCAGGCTGTTCACAAAGCAAATAAATGTCTTTCACTCCTTTTACTTATTCAGCACTATCAAAGTATACCCGTTCAAATGGTAGGACTGAAAGAGATAGAATAGAACTCCTCCAGGATGCAGAACCTTTGGATTTTAATGCAGACTCTGTTAATGACGACCCCCTTGAATCGGACTCGGGAAGGTGAGGAATATTCTCTGTAATTTCCAGTTAAAAGTTTCTACTGTCTTCTGTTTTCTGACCTATGACAGCTATATCAAATGTTTCATAATAAGAGTTTTGTAAATGAAGTTTATAATTTCATCTAACTTTTTTCCTTTCTTCTTTTTCCCCTATAATAAGGAATAGGTGTTCCAGGTTTTTTAGAAATGTCAGAGTAAGATTTGAGCTGGATATAATGTTATATATGGAATAATTTGAAAAATGCTGCATATAAAACTNCTGGTTCCTTTAATTGTGGTGCAGTGACAGCATAACAGCTCAAATTGGTGCCTCTAGGAAGGAACCCCAAACAAAAGAATCCCTGGGCTTTTACACCATCACAGCTCATGTGTACTGTAATCCAGGCTCTTCCAGCTGAGCCCTTGGCTCCTGCATGGTCTCCAAGTGCTCAGTCCACTGGCTGGGCCAAAGGTCCCTGTGCCCTTTGTTAGTTGTTCATGGCACCTTGCTTGGGGCTCCCATTTCCTGACATCCAGGTCACAACCTGCAGCTGCATACCGAGCTACCAGGTCTAGATGTATGCCTCAACAGACAGATGTACAGTGTAAGGTTTTCCCTGATTTCCTACAAAGCTCAGCTAGAGAAAGCTCACTTGATTTCCCAGTATAAAATCCATTATGAAAAGACTGCAGGAAAGAAAACTGAATGTTACAGGATCTGCTGCAGGAATACAGCTGGGTATCAGATCGTGGAACTACTAAAGTAAATTAAAATCTGAACTTCCTGAACAGAGAGTACCAGACTGCACTGTGTAGCTCTGTCTGTAGTAGAGAATTTTGTGATTCTGTGGTTGTGACTGTAACACCAAATTTCCTCAGTCACAGAGTACCTTATGTAACTGCTAAGCTCTGCTTATATTTAAGAAACAAACAATACATTGTATGGGTGCTATTTTTTCTTTTTGGGTGGTTATAGTGTAGAAATGACAAATAATTTAAAATTCACATATAAAAACTTATAATTCATTGTTTTTCAGCTAAAACTATTTTACCCCATCAAAAAGTGTCACAGATAGTCATTGTTTCAGTGGACTTCTATCTATAATGTCAATAAACAAATGCTAGCTCAGAAACATGCAAAGAATGCTGTGAAACAGCATTGCCAGGTTTCACAGGTTGATTCAGACAACTGGTTTAGTCTCATGTCACCACATTTGAACACTTGAGGGTTTTTAAACACAAGAGCTTAAAGAGGAACTGCCCTAGAATTTCTGTCAGCAGTTGGCTTCCATGCAGTGTCAAAGGGATTGTCTACTAAAAGCAGGAGTATGCATATGTAATTACTCTGGAGCAAATATTTTTCAAGCACAGTATCAGAAGTCTCTGGGAATCTATACATGCTTTGCTAAGTGGATTATTCTAAACTTCTTCTTTAAAAAGAAAATAAGGAGCTTCAAAGCTTAGTTGATCTTCACCTAGTAACCTTAATTTCATTTCATGGAGGTAATAAATCAAGAGTAATTGCATATGGATTTTCAGTTAATTTAGAAGTAGCGTATGTAACATTGGTTTTCAAAACTAGAGCTCCTGCAGTAAATAGAATATTTTTGGACCGTAAGGGCAGTTAGGACACCAGGTTCTGGCTTTGTGTTCATTCAGATTTTACTAAATACTACAGCGAGGAGCTTCATTGTGCCTGTATTGGACCTTATCTGTGCTTTTAAAGTTTCTAAAATGTATTTGATCAACAATTCATGAAGTTTCTCTTTTACCGATAAGTATGCAGGCATTTGTTTGATGCAGGCATTATCTTCGATACTGTATTTCTTCTAAGAATACCCCATGAAATGTACTGTTAAGCACCTGCAGCTGCTTTATGGGTGCCATTGTTTGTTTGGGTTTATTGTGTTTTGGGTTTTTGTTCATTTGTTTAGTTGTTGGTGTGGTTGGGATTTTTAAAAAAGGTTCTGTTCAACCAAAACATCCAACTTCTTTCCTTTGTTTTAGGAAACTAGTTCTTTAAGACTCTCAGTATTCATATAACTGTTTCTCTTGGTCACATGAAGTTTAATTTAATTACTGTCTTTCAAATTTTCATGGAAACTAATTCAGTAGAACATCAAATTCCTCATTCACCCAAGTTAAGGAGTAAGATTGCAGTGAGAGTTAGATGATTTAATGGGTCTTCATTTTTCTATTTCCTGTGACACTTTTTCACTTCTAAAATTGATTCTGCAGGTACCAGCCTGGTGGAAGATACCTGTCAATGTCTCGAAGCAAAATATTTGATGATGTCTAAGCTCATCAAAGCTAAAGAAAATTCAATGGAAATCTAGCTCCTACTCATTGCTTGGAAAATACTGTATTTGTGATATATCACTGAACCATCAAAGACTCTTTAAAAGAAAACATGAAGGAACAACTCTTCTGGACATGCACGTGTATGATAACTTCACCACTTGTGATAGGAATATGCTTCTGCTGTTGTAGATACTGTTGTGCATCAGTGTGGGCTTTTGTGTCATGACCAAAAGGAGAAAACAATTTAAAGTTATTAAGGTAAATTTATTAATTTAACTCATAAATATACCTAGGGCTCAACTTAGACTGTAACAGTCTAAGTTTGGGGAAGAAATTTTTTGGAATTTTTTATTTTGTATTTTAACCAGTGCTGTGAGAGCATATTGATGCATCCAAAGTGCAGTTATATCAATTACTATGATGCCTTGTGAAGGCTGACCTAGAACAGAGACTAGACAGAACTAAAGAATAAAGTAGATATTTATTAGAAGGCCTCAATGGATACACCTTGGGCAGGACAAGAGCCCAGCCAGGGCTACACCCAAGATGAACCCAAAATGTCACAAAATGGACAGCTGGTCATGAGGTCTCTCACTTTTATAAGTTCTGATACATTTGCATATTGGAGTTAATTGTCCAATTATGGCTTTAGCTTATGCAGTCCCATCCTTCTTGTTTTCTCTCTTCAGTCCATGGTTGTTTATGCTCTTGGGCCTGAAATTTGGATCATTTGTCCTTGGTCCCCAGCTAGAGAAGGAATTGTTTTGTCTACTTTGTGAAGACAGCTTACTAACACTTAATACGAAGGTTGGAACTACGCACTAAAGCAGTACAGAATCTGAAAAATATAAAAGCTAAAACTTGAGGCATCAACTATAATAAACACTTTCTATAATTTTTCTATTTGGACTTCATGCCTAGTCCAAAACCTGCTGAAGAGAAATAAGGCTTCTTCTTCCTTCAGTGGTATTTGAATCAGACCCCATATAAGAAGAAAGCCTGAACAGCAGGCTTTTTCTTTATAAAATCAGAATATGCAAGTCCCAGTATTTAGAGGGCTACAAAAGAGATGGTGACTCCCTTTTTTACAAGGAGTTACATGATAAATACAAGACGTCATGGGCACAAGTTACTCCTGTTTAGATTCCAGTTGGACACAATTGGAAATTTTTGTACAATTAGAAAAATCAGCCATTGGAATAATGTCTACAGAGAAATTGTAGATTTCCCCAATACTGAACACTTTTAAAATTTGGCTGGTCAAGGTGCTGGGTCATCTTGTCTACACTATGCTTTTGCCAAAAAAGGTTGGACTGTAAAATCATAGTCTCAGAATGGTTTGGATTGGAAGGAACCTTAAAGATCATCTAATTTCAAGCCACTCTGCCATGGGCAGGGACACCTTCTAATGTTGCTCAGCCCTCCATCCAGCCTGGCCTTGAACACACCCAGGGATGGGGCATCCACAAGTTCTGTGTGGCAACCCGTGTCAGTGCCTCACCGCCCATACAGTAAAGAGTTTCTTAACATATCTAATCTAAATCTGTCCTCTTCCAATTTTCACCCATTTCCCCTTGTCCTGTCACTACACCTCCTGATACAGAGTCCCTGTCCAGCTTCTCTTTAGGCACCTTCAGACCCTGGAAGGTTCCTGTGAGGTCTCCGTACAACCTTCTCTTCACCAGGCTGAACAGCCCCAACTTTTCCAGCTGGTCTTCATTGAGGGATGTGCTCCAGTCCTCTCACCAACCTGGTGGCCTTCTCTGGACTCACTCCAGCAGGTCCCTGTCCCTCCTGTGCTGGGTGCCCAGAGCTGGATGCAGTGCTCCAGGTGGGTCTCAGCAGAGCAGAGCAGAGGGGCAGAATCCCCTCCCTCCCCTGCTGCCCACAGGGCTCTGGATGAAGCCCAGGACCGTTTGGCTCTCTGGGCTGTGGGGGCCATGGCCGGGCCATGTGCAGCCTCTCGCCCACAGCACCCCCAAGCCCTTCTGGGCAGGGCTGCTCTCAATTTGTTCTCTGCCCAACCTGTAAGCTCTGCGTGGGATTGCAGAGCTGCCTAGGATTGCAGATTACCTATACCCAGGTATAAGATCTTACGCTTGCTTTGCACAGACCCACCTCTCAAGCTTGTCCAGGTCCTTCTGGATGGCTTCCCTTCCCTCCTGTATCAACTGCACCACACAGCTTGGCATCAACAGATAGCCCTTGAGGTTCCTTCCATCCTGGTACTCTGTGATTCCATGAAATTTTTTTTTGGTATAAATTTTGGAGTGATGTGTGTTGGTCAAAAAAGGCTGTGTTTTTTCTTTTACAACATTATATGCAGATACATGATTTTAGCATGTGTAAATAGTTGAAATTGAATATGGACCTGAGTGTCACTGTCATGTGAGCATATGTGCAATAGCAAGAATACCTTATTGAAGATACAATGTCTGCTTAAGATCTTTACAGATGTAATTATTCAAAATCATGGCACTGTAGTGGTTTTGTAACTGTAAAAGAAACATACTATGAAGATGGAGTTATATATTGAAACATGATAATTTGCACGCATCTCAGGCACGGCTTCAAATTGTAGAGTATTTCTTTAAAAGAAGGGAAATATATAGCATGACTAGGTAATGGTAAACACTTAATATCCTAAATACCCTGATTGCATTATGTATCAGTTTTTAAGGTGCCTGTATTTTGCAGTAGATTGTTGCAAAAAGAATAATACTTTGCCATTCAAAAATGCCAATTATTAACAGTGTAAAAAAGCTTCACATTAATTTCATTAGTGTAGGCATATTTTAAACCATAGTTAGTTGTATGAATTTTCAAATATAAGGTAAAAGATGTGGTCAAATTCATGATAACTTTGGTAATTTGAATAATTTAAAATATTGCTTTTTTCCAGTTTGTCTGAAATCTTTACCACTTGGGAGCTTTCTTTTGTGCTTATTGCAAAGTCATGTTGAAAACTAAAAGATAACATGTTTTTATCATACATTCTTTATCATGCTTAAAAAACACATCCCTTAAAGCAGTTAGGAATGAGTTATTCTGAAAAGTAAGTTTTCATTAATGACATATTCACGTAATTTTTAAAAATATTCTGTGTTTTCTCAAGTAATTGTTAATGGGGATCTAACTCTACCTCCTGTGATTTTAGTATACGTGTTGTAACAGTAGTGGTATTTGTAATACATTGATCTGCCTGTTTTGAAACACTGAATTGTTACTATGAAGGAGAAAAAAAATCTTTATTTGTATAGAAATAATTATATTAATAAATTGGCAGACATACAATAATTGTCAGTTTTGTTCTTAGGTGAATACAGTGAATGTCAGCCATGCTCACAGGCATTCAAGCTCATGCAGTTTCCAGACTACTCATATGAGGTCACTTTTTAGTTTGAGTACTTCGTGTTTGTAAAATCTTGTTCCAAGTCTTAGGCTTGATTGAGTCTTATCAGGGACTGGAAGTTGAGAAGATGAGTCTCTCTTTGTTCAGGTATTTCTCTAGGAATTCTATGGTAGCACCTATTTAATTTATTTTTGAATTAGTGGTGCTGTCTTGAATTCATCCTTATATGAAAGGCGTATATGTTCTTGGGCACCTATCCACATGAATGTTCTTTAGACTCTATATTTCTGTTTTAAAAATTTGTATCAGTGGTTTATATATAAAAATCTTTGGCAGAAATAAAATTCAAACTCTTTGTTTAACTCTTGAGATGTCACTTCAAAGGGATCCAATTCAGGGCCAGTAGAAAAGCTATTAGAAGGAGCGTCTGTTTTCTGAAAATCTGTGAAATAACCTTACCTAGTCCCTGGTGACCAGACAATGGGATTGAGCCTTCTTGGGGCCTGTTTTTTCCCCTCTCAGTGAAATGGCTGCTAACGGAATTTTCAGGGGAAACATGGTCAAGATTTTATATATAACAGGTAACTAGTCCCTAGTGCAGATTTCATTGGAATACAGTAATTTGAAGAGTTGTCTGTATAAATAATGGCAGTGGGATTTCAGATTCTAACATAGAAATTCTGAGCTGAACATTTTTGATGTTGCAGTGGAGTAAGGGAGAACCAATAGCTGCTTTTTTAGGTCCGAAAAGCTCTAAAGAATTCTCTGTATCGTGCTTGGCAATGCCTGGTGTCACATCTTCCCTGGATGCTGTTTGGTTAAACAAAGAGTTGATAAGTGAGGTTTCCTCCGTGTCTTGCTGACCAGGAGTTATCCAGGCTCTAATTACATGCAATTTATTGGCTAATTTAAAGTATGTTTTGAAAACTCATTATGGGTTCATATGACTGAATCTGGAATACTTTCAGTAAAGAAGTATGGTGTACAACTATAGAAGAAGAACATTTGCTGTTCACTTGAGCTAGTTTCAAACAAGTTTGGTTCCTGCTAGTACAAATAATGCAGAACTTGTCTGGGGGCTGTGTCCCTAAGGATTTACCCCACTTCAGAGAGCTGTGGATGCCCTGTCCCTGGAAACGTTCAAACCCAGGCTGGACATGGCTCTGAGCACCCAGATCTAGTTGAAGACGTGCTGGCTGGTTGCAGGAGAGTTGGACTAGGTGGCCTTTACAGATCACTTCCAACCCAAACCATTCTGGGATTCCATGGTGCTTCTCAGCCAGATTGTGACAACCATTGATGGGTTCTTTCATGCTACAGCTCCAGTTCCAGCAGCCCTAAAGCTAAATGAAGTTAAAACTAGCTTTGATATGTTTAAGCAATGACTGTACTCTAGACTAACAACGTTCCTGCATCGCTTCTGATGCTCCAGATTAGGTGATTTTAAATACAATTCCCTTGCAAACTGTGCTTTTGGGAACTGAGTGTTAACGTATTTTTCTGTCAGTGTATATAGAGTCATATTTATTTGCTGCTAAAGATTGTCAATTTTATATTTCTTTATTATTTCACTTCCTGAATTACTGAGCAGTTAGTGTATACATGTCGCCATCATTTCTGCAGTTTTCTCTCTATCAGTGAACACCTAAAAAAGCCTCAAAACACGAAAAATCCCACCCAAGTTAAGTACAAATGTTTGAATGTCTTCCTGTCAAAGATTTAAATGAGTGAAAAATAATGTGTGCAAGTCACAATGAGCTTCAAAAAGCAGTGTGAAAACAGTGCCTAATCAGTGTTCGAGTTCTTAAAAAGTATGGATGGGCAAAAAGCTGTAGTCAAACTTACTACTCCTACTAGATTTGTAGTTCTCTTTTTCTTAATACATATTTTGATATGTATATAGGGAAATATATGCCCTACTCAGCTAAGGAGCGTGCACCTTTCAGCTGTGAAGTGAGGCAATGTTTTTATGAGGGAAGGTAAAAGATATGTAACTTCTAATCTGTGCTCATAGTGATAGTTTGCTTTGGGCAAAGGACCACATAGCTTCTTATTTAACTACAGTAAAGTATTAAGAAAAAAAGAAACTTTATGCTTCTATAATTTACACTACTGGAAAAATCGTGGTATGCAATCTGACTTTATTTTGCAATCAAGCACTTGTAAAGTAGTTATTAACAGTATTAACAGAAATGGTGGAGAGCTGCTGTCTTCTCAATATTTATTTGTGCTATTTTAAAATGTAACATGAACAATGATTTTTACATAGGAAGTATTAAAAAATGATTACTATGATTTTCTATAATGATGGTAATCTGTATTTTATTAAATTTGTCTTGTAATACTGTAAATATTATGTGAAAAATACTACATTTAGTTTCAGTTTTCATTATTGCTTTAATTACTTGAAATCTGAGGGGCATTCATAATACCAAATAGAGAACACTTTATGAAGAAAAACTTTTTATGAAGCTTCTTAAAAAAATCTGACTGGTTCATTACAGACATATAGGTGCATCTTAATTATTAACAATAACACTACTAAGGGGATATATCATGTCCTAGCTTTTTAATTTTTCTTTGAAATTCAAAAAATTGTTGCTTTTTTCAGAGCAGCTTAGTTGTGAATCTTCTAAACTTTCTGAAACTTTTACATTCCTTTTCCCTGATGGGCTCTGCAGGAATTATGTACTGCTTCATGGCAGTCACCTAATACTAGCTGTGCCTCTAAGTAGTCTGATCTGAAGCTGAGACACTCCTACACCATTTCATTATGTTAACAGAAATTCAGCATTCTTAGCAAAAAAAAAAAGGCACGTTGAACTAGATCCTTTTTAAATACATTAATTGCTGTTGTTGATTTTATTGCATTATATTTGGTACCCTCTGTTTTGGGTCATATGGTAAGCCCAATCAGGTTTATTCTTTGTTTCTCTTAGAATGCATTGGAACGAAGTCCTCAGCATGCTTTTGTGTGCATGTGTGTTGTTTTAGTATGCAGCTTCAGTTATTTCCTCAGGATAATATTGTTATATTTGACATACTCCTGTGAACTAGTAGTTTCAGAGTGATACCTTAGCTGTCATTGTAGAAATTAATTATTTTCTGTAGAAATACCTTGTGCTTGTGTAGAGGTATCTAGAAGATAAGGGAATTCATTTGTAAGTATGGTTTTAGTAATAGACCTCCATTCTCCAGTGTATATCAAGATAGGCTGTAGGAGTGCTGCTTATGGATAGACTATCTTCTTTTGCCTTATGATACAAGTATGTATACATAAATACCTTGTTTTGAAATTCACGGAGTTAAACATTTTTCTCTGTAGTGTCTGAATTACTCTTGTACTGGATTATATTTTTGAAATGTGTGTTACAATATATATAGTCAAATACTTAAATTGGCATGAAATAAATAATTTCTGCAATACATTTTCCCTGGTGTATTTTAGATATTCATACTTCTCTGAGGTTTTTTTGAAAGTAATCTTTTAGAGAAACTTGACCTATTTCTTTTCTCCAGGTGGAAGTTTTACTTTTGTTAAAGTATATTCATAATTTAGAAGATAATCCAACCTTGTTTTGGTTATCATTTTGAATTTTCTTGAAGGCAAATTAAGAAGGGAAATTGAGAAGAATATTGCATACCTGGTGTTGTCAGGGAAACCTGTGAGAACGCTGTGTATTCCTGGGACTGACTTGGCACTGAGTATTTCTGTGGGGCATAAGGTGGGATGAAAGGTAGGGTCTCTACATCTCTCCTTCTTTTCTGTGGGAACTCATACTAGGTCATAGTTCCTTCTAGTTCATCCAGGCCACTGATGAGAATAAAGACAAGAGACTGATTCACTGCAGCTGTGAGGAGATGGGCATAGCCAAGGTATTGACTCCATCTCATCTTTTTAATGCTTACATGTTTATTGCTTTTATCTTCCCTACAGAAAAAAAAAAAGGTAAAAGAATAAGAGAATTTTTTTTTTTAATTTAAGTATTTTACTATCTCTGTAAGTTGAGGGAGGTGATTCTGCCCTTCTGCTCTGCTCTGGTGAGACTGGGGACTGCATCCAGCTCTGCAGTCCCCAGTGTAACAAAGCTGTGGATCTGTTGGAGCAAGTCCAGAGGAGAGACACAAAGACGGTCAGGGAGCTGGAGCACCTCCCCTGTAACGAAGGGCTGTGTTGAGTTTGTTCAGCCTGGAGAGGAGGAGGCTCCAGGGAGATCTCACTGCAGCTTTCAATACTTCTGGAGGGTTTACAACTAAGATAGGGCCCAGAAGGGATAATGGTTTTAAACTGAAAGAGGGTGGATTGAAGTAAAATATAAGGAAGTATTTTACATGAGAGTGGTGAGACACTGGCACAAGTTGCCCTGAGAGGTGGTGGATGTCCCAGCCCTTGTAACTTTCAAGATCAAACTGGAAGGTGCTCTGAACACCCTGATCTAGCTNTTTATTGCTTTTATCTTCCCTACAGAAAAAAAAAAAGGTAAAAGAATAAGAGAATTTTTTTTTTTAATTTAAGTATTTTACTATCTCTGTAAGTTGAGGGAGGTGATTCTGCCCTTCTGCTCTGCTCTGGTGAGACTGGGGACTGCATCCAGCTCTGCAGTCCCCAGTGTAACAAAGCTGTGGATCTGTTGGAGCAAGTCCAGAGGAGAGACACAAAGACGGTCAGGGAGCTGGAGCACCTCCCCTGTAACGAAGGGCTGTGTTGAGTTTGTTCAGCCTGGAGAGGAGGAGGCTCCAGGGAGATCTCACTGCAGCTTTCAATACTTCTGGAGGGTTTACAACTAAGATAGGGCCCAGAAGGGATAATGGTTTTAAACTGAAAGAGGGTGGATTGAAGTAAAATATAAGGAAGTATTTTACATGAGAGTGGTGAGACACTGGCACAAGTTGCCCTGAGAGGTGGTGGATGTCCCAGCCCTTGTAACTTTCAAGATCAAACTGGAAGGTGCTCTGAACACCCTGATCTAGCTGAGGGTGTTCACATTCTTTGCAGTGAGGTTGCAACTAGATGACCTTTACATTCTTCCAACCCAAACTATTCTGTGGTTCTGTGAGTGATCTGTGTATATTTTTTTAGAGGTGGTTTGATTAGGGAAGTGAATCATCCTCCAGATAGTTAAGCAGCCACACTCTTCCTCCAGATTTAGTGTGATAAGTTACTACTCTTAAATCTACCAATCTACTATCTATGCAATTCAGTTGATGGGAATTGTCCTTATTCAATTCTAACTTTCAGTTATTTCTTGTCAGATGTTTATTTGTTCAGAGAACAATATAAATTCTGGTGTTTAGTTGTTAGCAGTTGCTAATGAAACTATATTGAGTGTTCAGTGGATTTTACATCTTCTGAAATACCATCTGCCTAACTGTGAAATTACCAGGCTTCTGAATTAACCCTACCCTTCCCTCTGCAGCTCCACCTGCAGAGTGCTGTGGTGCTTGTTCATCCTGGTGTCTGCTCTGCATGCTGTGATAAAGATCTTTACCCTTTCTCTCCATAAACATCCTGTCTTTTGCATCTTGTTCTGCATTGGTTCATTACATGCCATTGCCTTCAGGATTTTTTGAGAGCTTTATCAAAAAGCCAAAGTTGGTCAGGACCCAGCTGAAAGAGAAGACAATTTCCCTTCACAGGCAACATGACCTGGACTGCAAAGAGGGATTCGGCTCATGAACAGAGGTCAGGTATTGGAGTGATTTATGAATGTGGGCTGCACACAAACACAAGAAAAGCTCTCAGGATCCTCCTGCAGAAATGTCTAGTTAAACGTGTGTGTTTTGAGTTGCTCCGCAAGATGTTGTTTTGTAACTGAGCCAGTGCCTAGGCATGTCTGTGGAAACCTGCTAAGCCTTCGAAATCCAAGTGAATGCTTATAGTTAAATAATCCACAGTCAAAAAAATAATTTTCAGAGTTTAGGAAGGGGCATCTATTCTAAGTAAACTTCATAAAGACCGGATGGTGGTGGGAATTTTTCTTGTTTATTCTCTGGTCATCTTTTCCCCCAGAGGCTGCTCCTTCCATAAGCATTTGTACTTATGCTTTTTATTTTGGAAGACTTTGCTGGTTTCAAATCTGTCCTGAACGAATGTGCTTGAGATCACCCAAAAATCACCAACAAGGGTATGAGCAAAAGTCAGATTTAATATTAAACTAAAAAGCACAACTAATGCTTTTTAGTAAGCATTGGTAAGATTCACTCAACTTACAAAGGACAACTAAGGCACAACAGGGAAAGCAAGCAACAACAAAACCAAACAAAATCCAGACAATCAAAACAGAAATTAATTGAAAACTACCTAGGGGGGTGTGTGTGCATGTGTGTGTGTGTGTAAAGACAGCGTAAACAAGGATGAAAGAGAATGCGGCCTAAAGTTTAACAACAGTAACTCAACAGTGCTTTAGCTTATAGCTNACTTTAACAATCTAACAGAGATATTGCTTAACAGAATTTAGCCTAAATTATAATTGTAACTTAACCTAACTTCCAGATTTGCTATAGCATATGTGCAGAGGGTATGCAGGCAGACGTAGTGCACGATAAGGTAGCTGTGGAAAAATCTCCCTCAGAGCTCAGTGAAAATACTTGCTTTTGCATCTCCTGACGGGTGAAAGGTTGGGCCTCGAGGAGTGAGGGTATCGCCCCAGGACATGTTGTGGTTCAGCGATCCTCCAGGTATAGCAAACATGAGGGTTTGCTGGCTCTGGGAGGCATCCCCCTCAGAGGGACATTGCTGGTCGCAGGCCTGCTGCAGTCCAGGAGGGCTCAGTGGGCCCCATCTTAGACTGCTGTTTATAGGGTTGCAAAAGAGAAGGCTTTAATCATAACAATGTTTCATCCTGGCCACAGTTTGGGTCAGCACTTTCTTTGAAAGTGTGAGAATAGGAATGTTATACCATTCAGGCCAGAGAGATATTTTCCAAGGCTGGTCATGAGAAAAACAAGCTTATTAGGAGTTCCTGGGAACAGACAGTGTTTCTGATAAGCTGAGAACAAGCTGAGCCCAGGTGCTGTTTTCAAGGAAAGGCCTAACAAGCATTTCTCAGATCACACTGCAGCCTGGAAAGGAATGGCAGGGGGTGCACCACCACAAAAATCTGTGGGAATCATGAAAATAACGTGAAAGTGGTGTATGACTCCCAACACATTTCAGTGAGCAAGCAACAGCTTTCAAGCCCAGGTTTCACAAATAACTACCAGCATGAGGCCTGTGGCAGCCAGTGTGGCATATCACCACTCCCTTCAGAAACAGCTTGTGTGTGGAAGGAATGAGGCTAAGCCAACCTAGGACAGAGAGAGACAGAGAGACAGGACAACGGAAGTTATGTTGAGAGGCAAAGTGAAGTGTCGGGGAGAGTTTGAGCAGTGGTGGGAAGGGAGGTGTGAGTTCTGCTGGCTCCTGGGGTGAGTTTATCACCTTTTGCTGCTCCCAGCCTCACCATGTGTTTTCTGTAGGAAATCTGATAGTAACATGCTGATGACTGGCCCCTAAGGCCTAAGAATATGTAGCTTTGACTGCAGAGGAGTGACAAAAGTCTGTGTTGGGCTTAGTACTGTGCCACGACCTTGTAGCTTTTGCCTTTCATTTCTGGTATTAAACCCAAGCACAGTTCATGGCTTGAAGTTATGGATTTCCTGACACAGGGTAATTGACGAAGCGATTTGGGAGAGAGCATGAGCAATCGTGCAATTCAGAGCACCAAAATAATAAAATACTTGTGGGTTTGCCTCTCAGACAATTCAGTGGTGGGTTGGGAAGACATAGACACTGGGAGTCATGCCTTCTGAAGTAATGCTTAGGCGGGCTTCACAGATCATCAGAAACTTGTTTTCTCAGAGCAATAAACATTGCAGAGATTGTAGTTAAAGAAAGAACACTCACAGAGTGTAAAGCAGTAGCCAAGCAAGTGTAGAACAGCAGGACTGGGATCTGCAGGCTCAGGGCTGCAAATGGCTGGGCAGGGTTCTCCCAGGTACCCACAGAGGTGGAAGCCCTCTGCTAGAGGGGATGACAGCATGAGTTTTGGTAAGTGTACTCCTTTTGTTGGTTCTGAATGATTTGGAATTCATTTAGAGCTAGAAATAAATAAAACCCTTTAAAACACTTCCAGAAAATGGGATGAACTTGTTTCCTTTTGAAAGGCTGTTGAAATATAATCAGATATTCAATCACAATTTACTGGGAACAATAACACTAATGAGCTCTAGGAATTGCCAGGAGCCATAATTACTAATGAGCTATAAGAATTAACAAGCTTGATTCTACTCTCATTGAAATGAAGGCCTTTTGTCAGCAGCAGTAGCAAACCATGTCTTAGGTGGTTATTTCTCTGGGAACTGTTAAGGGGCTTGACTGAGTTCATTAGTATATTTGAACAAAGAACAGATATCAAACCAGTCATTAGATTAGCTATAGATTCTATCAGTTGGAGCCCATAGCTTGTTGATCCTTCAAAGGGATCCAAGCTGTAATGTTCAGTGTGGCAATTTGAGCTTATCTACCACAGGACAAGATGACACTTCCTTTACTTTGGAGTAGATAATGCTGATAAATACTAAACCAGTATCCCTCCAGAAAAGTATGCTCAGGAACAAGACTGAGAATAGCTGGCCCAATGTCACAATGAAGAGATCTGAGCTTTTGTTTTTTGCTCGGAAATCTTTTAGCACTTGCAGAGAACAATAAAATATCACAGTCTGCAAAATTACTCTTGGGTTCCAACAGTATAGTATTAGATTCAAAAGTTGTTTCCTTGGATGCTTACACTCGAGATACTTTTCATTTCTCTGTTACTTTTAAATCAAGAATTCCAACACTCTTTGCTATCTTCCACCTTGGCTTCTGCCACAAAATCAGGAAGAGTATCATAGCAACTCTTAACCTATGCAGAATCAAGTTTCTGTTGGATTTGATTTTTCTTTCTTTGGCAACATTTTCAAATTTGCTGTGTTCCTTACTTTCTGGTGACAGAAAGTGATCCTAGAAAGGTGCAAAAACCTTTTCTTTATGTGGCTTGAGAAGTCACCAGCTGAGTAGGGATGAACTACAGAGACACAAGACACCAGAGTGTACATCCCAGCTTGTGGCTTGCTTGCAGCAGGGCACTGTAGTAATGTGCCCTCTGCTGACAGAGTGAACAAGTTACCCTTTGTCTCCTTAAAAAGGAAAAAAGCCCAGAAGTTTCTCTCCTTAATTTAGTTAAAAGACACCTCATAGGACCTTGGGGACTTCACCTCAAATTTAAGGATAGCCAATTGGACAGAAGCCAAAAGGTCCCGCCTAAGCAATCCCCTAGAAAAAGAAGAGAACAAAGGAAGTAATTGCTTTTGTGAAGTGTTTCTAGCAGGGCAAGAACCTCTTGCCCTGGCTCGGTTTTTTCTCTGCACAGAGATTTCTTATTTTGCCTTTTATTAAAACTTTTCTTTTCCTAACACTGTCTCAGAAGCCATCCTGCTGTTTTTATGCGGTCTGAGGTAGCTGAGCTATCTTGGGTGTGATACTTTTCTCTGAGAGCTTATTCGACCTGGCTCAAAGAGATACTAGTATCAGGGCACTCTGCTACAGCACGCACCTTAATTTTCTACAGCAGAGCAGGAAGGATTTAAAACCATCACCCCTGTTATGCCAAAATTCTCCTTCAAGGAACTGAGGTCTTTGTGCATAATAGTGGTATGCCAGTTAATTCATAAAACTCAGGTAAGTGCTGAACTTCTATCTGTAATGGAAGAAAAGCAAGACTCTTTACTTGGGTTCTATTGCTTTTGTACATTTTAATTGCTACTTCCTTGTCAAATCCATACATTGTGAATTCTTTAAATTTTAATAGTTTAGAAGTTAATGAAGTTAGCTAACTCCTCAATTAACCCTTTTGAAAAGAATAAAAAATATACTTGAAGAATAGAAAATATCCTTTATTCCTGTTATATTCCTGTTACCACTTCAACTTGTAAGATTAAATTTCTTTCAGAGCATGTCTGCTTAGAGCAGGAGCACATACCTTGTATCAGCACCCTCTTTGTCAGCTGGATGTGTGATTGTCCCACCCAAATGCTGCCACTTCCCATCCCACACCACCACACACTCTTCTGGACTGCTTGCTGCTTTCCTTGCAACAGGAAACTGTGGGCTGCTTTCCATCAGACCCCAATTAAGGTAAGTATCACTGTATTTGAAATAACCTTGGTATTCACGTGAGGCAAAGTCCTGCCTTCCAGAAAAACATGGACAGCCTTCAAAAAGTCTACACAACAGATTGTGCCGATGATTAAGATCTATTTAAATATCTGTCTACGTGTACAGCTAGCTAGCTGTCCACACCAGGTGCTCAATGAGAAACTTGTTGAATATTCTACAAGACTCACTAAATCCCTGAGCTCAGTGTAGTGATCCTTTCATCTTCCTGATCAATTGAAGAATCCCTTTTCAGAGCAGTCTCCACAAGAATGGGGCAAGTCTAGAGCAGAATTGTTCAAGAGGACCTCCTTCCCCTCCCTTGCAACAGTGAAGGGCTGAACTCTTGGCATGGGCAGAAGGATTCAGTGGGTTTGGATTTGAGCTGTGACATTTCACAATTCCCATGTCAGGAGCCCTTAACACATTATCCCTTTCCAGGAAACTTTTCTAGGAGAAAAGTCCCTAGGCTAGACATTCAATGAATTAAGTGCTTTGTAAACTTTGCAAAAGCAGCCTTGTACCCTCCAAGGGTTGCTCCAGTCTGTTCCCTGGCTTCTGAGTTAAACATTAAGGCAGGGGACTGATGCCTTATCCATTCAACCCACAGAAGATTTCTCATGCCGGTGACCAGGGACATGCCAAGCAAAAGTCCAAAACTTTGAGAGAAAATGTTACACTACCCAAGGAAGAGATGTATTGCTTTTTGTGCTTTCTTTTCTTTCCATATGCCTCAGTTTGGGTAGCAGGTGTAAACTGAGATGTTGATGATAGATAAAAAATTACACTGATCTGGATTTCATACCTAGAAATGTTTTGTATTGTATTCAAAGTACAAAATCCACCAGGGATATATCTGGACTTGAAACTGAGGGACTTAACTCCCTGAATGTGTTTATCTAAAATCTGTTTTATTTGGCTGCATTAGCTTTGACTAGGAATAACATGGTAAAGAATTGGATGTGCATGGGGAAGGAAGACATAACTTCCACATAATGGCTTGTGCAGCCTTACTTCATTATTTGAAGCCTGTTATTTAAAAAGCCAGTGTCTGGGACTGTGAGGAATGGAGATGGGCTTTGCAGATAACCCAAGCTGCTTAAGGAACTTTACACAGTAATGAAAAAGACAATGTACCTGCCCTCCTGTCAGTGCTGCTGGCAAACCCTTTTTTATATATAGCAGTGCAGTCCTGGCCATCAGAGTAGTTAGTCCCTTGCCAGGGACTTGACTACTCCCATTTTAACTCCCATGATAGTTCCAATATTTTCAAGTGGGAGACATTTTCATATACTGCCTTTAACTCAGCCTTTATTTCTTTTTCCTGTGGATTCTTCAGAGGCTAAAATTAATCTTTTCTTCACAAACAAGGAATAGGTAACACATGCTTTCCCACCACTTTGGCGTAAAAGGAGGCAAAGAGTTCACAGTGTGTTGTGATTTGAATCACATTTGTGACAATGTCTGTAGGAGAAGAGGTCAGGCACCAAACCTCTCAGAAAGATCCGCTGCCTGGGGGCAAGCTGCTGGGTCCTCATCCTCCCATTTTACCCTTTGTCCCTAACTAAGAAACAAGCACCATTTTGTGTCATGTACTGACAAATCTTCCAAGATATGGTTGGAGCTCCAAATTTTCCAAATGTCCAGAGCCCTCTGTTTTTCTTTAGATGAGGTCTGGTTCCTTATAGGCAACGAGGGACTGGCGTAACAGTGCAGTTAGGAGTATTGACTTGACATTTGTGCCAAAGCACTGCTGAAAGCAGCCAAAGCCACCTTCTTTCTTGATACTGAATGTCTTTTTGGTGATGGCAGGACAGGGCTGTGCCAGGTCAGTGCAGGCAGGGAGCCATGTCAGCAGAAAAGCTGGACTCCCACACTGGAGTTTCTGCTTGGAAGAGCCTCTTACACTCCAGGAAGCTGCATGTCATGGACTGCAGCACAGCACTGCAGTCTCTGTCCTTGGCAGAGACAACTGGTCGTGGACTGAATGTGCCACTCTTAGAGCTTACATAATATTTATAGTATAATTAGAATGAACATTTGTCTTGTAATATTCTATTCTAAGAAATGTTTTGTTACTTTTCGTGAGCTGTTTTTTTGGTTTTGGGTGGGTGTTTTAGTTTGGTTTTTTTTCTTCTTGGCATCATCGAAACAGCCATCTTTGGTGGCATCCGGGTGGTATGACTGTTTGTACAGAAACTTGTGAGGTTTCATCCATCAGAAGATAGTGACTTGCCCCTGCAGATAACAAACATACCAGATTATGCCATTTCTGGGTAGATAATGTTAGCAAATTCTTGATAGAATTATCTGGCCTCAAATGCAGGAATGGTGTATCAGAAACATGGCAGTAGTTGTAGTCTGGTTTCTTGTTCACATGTCTGAACTAAATTTTTCACTAGCATGAATCTATTTGAGACAATATGACTAATTTGTTTTTAAAAAGGATAAGCCTTCAGACAGAGAAAGTAGTTTGCAAACACTTAAATGCTGACTTGTAGCAGTATCCTACAATAATTGTGTCCTGGTGGCTGCTAGTGGTTTGTGCTGTGGCAGGATCCCCATCAACATCAGTGTCTGTAATGGAGATGCACAACAAGACACAGAGCAAGAACATTCATGTGTGTGAAGGGCTAGGGACTGCGTGACTAACTTTAGGGAGCAATACAGATATCAGGCACTTCATTTCTGTTGACTCAGGCCTAAACATACAGGTTAGATGCTACACTTCTAAAATCACCAGGAACTTTGCTAGGGAGTAAAGTTATGACTTGAGTAGTGGAAAAGATCTTGAACCACAACAGGGTCTGTAACATGTTGTAATTGTGCAAATGGAGTTTGAAATATTTGGGGAATCCAGCTACCATTTCTGCAGCATGGAGTGCACCTACTTCTCTGCATTTCCCTGTTTGATGCCCTCTGCAGGATGTCCCTGTAGAATGTGCCACTGTGCCACTGCTGAATCCTCCTTGGTCCCTTCCCACACACGCCATGCAGGTTTCTACTGCACTGTACAAGATGGGGCCATGAATGATGGCCTGGGAACAATGCTCTCTTCCTCCTGGTGGCTCCCACCCAACCTGCTGCTGGACAAGAGCACCTGGTTTATAAAAGAAAGCCTTGGGTGCATTTGGGGAATTTAACATATATTTTTTGTTAACAACATTATATGTCGTTCCCAGCACTTGCTAAACTACAGGTCAGACAGAAGCTTTCTGGCTGGTATGTGAGTAAGTCACAGACAGGGCATGTTCCCTCACAGGTTGGACAGGAGAGTCTCTTGTGGATGATCCAAATAATCAATGTCAAAATCTTCTGGGCATCACGAAGACATATTATCGTCTCTATTTAAAAATCATTCTTGATTATCTGCTAAACAGGGTCAAGTAAGGGGCCTATATAAAGACACCATTACCCTGCAGCCCATAGAGAGAGAAATATCACCTGCCTAACTTCCCAGCTAAGAAGAAAACCACCATCCCATTTCAAGGGAAATGGTAACAGGGAGGGGCAAAGCAATCTCACTGCTAAGACAGACCTCAGCTCTGTGGGTGTGAAAATAATGACACACAGCACAACAGTCTAACTTCCCATTAAAGGAGTTCACAGCTGGCAAAATGTGTCACCTATCTCAGAAAGAGCAGGAGAAATGCTACAGAGTGCCTGCTAGGAGCTGAGTTTGAAGAGGCCCTCATACTCCTCTCTCCTCCATTGTGTTATGTTCAAGGTCTTGTTTATGGGCAAAAAGAGAGAACAGCTTACATACAAGTAAAGCCAAGATTTTATTGTTAATTGAGATCTGCAGAGTATGTTATCTCTAATCCAAATATGATAGAGAAAAATAAAGAATAACAAGGCAGTTAAAACTGCAATAGGGTTAAAAGTGTCAATTGTCATATTAATAATACAATTACAATACACTTACTTTTTGTCCTTTTTTTAGGATTATGCTTACTTTCCATTGCTCTTCTATGTCTTAAAGTCATACAAGCATAGAATTGAATACAATGAGTTGGAAGGGACCTATCAGGATCATCAAGTCCAGCTCCTGGCCCTGTACAGGACATCCCAAGAGTCACATCATGGGCCTGAGAGAATTGTCCAAACACTTCTTGACCTCTGTAAGGCTGGTGCTGTAGGCACTGTACTGGGGAGCTGTTTCAGTGCCCAATCACCCTTTGGGTAAAAACATTATTTCCTGATATCCAGCCTAAACCTCCCCTGACACAACTTCAGGCCATTCCCTCAGTTCCTGTCACTGTCACCACAGAGCAGAAATCAGTGCCTGCCCCTCCTATTCCCCTCATGAGGGAGTTGTAACTGCAGTGAGGTGTCCTCTCAGTCTCCTCCAGGTTGAACAGCCCAAAAGACCTCAGCCACTCCTCACACAGCTTCTCATCCAGACCCTCACCATCCTCATTGCCCTCCTTTGGACACTCTAATGCTTTAATGTGTTTCTTACACTGGCATTCAAAACTGTCCCCAGCGCTTGAGGTGAGGCCGCCCCAGTGCAGAGCAGAGCAGGACAATCCCCTACCTTGCCCGGCTGGCGATGCTGTGCCTGATGCCCCCAGGACAGGGTTGGCCATCCTGGCTGCCAGGGCACTGCTGACTCATGTTCAACTCACCATTGACCAGGAGCCCCAGGTCCCTTTCCATGGCGCTGCTCTCCAACATCTCCTTCCCCAGTCTGTGTTTTCATCCAGAGCTGTCCTGGCCCAGGTGCAGAGTCCAGCACTTCCTCTTGTTGACCTTCATGCAGTTGGGGATTGCCCAGTCCTCTCATTTGTCCAGGGCCTCTCTGCCCTCAAGGGAGTCAACAGCTCCTCCCAGTTTTGTATCATCTGTGAACTTGCATTCCAGTCCTGTTTCCAAATCATTTATAAAGATGTTGAAGAACACAGGGCAGAGGATGGAGCCCTGTGGAACCCCACTAGTGACAAGTCACCAGCCTGATGTCACCCCAGTCACTGTAACCCTTTGTGCCCCACCCATGAGCCAGCTGCTCACACATCACAGGATGTATGTATCCAGCCGTGGGCTTGACATTTTGTCCAGAAGGATCCTGTGAGAGACAGTATCAAAAGCTTTACTGAAATCCAAAGTGGTTATATCAATTGGCTTCCACTGATAAGCTAGGTGGGCTCCCCTGTTGTAGAAGGAAAAGAGGTTCCACAAGCAGGACTTTCCCCTCATGAAGCTATGAGACCCTCTTGGTCCATCATGCATGCTGAAGACATAGACAAAGAATGAATTAAACAAGTCAGAATCTTCAGGCTGCAGACTTAAAGCTGTGAATCTTCAGCTTCTGGTGTACTTTCTTGAAAAATTATCACATTGATGCTCTAGGATCTGATCGAGGTCATTTGTCAATGTTTCCTAAGATACAATTACATTATGCCCTTTTTTCCCCCACAGGTCTGCAGCTACATTTTACAGCTGAATTTACTGTATATGGTTTATTCCACATACATGAAAGCCTCTTTTTTTGTTCTCTTTGTTACTCCTAAACCCAGCTTTGTCCAGCTCCAAGTCCATTTTTCTCTAACTGACCACTGCTGTGGAGCTGCAAGGATTCCACTCCCAAGCCTGTGCCCCAGATTTCATCATTTCATGCCCTGTACTGCTCTAAGCTCCAAGCTGTGTCTCCATCTTGGTATTGTATTAGGTGTAAATATCTCCATTACTCATAGAAGTACTAATTGTTATTTCTACCTGTATAAATCTGGACCATACAAAGAGAAACAAAATGAAAATAATTACCACAACTCATCACTTAGAGAAACTGCTGTCACAGAAAGTAAAACAAATCTATGGGCAGATCAAGAAAAGTTCAGACAGAGCAAACCTGCAGGCCCTTGACCTGAAGTTCTGCAGAAGCATGATGCTTGTTTCTAGCAATGGCAGTGCCAGTGCAGGTCTACCCTGCTGCACTTCTTGCCTGCCCTCTCAGCAAACTGGGCAAGCTGTCATGTGGAGAAGGCCTTTAAATTTCTAAGTAGTAGAAGCAGTACATCCAGTCCCAGTCCATATGTCTCTAGTTGAATGTTCACTGATGAAAGAGATTATCCAAATTTTTTAAGTTTTAGAGATCAATAGCTGTGAATGAAACAGTAAAGCAAGGAGCTGTTCTTTTTAATTTTTAATTTCCAAATTAAGCCTTTAGTGCACAAACATACATTTCAGGATCTTTCCTACCACTAATACTGTGCTGCCTAACTGGAATCAAAAGTTTATTCAAAGACATGAGAAAATCTTCCTTGTCAGATAATTCCCTCAGCACTGTGATTTTTTCATTTCAGTGGTTTGTAATACAACAGAGGGTTGTAAGCAGATGGAACTAGCTTACATTCGCCCATTCACGTGAATTCTTTTTAAAAAAGGACTTTTATAGTGAGATCTGTTTTGCTGGAGCCTTTAAAGTCATAAAGTAGTAGAAAGAGACAGAACAGTATAGAAAGCCATCTCTAATTGGATTCCCAAATCTGCAGTGTGGGGATTTGACTGTTTCTCCTAGTCAGCACTGACAAAGCCACAGTTCACGAGTTTTATCTGGAGTCTCCTGGTTCAGTGGTCTGCTTCATCTGTGAAGAGCAGGTCCAGACTGGATACTGGAGGTTGATACTGGAAAAAACAATCCACAAGCAAAACTATGCAGAGCCAGAGATAGTGGAGAAGGGGCCTGTCTTCATCTTTATCCCCTATGCATGCCCTGTGAGAACTGTGGGCTGACATCAGTACCCCATGGCAGGGGTGATGCCATGGTCATCACCATGATGTGATGACAAGTGATGGCAGGTCCCCCACCCCTCTGCTGGGCATTGTGAATATCCGTGGGAGACATTTGCTCCTTTGGAAGCTTTGGGGGAGGTTGACCCCAAACTCCCTTGGGCTTGCCTGGAATGTGCCAAAGACACCTACACATGTCCACTGTTCAGGTAGGGAATGCATGCACTTATTTTAAGAGAGACACCCAGAGATCCAAATTTTAGAGACTTATGAAACTGGAAGGGGTGCTGAGCAATTTTAATTCCACCAAGGCTGAAAATTAGCATGCTCAGAAAGCCTAATGACCTAGCCTGGAATTACAAATCTTTAAATCTGACTTCTCTACCAGGGCAAATGGGAAGAAATGAGGAGTTTGCCAGTGTGTGCCTAGGTGGTCAAGAAAGCCAATGGCATCCTGGTCTGGATCAGCAATAGTGGCCAGCAGGATCAGGGTAGTGACTGTTCCTGTGTGCTGGGCACCATACTTTGAATCCTGGCTTCAGTTCTGGGACACTCACTTCAAAAAGGACATTGAGGTGCTGGAGAGAGTTCAGGGAAGGGAAACAGAAGTGGAGAAGGGTCTGGAGCACAAATCTGATGAGGAACAGCAGAGGGATCTCGGTGTGTTTAGCTTGCAGAAAAGGAGGGTCAAGGGAGACCATATCACTCTCTACAATTCCCTTAAAGGATGATGTAGCCAGGTGGGAGTCAGTCTCTTCTGCCACGTCTCAAGCCAAAGGATGAGAAGATACAGTGTTGAGTTATGCCAGGGAAAGTTCATACTAGGTATTAGGAAAAATAATTTTCTCTGAAAAGTAGTCAGGCATTGGAATAAATTGCCCAGAGAGGTGGTGGAATCATCTTCTCTGGAAGTGTTCAGGAGGCATCTGGATGTGGCATTTGGGAATATGTTTAGAGATGATTATTGTGGTGCTGATTAATAGCTGGACTTAATGATCTTGAAGGCCTCCTCCAACCTTGATGATTCTGTGATTCTGTCACTCTGAGGACCATGCTTAGACTTTTGTATCTTGTTCTTCTTGTGCATGTGCACCTGTGCTATGCAGGCACTTGACCTGGTTGCCAGCAGTGCTGTTTCCAATGCTGGAAAATGTTAGGTCCACCCCATACCTCTCCTCCTTCTCAGGCTTTGGTCATGTGTCCCAGCAAATCTGCATTAAAGCTTCCGTCACGGAGTTGGCAAGGCTATTGGCAGAGACTCTCTTGTGGGACTTTTACAGCCGCATCACCTCTTTCCTTTCAGCCCTTATTTATGAGTGAGGATGCATTCATCTGTTTTGAGACCTGACTGTCTGTTCTGTCTGCTGACTAATCCCTGAGTCTCTTATTCACAGACAAAGAAAAGAGACCTTCACTGAGGCAACAGCAGCTCCTGTGCCAAGGTGACAGCCTGGTATAGGCCTGCTGGGCAGAGGAGCCTGGCAATAGCTCATGCTCTGGGTGACAGAAGTACACCTCTGAAATGCAAAGGCCATGGAGAGAAGGGGCTCTGGGACATTACAAAGCCCTCTAGAGTGATCGTGTATCACCAGCTATGCTGATGAGTATCCCCAACATGCTGAGTGCTGAATTGTGCTGCCATGTCAAGCATACCCTGGTTCCTGGTTGGGAAAAGCATTCAGCTCACATACCACCAGTACATTTCTGGAGTCAGGAGCCAAAACAGTTCCTGATAATTTGGAGAGGAAGCTCCAGTGAATAACAAGAAAAGAATACATCCAATTTGTGGTTGTTTAAGAAATGATACTGCAGAGGCTGAAGTCATAGCTGCAGTCAGTTTGGCTCCATGGGCTGGCAAGCACAGAGTTCCCTGCCCTGGCAGCCAATACAGCTCCCCCCTTACCGTCCCCTCCAGATACTCCTGCAGCAGTGCTTGGCCTGGCTCTGCCCTCTCCTGTATGACTACTGACATTACTTCCCACCACCTTTTCCTCTCCTGCCTAATGGTGCTTGCATAATCCCAGATAACTGTAAAAATCCACATTTCAGAGGACTGTCAGGGCTGTAAAAAATTGATCAAGACTCCCCCTCTTGGCATATGCCTTTGCCAAGAGCAGACTTCACAAGCACTCTTCTTTCCCCAGAACATTCCAGCACTTGGTGACCGCCTTTAGGGAGGCCTCTCTGAGGAACAGCTTGCTGAAACCTTCTCCTCTCTGGTTTTGGCTCCCTCCTTTTTGCCCCCTTCAGTGAGGACAGATTGTTCTGGTTGTTGTTGAAGCAAGCTGCAGACTGTTCTTGTTCTATTCTTTGCTACTTCCCCCACTTTGCAATGATTAAAGACGGCTTTTCAGCATCAAAAGGTATTTGATCCTAATAAATGCTGGGCCAATTTAACTGTTTTCTTCTGTGGACAAAAGAGAGAGGGTTGAGTACAGAAGTTTCTCATGCATGTCAGACCTCCATCACATTTTTTCACTGTGGTTGACAGAAAATTGACAATACTTTTGAGAAATGCAGTAGAATAAAAAAAAACCCTAACACCCACAACACTGTTTTTTCAATTTGGCCTGAAATATTCAAGAACTTAAATTGCCATTATTTCAAGGCACAGGATAAAAATAATCAATTTCTAGTAAACATTAGTTGCTTAATTTCTTAAAAACTGAAATATCTAGTGTTTTCATTTTCCATTCTCCAACTGAAAACAGATTTGTGGTAGATTTTCAAGAAAAGAGAAATTTTAAAGATAGCTGCCTCTTTTTCTGGAATATTCCTGGTCTCAAATCACCTTCAAAAAAACTTGTCAAGTGCATTTAGCAGCTGACATAACATTAAAAAAACAAAATCTGTTTATGCTTCCCAAGAGCAAGGGAAAAAGGCAAGTAAAGGTAAAGATTAGGAATGCTGTAGTTGTGTAGCCAGGCAGAGCAATCCATCACACAGGCGCTGCTGGCAGTGTACACCCTTTGGGCTGGAAACGCTCCTCAGCACAGAGGGACGAGATGAGGGTCACTGGTCTGGAGTCAGACCTACGTTGGGACTGGGCTGGGGCTCTGTTACAAAGCAGGTCTGGGGCCGGCACGCAGCAGGCAGGTTGGTGGCGACCACTCTCTTAGGAATTAGCTCGGTAGCATGAGCACAGTCTGCATGTGCCAGCTGGTGTCTGCTCTGGAGAGCAGACAATTAATTTCAGCTGGATAACTATAAACCACACAGGGAGACAGCATTTTTGGATATAAAAGCATTTTATTTAGAGTCAGAGTTCAGTTGTGTTTGGAACTAGATGATCTGTAAGGTCCCTTCCAACACAAACCATTCTGTGATTCTGTAATTTAATTGGATTACATCTTGGTTTAAAATCAGAATACTTTTCCCTTGACAATGTACTTTACCACGAGGGTTTCTTTTTTAGTGTATGTGAAACTTTCTTAATTTTAATGGCAGGAAAAAACTACAAAGGCTTATCCTGTAAAATTAATCTTCTTTGCTACATAGTGTTCTGGGACTTCATGCTTGCTATTTTTTTTTAATCTGTATTCCACACAAACAACCCTGCTGATTTCTCTACCAAGGACAAGCAGATATGCTCATATCTGTTCTTCTCATAGCTGAAGAGCTTCTCCACAACAATGGTCAAAGGGGGGACATTAAGAAACAGTGCTAGAACTTGTAAACTAAACTGCAAAACAACCAGGGCCACTTTTTTTGGAGACACTTCTTATAAAGTTTACAAGGCATTTCTTATACCTTCCCCCCTGCCTAAATTCAACACAAAATCTGAATTTTTAGAAACTTCAATTGACTTAAATTGACTCTGTCATGAGTTTATAGATCATGTTAAGCCTCATAGTATATTTTTCTTAGTTAATTCAGTCCAGTGCTGAACTACAAACTGAGCAGACAGTCCAGGCTGTTCAGAAAAAACCAACAATCAAGTAGGTATGCATGCATTCAGTGCTAGTTAGAAAATGATGAGGAAAAATTTCAGAGTTCTGATGAAATCTCTATATCCTTTTTGATAAATTCTGAATTCACTGAACTCTGCTTACAGCTCTATGCACAGTAACAGAGAGGTACAACCAAAGAAATTTCATCACACCCTGATGTAATCTGAGACATCTGAAGGCCTGTTAATAATTTTTCAAATTGGTAACTCTTTAACCATCTCAGAAATGGCACAGTCCAGTTTCCAGAGGAGTGTAGTGTAAACATCCACGTGTGTCTGTGTGTGTGCCTCGGCTCACTGGCAGAGGGAAGAAAAGGCAGCAGAATGCAGCTGAGTATCCAGATATTAAATTATTTTTTTTCTTTCAATTTCAATCTGCTGCAACATCTCGGGTTCTGTGGTCGAGATGACCTCGAGATTGTAAAGAGTCTTTTTCTCCCAGCCCCGCAGTCAAAGAAGAACTCGAGATGCGTAGGTTCTGCTTTTCAAGGTTGTTTATTTTTCCTTATCTGTTACATTGTTTCTCCAACCCTGCCGAGGTCTGTCCAGCAAGTCCNTCTGAGCTCCCTGCCAGGGTCTTGGGTCAGCCAGGGCAGCCAGAGGGATCTGCCTGTCCTGGGTTCTGACAGCAACGCTCTGAAAGTCAATGCAAATTCTGCACTTGAAGAATTTCTTTATTCAGGTGGGAGGCTGAATTCCACGGACCAACTTGTTCAGTGAAAACCATTTTTCTAGAGTGCCTCTGTTTTGTCTTTGCAGAGTGCATGAACAGACAGCAGCCCAGATAATGTTCATAGCCCTTTATCTCTTCTGCATTCCCAGGAGGTCTCTGGAGATCAATTCACAAAACAAAGATAGTGGATGGAAGGATGTTACATTTTCACAAAGGCCGTATTTCTGCATCAATAAATGATTAAATAAGCCTTGTTCCCTGCTTGTGCATTAATATGCAATCAGCTGCCACATGAGAGCTATAAAAGAATACTGTAAGTCTTGCACAAACTTTGGTTTAGTACCAGGAAGTACCTGTCGATGAGAGATAAGCAGCCTGCCAGGATGCAAGTGGTATTAGTCTAGCAATTGCCTAAAATAATTTTCTGCTTTTGCCAGGAAACGATGCAATTTTCGTTCTTGCTCAGTGCTTCATCCATGGCCAGAACAGGGCTCTCCCTTCATTTCCCATGTGCTCTCACACTGATTTCTACACGCTGCCTTTGCCATCAGCCTTGATCTTACATGTTCACCTTGCTACTGCCCCAGAGGGCCAGGGAACACACACAGGGTATTTCCTACCCCTAAGGAATCTATCAACATCCTGATTCCCTAACAAAGTGGTACATTATCTTACTGACAATGTTTGTGACCTTCTGCAGACCAAGTTGCAAATAGCTGTGTCTAGGCAGAGAGCAATTTTTCCTCATCATATGGGTGTTTAACCTTTTCAGCTTTTTTCTTGCTGCAAATGAACAAAAGCTCAGCATCTCCCCAGAGGTTCCAACCGCCAGCAGGTCTTCAAAGTGGCAATTAATAATGAGGAAAAAAATATATGCTGGTGAGGGGTTTTTTCTTTGTGAACCACAACTGACAGTCTTTTGCTTACATGCTTCTACTATGTTTTCAGTAAACAGCTGGACCAGAGAGGTTTTTCAACCTTATCAACTATGAAAGCAGAGAGACGTGTTCTAAAAACCCAACTGTACAATGCAGCACTTTCCCACAGCTACTTTCCCTCGGTCCTATCGCTCAGCAAGGGGCAGCACAAGGTGTCTCCCACTCTTCCCTGCTCTCCAGCTTATGTGGGCAAACATAAGAAGAAAAGGCATTATTTTTAAGAGAAATAAAATGAAAAGGCTTTCAAAATACCAAAGCAATTATCCAGGGAAGCAGCGTAATTGCAGGTTGGGCCAACCACAGCCTACAGTGTCACCTTGGAGACCGGCTGGCAAACTCCAGGCCTCCCAAAAAAGGGGGGCCAAGGCAGCCGTGTGTGTGTAAACAGGATAAACGAGATCGATAAGGAAGCTTTGCAGTGAGGCTGTGGCCCATTATCACCTGAACTTGTTGTTTGAGCCTGGAAGCACAACACTATCCAAGCCTCCCAAACACCTTCCAGTCCTGAGTGGAAACCCCAGGCTCAGAAAAGCATTGCAGGTAAAGGTTTTCTTTTCCTNTATATGCAAAAGAACAATCACAGTAATGTCCACCTGTTAGAAGGTTGAAGCTGGATGATGCTGGTCACAATGGAGAGAGACATGGGAGCCTGCTGTAGAGGGGTCAGTGAGACTGGGAAGCCAAATTTTTAAGGAGGTGTTTAGACGGTTGTCAAATACTCCTGCAGTTTTTGTGCTTTTAATAATTCAATGAAATTATAAAAAGTAAACTAAATGTGTGCAATTGGTTTAGGCCACTTAATCTATTCTTAGATCCTGAGATCTTCTGCTGTGGGGTGGATGGTGTGCTGCTCGTGTCTTTGGCCAGGACAGAGGCTTTCAGGAGCCTGGGCAATCCAGATGGGACTCTGCCTGTCATACTGCAGTGGCTTTTAGGATTTTCATAGGAGGCTCTTGGGCTCAGCTGAAGGATAATATCTAAACAAGTGTTGCAGAGCTTAGACTGAATCTGACTCTTTCCAGGTTTAATCCTCAGGCACAGAGGAATGTAAAGGGATCTGGTTACTGAACAGCCTAAGATTCTTCTGGAAAAATCCAACCCAAAATTTAAGGTTTTGTATTTGTTAGGAATAAGTGCAATCATTTCTGTTTGGCCTGCACAACACAACATCACCTATAGAAACAAACAATGCTGACAGCGTGGGGTAATTGCTCATAGCCTAGGCTGTTAAACAAAACATAACTCTCTAGCATTCAAAATTAAAATAAACACTACTGGTTAATTTCACTGAGGGAGACATCTGATAGTCTTGGATGAGATACACAAATTAAAACCATTTGGAATTAATATTATGACCTGTTCTTGTTTTATTAATGGTATTAAGATATAATACATTTGTACACTATGCAAAGAATGGTTATATTCAACAAACCCTGACTGCATCTTTAATTGCTTCACATTATCCAAAAAGGAGCAAGAGCAAAATGAAAGGGGAGGAAAGAGCATGTGAATTACTGTGATTCCTCCCTTCTTGCACTGATTTGGAATCTTTTTTTTACAATATAGCCTAGGAAGGGCTTACCTCTAACTTAAGCCTACAGCCAATAGAAATAGGAAAGTGATAAAAGTGTCACAATGGACCAGACTTGCATGTAGCAGGTTTTACACTTAACTGGTTTTCTGTATTTTCTGGATGTATGAAATGGGTTCTCAAATGCTTACTGCCATGTGGCACAGGAAGCCAGGTCCTGTTTAAGGGGCTTTAGTGTGATATGAAAACTCAATTACTTTACAAACAGACTTGGATTGCCGAGTTTTGTATAGAAGCATGTTGTTGGGGATTTAGTTAGTGAACATTATAGAGAATGCAGATTTGCAAAGAGCAGCAGAAATATTTATTAGTAGTATTTTTAACCATGATACTTGGGGGGAAAAGAAGTGGGAATATCTTTATCTATGATACTGTTGAGATTATTGGAGTGCTCTGACCCGCTTCAGAAAGAACGCTTAGAAAAAATTGAAAAGTTCAAGAGCAATAGCAGAATTATCTGACATCTGGAAATTTATTTTGTACCAGGAGTCCTGAGCTATGGCTAATTACTAAGCCAAAATGATTTTAAAAGGGACCTTCAAGTACTTACACCTGGACATGTTTTTAATAGGTAGCTCTTTAATCTTGTAAAACAGAGTAAAACAACATCTAATATGGTGGAAATTCAGACTAGAAACAGCATCTATTGAAAGAAAAATTATTCAATGCTGGAACAACTTTGCCTAGAGATGGTGAGTTCTGAGGCAGAAATGCTTATAGATGTAGAAGCAAACTTTATTCTTATGCAGAAATTACGGAGGATTGGCCTGATACAGAGTTTCAGTGGCATTTATTGAGGTTCAAGAGATCATAACAGATAACAAATCAGATTATCCCTCTGTAGCCTCAATTCATGAGTATTATTGCAATGATTATTTGATGCACATTGCAGGATTCTGGAAATTACTCCACTGAACCTGAGGCAAGGAGATGCCACACTCTTCCCATGATGTGTGTGTTTGTGTAGATTTTTGCAGTGTGCAGTAGAGATGAATTATGTCCTCGTTGGTCTCAGTATTTATAGAACTCCATAAAGACATAACATAGTGTAGAGAGAATCACACTGCACAATGATACACTTGCATCATGTACTCTGTATATAGATGTATAGTTGCTATATATTATATATAAGCAATAGTACATTGTTATATAATGTAAATATAGTTTGCACTGTATTTATGTTACCTCACTGTCTTTGAAAGTCTTTCCAACTAAACATTTCCCCTTAAGGACAGGTCATTGTTTGTAAAAAACATTTTTGGCTGCTGATCTCACACAGCTGTGAGATTTTCCTGGTCACTGGTTAATGAGTTCCCAGAAGAACTTTGCTTGCTCTGTCTGAAGCAAAGGCCAAAATGCTCTATATTTTACTTCTCTAGACTTCTACATTAAGCTAGTACTGAAACCATTTGGGGAGTACAAAACCATTTTATTTTTCTGTTTTTCCAAGCCCAGCTGGAGTAATCTGAAGTGGTTATAAAATTCAGCATATTCAGGATATTCAGCAATACCAGCAGCTATAGCCAATGCTCTGTAAACAGGAGTGGATTGGATGAACAATTAAGATGAAACAGTTTAATTCCATGTTTCTTAGAAGTTTTGTCTGATCATTTCAATTCACACTTCTGCACATGGAATGACAATGGGATTGGAAGTGTCATGTGCA
The DNA here is from genome assembly GCA_013399945.1 of Ploceus nigricollis. Classification (NCBI taxonomy): domain Eukaryota; kingdom Metazoa; phylum Chordata; class Aves; order Passeriformes; family Ploceidae; genus Ploceus; species Ploceus nigricollis. Next base: position 451,137 of record VXBC01003608.1, on the reverse strand, counting down.
CTGACAGTGCTTCAGAGGGCTGCTCAGCTTCATCTCCTCATCCCAGCATGGCCTCAGCAGAGCACCAGTCACCCTCTGAGTCTAGAGCTCTGCTGTAACTCCTGTGACTCTTGTGTGCCCTTATCCCATGATGCTTGAAAGGCTGGAAGATATGTTGGAAGTCTTCATGGTCTGCTGCAGACCCATCAGCCAGGCTATGGAACAGCAATCTTGGCATTGAGCATGTGCCCAGGATTCATTGTGGCCTTAAAATATCAGTATGGGCACGGGCAGTTCCACTTTTCTTAGCACTAGGCACAAATAATCCCTGTGGGAGAGGCAGTGGGTCTCTGCCAGCCTGGGCATGCTGCTCTTGGTGGTGCCGTTGCAGCACTGCAGAGTCACAAGCTGGTTTTCCATATTTTTATTCCACTGTTTTCCTCTGAGGGAAGTTGGAAGGCCTTTGTTGTCAGCATGTGAAATCCTGGGGTGCTAAATACTGTGAAAGTTTAAGGTGTTAATTTGTTCTGCAGTTGTGTTTAAAAAGCAGTAGGTGTCATGTGTAGGTGATTGCTGTTGCTCAGACATGCAATGGGAGAAACCTCTGCTCTGCAGAATCGGGACCTCAGTGGAACAAAAGTGAATCAAAGGCAAAGGTCCTCAGCCTTCCTGAGGTCAAATGATAGCTGCAAACCTGGCCAGCCGGAAGAGGCTTGGCAAGGATGCTGTGGACACAGAGGGGGGCACACACTCCTGAGTGCACCCACCAGCTGTCACACTCTTCTCACACTGTAAGCAGAAATTTCTTACACACAGTTTCCTGTCTGCATCTGGATTAATCCCAGGGTGGTTGGCTGAGCCCTCCTTTCGTGGTCGGTGGCCTATATTGGCAATTTCCCTTTCTGATAGAAGGATATAAGGAAAAGGAAATAGAGGGTCAAAATGGGTCCTCATGAAAGAGCTGCTACTAACAGTTTGCAAGTTAGGAATTTGGGATGCTTTGTATACTAAGGCAGGTTTCAGCACTGTGTCTGAAAGTGAATCCACGCCACATCAGTGTTTTGGTCTTCCAGATGGGCACAGCAAGGCATGACCGAGAGATGGCAATCAATGCAAAAAAAAGCCTGCCCAAAATCACTAACCCTTTAGAAAGACTTCGCCTGCAGTGTTTAGCAAGGGGATCTGCAGGCATCAAAGGACTTGGCAGGTGAGTATACAAGACTTTAAACCCATTATTCAACCTAATAGTTTTAGCTGCAAGAGGCTCACACCCTAAACAGGGATTAAAACTTGAGTTTTCAAGTTTTCTTGAGTTTTCTCATTTCAGTGCAAATACCACAACCCACAGAGCCTGCCATTGGGGCTCATGTGTTTTGGGACACAGGACTGACCTGAACACCTTTTAAAGGATTGAAGACTGTGAATCCCTCATGAGAAAGTCCTTCTGTGAGACCCAGAACAACTCCTGCCAGAGAAAGGAAGGGAACATTAACCATATATCTCTCCTTGGTGTTTTCTAAAATTATCTTAAGTATTTCAGCACTGGAGATTTTAAGCTTCCTTCCCTTTTTGGTATGATGCCCTTGTTGTAATGGTCTGTTAGCTGTCTAGTTTATGGGAGGCACCTAAAACCTTTTTGCAAGCATCCCATCCCTAGGAAAGGGGTGTTGCATCACACCCTGAGATCCCTCCCAGGCCCAATACACCACAAATGGATCCAGATGGTGACCAGCTGGAGCTTCATCTAAATTTGGAACTTCATCTAAATGTGCTACTTGCAGGGGGCAGAGGGCTATAATGAACAGGAATACTATGGCAGCCTTTCCCTCATTTAACTTCAGATGTGTAATATTCATATACCCTATCTAAACAAGTCATCCCTACTGCCAATAAGTGTAGGGGGCTTGTTGGTTGGGTTTTTTTATTTCTTTTTTTTTTCCCCTCAGAATACAGAGCAAGGAGGAAATGTTATCTCAATAAGGTGACTCTCTACTCCAGTACTGTACTAAACCACTGCAGCATTCTCCATGTTTTCCTATGCATTTTCCTCAAATTTCATGTTTTCCACAGAGTATTTAGGATTATTGATGGTAACAATAGCAGAACCCTTGATTTCAATGAGTTTCTGAGAGGACTACGTCATTATGCTGTGATGACCAATAAGGAAGAAGCACAAGAGCTTTTCCGGATATTTGATAAAGACGGCAGTGGAACAATTGATTTTGATGAATTTCTTGTTACACTGAGAGTAAGTCTGGGAATTTATGTTGTTATTGCATTAAATGGATTAAAATATAGCGGAATAGAACAGAACAAAGTAGAATAGAATACTTGCAAATAAACAGTTGTGATTTTTTTTCAATTAATTGCAGCCTTGATTTAGATACCGAAATTCCTGTGCTGCAGTCTGGGTACCTGTGCGGTTCAGTCCATCAATCTCACTTCTTTGTTCGCCATTTTATGATGCATCTCTTTATAACATGAACTTTTTCAGGGGATACTTTCTCCAATCCACCACAGTGATTGATTTTGTCTGAAGTATCTTTGCTCTGTTGAAGCCTAAACAATTAAGATAGAAAATATTAGTACTTCAGGTAATTAGTAATTTCTTGTTGGAAATATTTAAAATGGGCAGATCAGAAAAGTGTTCTAGGTAGTATTTTCTCTCTTATTGTCCTTTTGCTATTGTATGGGTAGACACTGAATAGTCAGTCATATTGCTCTTTTGAGGATATATTGCCCTTTCTAGCTCCTGGGCAGTGTAGACTATCACCAGTATAATGTCCCATCTACCTTGGAAATTTTGCTGCTAGCAACCAAAAGTACTCAAATTTGGAACTGGGCAAGTAGTTGGCAAAAATAAAATTATTCTGTTAATATTTCTTTACAGCCTCCCATGTCCAGTGCAAGAAAAGAAATTGTCATGCAGGCATTTCAGAAGTTAGACAAGACTGGAGATGGTGTCATAACAATTGAAGACTTACGCAGCATGTATAATGCAAAATATCATCCTAAATACATAAATGGAGACTGGACAGAAGATCAAGTTTTTAGAGCTTTTCTGGATAATTTTGATTCGCCCTATGACAAAGATGGGAAGGTAAGTGAAGCACCTGATTGCAAGCCATGAAATCACCATCTGACTCAGAATTTGACTTAGGTTATTAAGTGGGGGAGTAATTGCAGTACCAAACATCCATTTGCATCACATTTATATGGAAAATCAAAGTAGATGCATAACCTGTGCACAGCACTCCCGATACAGCTAGCTTGCACATTCTGAGGCAGAGGGGGCTCTGCAGGAGGTACAAGGGTGGTTGTGAGATTGCATTAAGGCTTGTAGCCTTAATAATCGAATTTCATAGATTGCACTAAGTACATCTTCAGACTACCCCACAAAATTGCTGAATTTCATGATCCACATAAAATGGGGGATTTTTCACTTTTTAGGAGAATAAATACTAGGATCCAGTTCAAAAGCAGGCTCCTTGCTTTGTCACATATTTTACAGTTTGTTCTTCTCCAGTGTAATTACTGAGACACTTGACTTGGAAATCAGTCCATAATAGAGACAGATTTATCTACAGGGAGTTAGAGGGAGAATAGGGCTGGGACTACTGCCACGGGTGTGTACCCTGAGGAGCTGTAAATTTTTATCAGAGCTTTGTGGAATGTCTTTAACACTTCCCATTCTCCAGGCTGCACCTGGGTTTTCAGGGTGGCATTGCACTGGTGACTCCTACCTGTCTAATGCTCCACCCGAATCCTTGACTTGCTTTGTTCCCACCACAGGCTCTCTGTTGTAGAGAGTTGATGGGTTTTATCTACTTTACAGAATCACAGAATCAGAGACTGACTAGGTTGGAAGAGACCTTCAAGATCATTAAGTCCAACCCATGCCCTAAACACCTTAACTAAACTATGGCATCAAGTGCCATATCCAGTCTTTTTTTGAACACATCCAGGGATGGTGACTCCACCACCTCCCCTGGCAGGCCATTCCAATATTTTATCACTCTTTCTGTGAAAAACTTCTTTCTAATATCCAACCTATATTTCCCCTGATGCAATATATGCTTTAGGCATGACTTTGCACTTAGTAGAGCTGAATTTTATACCTTCTGCTGCAGTGCCATCTTCAGAGATACCTGTTCAGAGTCAGCTATCCCCTTCCACTTCCACAGCAGTGGTGATATGTAGCAAATTTCAAGCAAAATGATCCTGCTTTTTATGCTGAGGTCATACATGAATGAACACATTAAATGGGTTCCCAAACTGATCCTTCATGAGTTCAGTGCCTGGTCACTCTGAGCATCCACCTCTTGGTCAGCAATCCTGATGTTAGCTCACCTGATTACTGTTTCCTCTGAGAACAGACTGTGGCTTTCCTGAATCAGAAGACACTAATGATACTGAATACCTAAAATGTTTTTAGCAGAAATGCCTCAAGGTTGAGCATTGGCTAGAAAGGCCCTCTTCACTGTGGTCTTGCTGGGTGCCTCTGAAATAGGCAGTTTTAGGTTTTAGTGGGGTTTGTAATCATCTTGTGATGGTAGGACAGTCTGAAGTGGTCCCTTCTCCCTATTGTCCTGTTTTTCTAAGTTCTCAAACACACAATGCAATCAGAGCTATAATCGAATCACAGAATATGCTGAGTTAGAAGAAACTCATCAANCACAGAGCAGAGATCAGTGTCTGCCCCTCCTCTTCCCCTCATGAGGGAGTTGTAACTGCAGTGAGGTCTCCCCTCAGCCTCCTCCAGGTTGAATAGACCAAGAGACCTTAGCCGTTCTCACACAGCTTCTTCTCTAGAGCCCTCACCATCTTCCTGGCCCTCCTTTGGACACTCTAATAGCTAAATGTCTTTTTAATATTGTTTTGTATTTTTTCAATTTTTTCTGTGTTTATTCAAACAATGACCTACGCAATTCAAGAGTTAAGGCATCACAAGAGACGTGCACAGTTTTTCTCTTGGTTAATTTGATTATTTATTTTTTTAATAGTAGTTTTTAAACCTCAAAATACCCATGAAAACTATTCAAAACTCTTAGGTATTTGAAAGAATATCTGCTTCATTAAGGGAGACTTGTTTAGAGCAATGATATTTTTCTCTCTAGGTGTGGATATAAAGTTCCAAGCTGTCTCTGAATTGCATCAGAAATCTCACCCACTTTATTATTAATCATGCAAAGAACCAGATTATAGCATCCCTGGAAAAAAGTATGTTAAAAATTTGTCTTCTTAGGCAGCAGTGATTTTAACTTCTGTTCCTGATAAGGTTAGTTAAACTTCACATGTTTCATCTCCATCCAAGTGTTGTGGAGGGCAAGAGCTCTTGTTTCTAGTGAAGTGAAATTCAGGAAATTATAAGTGTCTTAATTCCTTCTGTTGGATTCCTTTTTGTTAGCCACAACATTAAATAGCAGACATCCAGTTTCCTTAAAGGTTCTTCTCAATGTGTGGTTTTGACTTACAGCATTAAATAAAAGCAAAAGTTCATTTTCCTATTTTTAATTTCTCTGTCTCAGGTCACAACAGAAGAATTCATGAACTACTACGCCGGCGTCAGTGCTTCAATAGACACAGACGTCTACTTTATCATCATGATGAAGAATGCTTGGAAACTCTAATCATATAGTTAAAGAAGCAAGACTTTTATTTCACCTTTTATAGGTTCCTCTGATTAAGTGTATGCACAACAACACCCTTCTGTTCCATAACCACAGTTTCCAGTAACTGTGCCAATTACTTTCAATCTGTAGAATTAATTCCCAGATGTTTCAGTTGGCTCAGCCTCAGAGGATCAGAGCATAATCAGAGAGTAGATCTGGCATTTGGCCACCCCACACATCTGTCCTTTTTATCTTTCCATCCCTGGCATGTCTTTTCTGAGATGAGCTGCTCTTTTCATTCTGACATAGGTTACTGTGGTTCCTGAACATTCCCTTTTGCAATGTTAGATACAGCTCTGTTTTGCAGAGGATGCAAGAGATGGAAACCAAAATACGCTGAAGTGTGGTGGTCTTGGACAGGCTTTTATAAATGGAAGTGTAATAAACGCCAATCACTTGTTTTTAAAAATTTATAAAAGTTTAATAAAAATAAAATGGTTATAAAAATAACAATACAA
>VXBC01003608.1:411356-440287 GCA_013399945.1 Ploceus nigricollis | reverse complement strand
GAAAAACATTTCTTTCCTTTTCCTTTTTTTATTTTTTATTTTTATTTTTATTTCTATTTTTATTATTTTTTTTTTAGCCCACAGCAGCAGCTCTGTTTCCCAATGAAAGAAGAATCTCAGTCCATTTGCCTTAGAGTCATTTAACTAAATTCTGTATAGGAGTTTGCTGCAGCAATACATGTAAAAATCAGACTTCCCTGGAAGATGCAAAAGAAATTTTTGCAAAATATAGAGTCTGTTGAGCCACAGTATATAGCCATCACCCTTGTAAACACTGTTTTTCTTATTCTTAGGTTACAAAAGATGAATTTCTGAGTTACTGCTATGGAGTTAGTTCTTCTGTGGACACTGATGCCTACTTCATTTTAAAGATGAAGAAATCCTGGAAACTGTCTTTTGATTTTATTTGCCCAAACTTCTTTAGGGCTATAGACTACAAATAAGTGAAATAATGCTTAGTTTGTTGTGGGCTTGATTTTTTCCCCAGGTCCCATCTGAGCAACGCTTTTGGAGCTTCACGATGTGCTGGCACCAGCAAGTGTCCAAGTGCTGGGCTCTGACACATGGCTTCGTGTTTCAGCAGGTGGCGCTTAGAAGCCAAGGAAGAAACTTCCTGACTGAAACCTGGAGCTGCCGTGTATGCAATGGATGATACAGTCGGTATAATTTAGCAATTGCATTTCCTGGCCTTATCAGTTGTTTTCTTGTGTGTCTGTACATTAGATTTGTTTTGCCAATGTTCTGTGACATACAGGAGTGCTAATTTGGGTGGCTTCGTGATCACAGTAGTAAGGAGGTGTTTGACTCTACAATAATTCTTCACAGAGGTGGTAAGTGTTCTTTATATCACATTTTATCTGTTTTTAAATTATAGCTTCAGAAACCCCACAACCACAGAAATAACTAGCTTGATTTAAAAGTGTGTTGCATAAAATCCAACTGCTTCTTCCCCCAGGCTGCAGCACTGCTGTATTGCTGTACAAATACAGGCCTTCAAATCAGTAAACACTACTGCTAAGAAGCTGAGAAGGAGCTCTACTCCTGCCCTGCAGAAATACCCTGCCAGCATCACACATCCCTTGCTGCCAGAAGAAATGGTTTCATAGTCAGCTTCTGCCTGCCAAAAATTGCCCCGGACTCAGCCGCATGTCCTTGCAGCAGTGCTTGTCAGGCCACCCTTTCAACGTTTATTTCATAGCCCAGATTTCACTGCACATCACAGGCATTTAGCCATCCCTGCACCCTGGCAGAAGCAGTCCTCCTGCCTCCCCACACTTAGCTAGCTGGTCATCTGCTGCAGCATTTGTGTGTGTTTTTTCAGTCTGTCTAATGAATGTGCACAAGGGGAGGAGATGTGGTAAACAAACTAAGACTTTAAGCCAGGGATGACTATTGCCTTGAGATGTAATTAGCATTTTTCAGCATCATTAGAATTAGACCATGACTCATTGTTACAACTGACAATAGTCTAAGTTTGTTTGTGTACAGCTAAGAGACATTTGCATAGTGCAGGAGAGGAGTCTCATAGTGCTAGGAGGTATTTGCATGAGCTGCACACAGACGAGGGGAGAAGCAAAGATGGGAGGGCATCTGTGTGGCACCACGACTGCAGGAGAGGGGCTGGAGCCCAGCGGGAGGAGCAGGAAGCTCCAGGCACTGTGTCATAAAGCAGGCACAGAGAAACCAGTGCCAGCAAGCTGGGTCTGGGTGTGCAGCTGAGTAAGAGCACTGGGGGCAGAAGGGGGAGAAGGAAAGTTGTGCTGAGCTAAAGGAAGTGCATGGAGTATGTGAAAGCTGAGCAAAACTCCTGTGTGATTGCTGAGGCAGATGGGAATTTGTGGACAGCTCTGGAGAAATTGTCATGTAGAATAAGGAGACTACTTGACAGATTGTCCAGACATAGCCATGTCTGTATCCTCATATATGGACTATATATAACTTGACCATAGACAGGAAATGCTTGTGGTGTTTCTGGCTTTGGTGCATATTTGGCTTTATTTTTTTTTCCTGAAACAAAGCTGAAAGTGGTTATATCTGCATACATCCAACAAATGTGTTACAGAACTACAGAATTACAAAAATTGAAGGAAGCATAGCACATACTGCAGAAGATTTTCCTGATGTGCTTTTGCTTCTTCCTCTATCCCCTTTTTGTTTGTCACTGTGTCACCGGATGAAGGTATCATTCCAGTATAGTCTGTCTGTATCTACAGTCACACTGTGCAAGTTCTCACAGTATAAGCATTATCAGCAGCTCTGATTGAAAGGAAATACAAGCACTATAAAGCAAATGAATGCCCAGGGCTTTGGTCTTTTTCTTCTGCATCAATTAATGCTTCATTTGGCGGTAAATAGCAATAAAACCATTCTGTAAAATGTCACTGGAATGCCTTGAACCAAATCTGAGGCCACTTTGCACACAGCAGCTGTTAAGCTCTCCCCACTCGAAAGTTTTCCTTGTGCTGGGTGGAGGTGGAGGTGGTGGAGTGCTGTCTTGGGAAGGCTGGTTTTGGCTTGATGTGGTCCAGAATTGCTGTTTGGTTTGTACTGTCTCCTGGAGCATTAAATTCTAATTCAAGCAACTGAGTTTAATGGAAGCATCACTCTGCCATATATTCTTGAAACAAGGCCACAAGAGATTTTCAGTGATCGGATTCATTCTGCTGCTCTCCTGGCATAAAGTGGTCTTGGCAGAGGCAGATGGAAGCAGCTGAGGTTTTGCGACATCTCTGTGACCATTACGAGTCAGAACAAATGAGCATCTCGTCCTCTGAGGATAAGAGAGGACTCTTTTCACCCTTAGACTCTGGGAATGTGAATATAACTAGGTAAAGGAGAATTTCAAAGAGCTAGAGGAACTGAGACTGCACAATGAGGTGAACCTCAAGTCCAGAGTGCAGGAAAGCAGCTTGGATGTCCCATGGCCACACCACTTTGCTGTCATGCAACCATGTGGCTGTAGCAGCTTTATCTCCAAGTTTGTGCTCCAGAATGTGCAGCATCCAAGGAGGACTGTGAAGTGGCTCAGCCATAATGTAAAAAAAAAAAAAAAAGGTAATCCTATAAAGGAAAAAAGTCACAATACAAAAAAACCTAAAAATAAAAAAAAAAAAAAAAACAACAAAAAAACCACCAAAGAATACCAACAAACAAAAAACATCTCCTGGCAAACTATAAGATATTTTACAAAAACAAATTAGGTCCTGTGATCACTGGCAAAGATCCACAACATCCCATCCATCTTCCTATGTCAGACGTTGCATGAGAACATTGTCTGTCCAAATTCATAGTGCTTGTGTGCAGTCACAGCCATTGGGGATAATGCTAAGTAAACGAACATGATCAGCCCAGTCTCTGGAATGGAAACCACTTATGCTACACTAATAATTGCATACAAGCTGCAGAAAAGGACAGCCTCATGCAATTTACAGACCTAATTCAGCTTCTACAAAGAGAAAGGACTTTGCTTTTCGTAGTTGGTACATGAAATGTTGAAGACCTCAAAAGTATTAGCAGAAGTACCTGTGCTTCCTGTAATTGGCTTAAGGGCAGATCTTTGCCAATAGCAAAAAGTAGTGGCATTCAGGGTTTGCTTTGTTTTAATTTGTGTCTCAAAAAAAACCCCAACAAACCACCAAAAAAAAAAAAAAAAAAGCCAAACCAAAAACTAAATCCGTTTCAGGAAACATCTCCCTCAGGTGGGCCCATGTAACATTTTTGCTGGGCACTCAGCTAACTCTCATTGTGGTGCTCAAGCTCCTGAATCGTCAGGCATCTAATACTTAGTAGCAACTCTAATTTCCTGTCTTTTTGTCTTTTTACTGTCTTTTGACTGACTGGGGGGGAGTTAGTCTTAACTCACCAGTCTTTAAAAGAGATTGTGTTCTATTTAAAAGGAATTTATTGCCATATTTCTTGCTAAGGCATTAATAAGAGCTTAACTTTGTAACCAAGAGGGTAACAAAAGAGTTCATTAATTTCTACAAGACACGCTGTGATCCTCAGCTGGGACTGCATTGTCACTGCTCTGGATTAATCAGATTTGAAGATCAGAATCAGGTTGAATTAAATTTAATTTCTGCTGCAGTGAAGACTGCTAGCAACATACTGAATGCTGAGATAGGCTACTTCTCACTGGAGTGTAGGAGAACTCCCTTCCCTGCAGGTACAACATTGCACTGTGAGCAGAGTGTGCGAGGGAGGTGGGAACTCACAGGATACAGGAAAACAAAACCAGAAAGCTTCAGTATCCTGTGTGTGTTAGAGAAAAAATTGCATGCTGTAATTCTTGTGAGATTTACTGAATTTTGTAGAAGTTGGACATTGTGACATAGGCTTCCTCATTGTTTGGTGATCTCATGTCACTGTTAGGCAGCATCTGGGATCTGGTGTCGTCATTTAGGGGCTCTGGATGGGGCTGGCCTGAAGGACCCAGGGGACACGTGGAGGAAAGGCTGAAACCAGCGCTGTGCAGGGGCACCCTGTTGCTGTGGCAAACCTCATACGTGCTGGAGCTGCAGCTGCCCTCGGTGACTGCAAACTGGCTGGGGCCCAGGAGCCTGCGCAGGGCTTCAGCTGGCCAGACTCCTTTGTAAGACATGGGCAGGTTTAGGTTGTTTTTGTCTGCCATCGCAGGGATCACCTTCACGTCTGATCCACTCCTGAATTTTTCTGGAAGGCTTGTCTCTGGAGCAGTTGATGGCTGCAGAAAATTTTCCAGTTCAGCTTTTGCCCAAAGGCCATCCACTTTATGGATATGAACATAACCAAAACTCTCTGGGTTAAAGCTGATATCAAAATTCTGTGTGGCAAAGGGAACAGCACAGTTAGTCAATAGTGGGTGGTAGCTTAAGATAAAAAATACTTTGATAATTTATTTTAGAAGGGTATTTATTATTTCTTTAACTCCAGATACAACCCTGAGCAGGCTGAACAATAGATTAGCACAGAATAAACTATCACATGGCTGAAAATCCCTTTCCCTATTAACTTCATTTATCCAGTGTCCTCCTCTGGGCAGTACCGTTGGAGAGTGTTTTATGCTCTATACAGTGTTCAAGAGACTTTTCTGAGACACACATTTATCACCTGCCTGCCATTTCACAGGAAGGAGTGTGCCCACCCAGGTGGTTTCTTTCAGTTTTACCTTCCTAATTTAGCAGCAAGGGAAGTAAAAATTTGCCACAACTTCCTGAAAAACATTAGGAATCCCTGAACTGGGGAGCACAGGGGCTGGGGGAGCTGTGTTAGGCCTCTTATGATGCTAATAATGTACCTGGAGGGACCAGCACTAATGACTTACTTGTCCATCTGGCTTTTAATTGGCAAAGCAGTTAATATACTGCAAGATGTATGAACAATGCTGCTGGCCATGTCAGGGCACATGGACACCACCAGGGATGTTTGCAAAAGGTCCCCATCCAGCCCCATGATCACAGTTTTGTAGAATCAACAAAGCATCTTGGTTGGAAAGGAGCTGTGGAGTCCAACTTTCTGCCAGAAGCAGGACTTGGACTAGGCTATTCAGAACCCTGTCAAGCCAAGCCTTAAACATATTCCCTGAGTGGAGCCTACCTTGTCTTTGGGAAGGCTACACAGTGTTTAATTCTTTTCAGAAGAAAGATTCTTTGCTTGTATCTGGAAGAAGTTGGCCCTGAAGCAACACATGCTTGTTGCCTCTGTTGCCAGAGGCATATGTTTCCTGCTTTCACACAGCCCTCTGGTGAGAGCATCTTTCCCATCTCTCTACATATACCTTAGGTATTGGAAGGTTGTAAATAGTATTCCCCACCCCAGGCTTCCTTTTCTTCTATAAAGAAACTTAATTCCTTCAGGCTTTCTTCATACATCAACTTCCCAAGACCCCTGTAGTTACTTTGCACAAGTCAAACCTCAGGCACTAGGTCAATTGTGTGTTATTTCCATACCCTTGGCTGACATGTGCATGAGCAAATGTGGGCTCTCTTCAGTGAAATGTAGAAGTAATTTCTGAAAGATGTCCTAGTTCATGCAGCAAATGCACATACTGTCTCTCATGAGCATTAGTTTTGTCCCCAGGAGTCTATACTCAGGTGGAAAGAACAGTGGAAGAACATACATTTTTTGGCTTCTTGCATAGTTGCTCCAGTGTTTTTTTATGGTCAGGAAGGTTTGGCCATACAGCAGGCTTGATCCTGAAACAGCAACGGTAGACAAAAAGCAGCATAAGAGGGTTATGTTGAGGTATCAGAGGTTCATATTGCATCATTTGTACTAGTTCTCACAAAGCCTTAGGGCCGGCTGGCATTATCCAGAATAAAGACAGAGAAGCCTCAGAATAAACCAGACAAGAGAAGAGGATTTGTAAAGGTCACCAAAAAGTCATTATTCTTTGAAGTGCACAAATTGTCACAGTTAAAAGAAAACACTTCACTAAGTACTGGAAATGCAGCAAATTATGCTGGCAAAGAGTTTGTTGCTTGTTTTCATCTAGCTGTGTGAACAGAGTTCTGTGTGGTGAAAATGTTTTCTCTAAGTGCAAGAAGATGCTGCGGTTAAAGTGGAAACTTGCTGATACTTGCTTCTGTATGTACAGTTAATTCAAAGAATGGTATATTGTCCCATTCCTTGGCCAGCAGTTTGAGCTTCAGACATCTGTCCTGTAGCCTTGTTCCACAGGTTTCATTTTACTGCCTTGATTAGCAAAGTTCTCATGTTGTGCTGCTTGATACTGTCAGTTATGATGCATCTAGAAAATGTTGTCCACCTGATATTCAATCATTGCAGTGTTATAATTATGCATGTATATGAATATATATTTAATTTCATTTATGTGTCTGTGTGGCTGTATATATGCACATGTATAAAACCCTCTTCTTTCTAAAATGGAAATATCCAGGATCAAAAATTCTCACCTGTTTTTGCTGCAGTTTTATGTAAGCAAGTCTTGTAGCAAAGGTAGATAACTGCAGGTTCCCAGCAACAGTAAAATGCAAGAACGAGAAATCTCAAGTTACCTCTATACTTGTGAACAAAGTAGCACTAGGGCAGATAACTCCAGTGTGTAAAATGTTTAATTATTAAAATTGTTTGTGGCATGGTATGGCTGAGACCAACTAGCATTGGCCAGGTAATCCCCATGTGTTACTCTGGAATTAGCACAGCCCAAGCAATTGCCCCAAAAAGCAGCTCACACAAAGTTACCTCTCTTGAGGTGGGTGTCACGGACAGACTGCTCTGAATGTTGTTGAAGAGTCCTGGGCTTTCTGTCTTGCAAAGATTTCATCTTCTACAGATAAACTTGGATTTTATCCCTTCAGATTCTAGTTTCATAACATTATCTACATATCTGTTCATTTTCTTAAGCTTGTCAGCTCTAGTGAGCCATGTCATTAAAAACATATCTACAGTCATCCATCTCCTGCTGTGTAGCAGATATACGAAAAAACCCTACTGCAGACCAGGGACTGCTTGGGTAATGAATGTATCCTTAGTCCCACTTTGGGCTGATCTCGCCTCATGGCTGGCTGGAAGAGGATTTGGCCAGGCTGGTGTCTGACACCATCAAGCCCCTGTTGCAGAGGGCTCTGCCCTGATGCTTCTGAAAGCACTGCAGAGCAAACACCCCGCTGACTCAGCCTGTGAAAGGGAAAGAGTTCATCACTCTGGCATGCTGTTTCCACACTTCTTAGGAGTTTACTAAAACCTGCAGGTTCCTTTCTTTTCTGGATTTTGCTTGAATTTAGTGAGTCAAATTTGCCTCCAATGGGACACTGAGTCTGTACATGTTTTGTGGTGACTTTGGCTGGCCAAAGGTCCCAGTGTTTTGAGCTCAGGACTGGAATCTGGTCCACGTGGCAGGTCATCTTCTGCCTGCCAACACTGTCTCTGGTATTGCTCATTTCTACTCTTTGCTTGCCATCATCTTGATACAGAGTTCCAGAGATGGAGAGAGAATAGTTCACAAGTATAACAGGGAAAGCAATATGACTGTCAGAACAGGATTGGGTTTCAAAACCTTTTCTGATACAAAGAGATTACCTGTTTTCCCAAAAAACTGCGATCAGTGCAATCATAACAACGGCCAGCATGAATCCCAGGATGGAGATTATAACCATGACCACACTGCTATCTACAGGAAAACAAAGAATATCAGCCAATGCATGTAAATGTCTCACTGTTAAGGCACCATTACAGTGATGTCTTTTCAGATGATGAATTAGGGATTAACACCAAGCATTGCACTTTTCTATCACTGGCCTGGGCTCATTTCTCCTGCCTCCATGAAGGAGGTGAATGATGTGCTGCCAGAGCATCAGCACTTGGCTGAGTTTCGAGCTGGGTTCACAGACTGCTGGATTAAAGCAGCTTGAAGTGTGCTGTCACCTCCTGTGCATTGAAATCAGCACTCACTGTGTCCTCAGACCAGCACAGAGATGACTTCTAACATCTGTAATGCCGAAGTGCCCATGGGGACTGAAGGGACCCAAGGACCACAAAGATTATTCACGTGCAGTGAATACTGTGAATACCCTGTGTTGCATTTGTGTTTCAAGTGCCATGTTCACACTCAAGCCCAGGGTCCTAAAATGGGTCTTGTTTCACAGCTCTTTGTGCCTTACCCAAAATGCCTGGTGCAAGCTCTTCCTTTCCCTGGCAAGCCAGCCAGCAGTAAGCAGTGAGTCAGCCTTCATCTCCCTCTGCACCCACACCCTCATGCTCTCATGGCAGCACTTCCTCTGACCTTATTGCCCTTGAGTGAGATTTAAATCTTCATGGAGAGCCAGCCCCAGACCAGAGCGATCCAGCTGCTCTGTGAGTCACCTCCTTGGAGTGCCTGTGTCTGTGAGGGCTGACCCTGCTGTGGCTGTGGGCTCTTCCCTCCCCATTCCCTCATCCCTGTTGCTGCTGAGGCTAGCCAGGGAGCCCAGACCCCCAGGTCTGCTTTCCTCCAGGAGGACCAAAGTGTTTTCAGCCCTTACAGCTTTCTGTGGAGTGCTGCTCTCTTGCTGTCCTGAAGCTCTTGGAAGTGCTCCATTCACTCCATGTGCCCTTAAAATAATCTCCATTGGGCTGAGAACGTACTTTCACCTCATATGATGCTTCATTTTCAAGGTTTTTCCCCAGCAATTTTATCTGAAGGTATGGTGACTCTATAGTCTAAACACACACACACACACACAAAAATACAATTATTTTTCCAGCAGACAGTGGAGAATTATCCTCGAGTTCAGCAAAATATGTGAGATCAGGTGCATCCCTGAAATACTGTGCTGTTTACTCCATCTGTCTAGCTATTACACAGGTGCTTATCAGGGCATCAGCTTAGTTAAACAGGAGCATAGTCCAGATAGTATCGAGAAGAGAGACAAATGCTGGGTAAAAGCTTTTTAGGAAAACAGCTGCGAGTATTAACTGTGCTTTGCGGCAGCTGATACTGCTGTAGGAAATATATGCTTCCATGAAAAGTCTCAGAGGAGAGATGGAGAAAAAATACATTTTTGCAGCATAAAAAGACAGTGTCTGAGAGGGCAGTTACAGGGAAGAAGCTGAAATCCTGCAGTGCAGCTGTGGTGCTCTTCATTTCAATGTATTTTGCTGCCTGAATCCACTTTCTTTTTCACTTAAGTTCTTTGATGTTTGATCTTTACATATTTTCAAGCCTAATCAACAAGGAGGGAGATTTAACCTGTGAAACAGAGAGCAGTTAACAAGCAAGCTCTAAATGATGTCCAGGTGTTAGAAAAACAAATTACTTGTGGGTAGAATTGCCTTGTTAAGGTTTGGGTCTTGACATGCTTCCATGATGTGAGACCTGGGGGGAGGTTAACAAAGCTTGGGAAGAAGGATGTAGTGATAGTAATGGACACAAAGAGGGCCATAATAGAGGATGTTTGGCAGAACCCCCAAGATAAGGAATAAACTAATAAAGACAACTCAGTGACTGTGCTGAATCAGCTCTGAACTGGCTAGAAGGTAATTCTGGCAGGAGTGGATCATGACTGCTGACTCATGGCCCGACTCGACAAGAGAGCCACCAACTCAAGAAAAGACAAATTAACCTGCAAGCTAATTAGCTTGAGACGTGAGAGAATCATTAACCTATAGAAGATGGAACACTAATTAATAAGAGAACTATGTACCTTGTGGCAAAGGCACACTAATTAGTTTGTTTGCTAAAATGTATAAATAGTAAAATGTTTTGGTAGTTGGTGTGCTTGATTTGTGGAATATCACTGAGCACCCAGGCTTGTGCCACTGGAACAGTCAATGTCTCTCTCTGGAGCGTGTAATTACTGCCTTGTTGCACTCCAGGTAAGAAATCTGATTTTGGTGGACAACACTGTGTTCCCTCTGTAAAACCCAGGTGTAGTCCATGCTTTCAAACATTGTCACTAGCTTTTGTATGGCTGCCCTGGTGACAGGGGATACAGAGATCCCTGCAGCTGGGCAGCCCCAGTCAGACCCAGTTCACAGGCAGCTGCAGCATCAGACAGCCTGAGGGTGGGAGAGCTGCAGTGCTGCCTTGGAAGCCTGGAACGATTCATTGGAAAAGGAGAGATGAAGAAACTTGCAAAATAAGTAAAGAGGGCACACGTTTTACTGACTGATGAGCACAGAAAATAACAGCAAAACCACCACAGCAAAGAGCAAACTTAGAATGGTTCAACACATTATGTCTTCTATTCCCACTGCAAAGCCCAAATGAAGGAAATCTCTTTTGACTGATGACATTTCCAAATGCCAAATATTGCACCTTTCCAAATTTTCAGATGGAGATCTGCAGAAATGCAGATTTGATCATTTTTACATGGTACAGGTAATTTTGATAATGTTTTTGGAAATTAGTGTAAGCACACCAATGCATCACCACTTACCTTCCAAGTACCTTCTTTCTGCCCATAGGCTACTTGGTGCACTAATTTGTCCTTTAAGTATTTCTTCCTTGAGTGTGGCGTACAGTAACGAATAAGATATTCATTTGCCTCCCTTTCATATGTGACGTTTATAGCAAATGGTACTTCGGGCTTAACTGCAAATGACAACAAACCAGGAGCAGAATAATGTTACTAGAAAATAAACAGGGTTTGAAATGTAAAAAAACGTCCACTTCAGGTTACAGCCTCGCAGGGTGACCTATCTTGAGGAAGAGCTGTCCTGAGTTAGGCAATGCTCATCCTGAGCCCCAGCTCATCCTGATTCTGAGGGGGGCTTGGTTTTGACCTGCTAGAGAAGTAGTCTGACCAGCAGGGGAGGTGCTTGTGAGGGATATGACATTTAGTCTTGGAAAGCAATTCCTGAGCATGCCCACCCCTGTGGCAGCTTGAAGGCCTGAAATTCAGTCCCTCTAGCTAGTGCTCTGAGATGGAGGCCCCCTGGCAAAACCCAGCTGGGAGGAGGTGCTGGGGAACAACCTGTGCTCAGGTACCACTGTGGCTGTCAGTCAGGGCAGTGGGACAGAGGGAGCTACAAAGTCTGATGGTCTTGGATAGACCAGAGCAGGCTGTGGCTCCAGACCATTGCTATGAACCCACATCTGACCTGGTCTGGAGGAGACTGTGCCAAAGACCATCCGTGCAAGTGCATCAAGTCTGAAATGCGGCCCTCAGGGCTCTCTCCGAGCTGAGCCTGAGCTGGATGGGCTTGAGACCTGCAGGGACTTGTGGCTGTGGCACTGAGGCTTCCTGAATTCACCTTTTTAAGTACATCAGCTCTCACAGCAATACAGAGCCCACACCTCTCTCCTCTCAGGAAAACACATATAGCCATAAATTATTCTCACTCCTTCTACAACCCCCAGATACTTAGATCTTCCAGTTTTTAGTGTAGGGACTGCCAGAGATGGTCCAGGTTGCCCCATAAACTAAGAGGTAATCTAAGAGTATTACAAAACTATTGGACTGTGGCAGAAATATTCACAAGAGAGGGATGTTGCTGTGCCTACTGCCAGCTGGAGACAAAGCAATGTGGCACCAAAGAAGAACAGAGAAGATTCTGTCCTACACAGGCTTCTCTGCCGCCCTTGAATGACACTGGTTACCAAGAACAGTAAATTCTGTGTATCCCCTCCTCCCCTTGAGTTTTCTATTTCTTGGCTCAGGCAGGTCCCTAGTGTGTCTTAGCCCGTTCACAGTTACCAGTGCAGGATGCACCTTGTTCAGGCTACAGGATACACCACGATGTGAAGTGAGATTTTGCAACCTTGTGTTCCCTGTGCTACTGGGCTCATGCTGTCTGTGGGGTGGCCAGTCCCTAAACTGCATAATCCCTAGTCAGAGATGAACAAAATGTTCCTGCTTGGCAGTTCATCCACACTCAGGAACAGCTGCTTCAGCCATAGATGGGATTCAGTCTATGTCCAGGTCTGGGCAGTGTCACAATCAGCCTGAATTCAGTTACGCATTTTGAATAGAGGTTAATAATGTCTGGCTTTGAAGCAGTGGAAACACCACACTTTAATACACCCCAATCCAGGCTACATGCCCTGCTAAGATGCTATTTATGCTGCCTTTATGTCATTCAGATTGACCCTTAGGTTTTGTGCAGGGCTATTTTCTCCCCAGTAAGCCCTAAAACTTTAAAAACGTCCGAAATGTTAAGTGTCTCACCAATGTCAGTTACAACCAGACTCCTGCAGACCCTTCTCTTCGTCTCAGAGTACATGCAAACATCTCTGTTTGAGAGTATATCAATGAACTGTAAGAAGAATACATCTTCCTGTTTCTTCATGTTGGAGCAGGCGTAATTGTTGTCTTCCTTGGTACTGTTGGCCAAAGTGACACGACAATCATTTCTTCTCAGTGTTAACATGACTTAGCTACTTACTATAAGGGATGAATCCTGCTTGCTCCTTTCACTTTTCTCACTGAAGTGAAACTCCATGTGAAATAAGAAATAAAGCAATGCAAATAAGGAGTTTGAGAGATTGATAATGTTTTTCCTTGTGGTCCTTGAGCACAATAGTAAAGTGATGTGAATCACATTAAGCATCACGGAGCTCTTGAGAAAAAAGTGCAATTATTTAATTGGAGGTGCATGTGTTAAAACGTTTGCATCTTCAAAAATTACCTTACCACTGCTATTTTTAAATATAGGGCAATGTGTTTTGATGCTCTCTCTAAGATATAGAGAAATTTCTTATTGACTTAAATGGTAACAAGTAGAGGGTCAAGAGTCAGCCTGTCCTTGAAGGAATCACATGGCAGTTTTAGAACTTTTCTTCCATTTCTGTTGCTCCCATGTTTGAGAACTGCCATAAAACTTCAGTCAAAACCCATAATAAGTCCCATGAAAATCGAAAAATTCTAATAAACTGTGAGAAAAAAAGGAAATAATTAGTCACTAGTATATAAATATTTACCAAAAAATCCACTTCTTTTTTTGGCTGCCACACAACTTTCAGGTTCAGGTAAAACAGAGAATGGGAAAAACAGATCTGTATGCTCAAGAAACAAAATATGATCTTCAGCTTGGCGCAACAGTGAAAAAAAAAAGGGTGGAAAGAGTTTCAAGGCCTCGATAGGAAGTGGAGATGACTGATGTGTTTGATAACTGTTGGAGGTTTGTGTGCTTGTTCTAGTGTATTTCTTGTATGTCTCTGTGTACAAAGACAATAGCTGAGTTTTTGTCTTAACCTAAATGAAGGCATTTTTTTGGATGTGGAAAATTAACCTTCTGCTAAAGAATTTTCTGTGGTAAGAATTTGTGTCTTCAAAAACATTTTCTTAAACACCATTTAAATTAAAGTAAAAAACTCTCAGTTCATGCTGGGCTACATCCATATTACAGGCATTCCAGAGTAACAGAGGCAAGATCAGAACTATTGGAGACATTATAATCCCCTTTAGAGACCCCTCCAGCTCTTTTTTTTTCTCATTAGGGAGTTATGTTCTGCTTCAGTAAACTCCTCTTCTTTGCTGAATACAGTACTCAAACTTGGCAAAATAGGATTTTGTCTAGCTTCGCTGCCCCTGTTTCTCTGCATGTTGTTTACCAAGGGACAGACTGACCACACTTACCACAGAGACAGGGTGTAGTTAGTGTTGTAAGGAGACAGCTCGGTGAAATGGCAGGTCAGGCTGCTAAAGGAGTCCTTAATTTCCAGCTGGCTGAAGCAATCAATGTCAAAATTGTCTGGTTCATCATCCCCGAGAGTCCCTAAGGAGATATTCACAAGATGTTACTGAAGTAAACCCGTGAGTGTATTTGATTTGCAGCTCCATTGTATAGGAGGTTGTTTCTTCATGTGGTTGCCTGAAAGAAAGAGGCTCAACCCACCTGTTTTGTAAGAAGCAGAGAAACCTTGTCCAAAACAAAGTTAAAAGCCATTTGCACCTCTCAAAGTTGCTTCACGCCAGCCAAGTCCACCCACATGCAAGAATATTTTGGTGCCATGGAGGCAGCTAAGCCATATTTTGATTGTACTGGAAAGCTTTTTGAAATGTCACGAATTTGGGCTCAGGAGGGAAATCTTAGACTTTCTACCAGAATGCATGGCTTCCTGCAAATTTGCTTCAATGACTAATAACACAATCATGATTAGACTAAAAGCATAAATCTAAAATCCTACACTTGGCATATATGAGGCCAGTGATGCAAAAAATGACGCTTCTGAGAGAAGTCCTCTCTGGCAGAAAATGCCAGTTTAGCCTCATTTCATAAAATCTCACCCACTATTGCCAAGTGGATAGGGAAAGGGTTATTGTTAACACCCCTTGAATGGATCCTAGGGGCAGGAATGCCTCTGACTCTTTTCAACAATGGTTTGGTTATGGGTAGCTGTCACAATACATAAATCTCTTTCCTGAGTCATGGGATTATGCTCGATCCCCTGCTCTGTCCTCTGTCCTACCCAGACAGGTCCTTGCCATGTGGGGCGCCTGATACAGTAAGAAAAAGAATTACAGAGTCGAAGAGATGTTTGGGTTGGAAGGGATCTTAAAGATCATTTGGTTTCATCCACCATGGGCAGGAATGACACCCACTAGATAGTTTGCTCAGGGGCCCATCCAAATTGGTCTTGAACCCTTCCAGGGATGGGGCATCCACAGCTTCTTGGGGCAGCTTGTTCCAGAGCTTCTCTGCCCTCTATGTATAGAGTTTCTTCCTATCATCTAATCTAAATCTCTCTTCTGACAGTTTAAAACTGTTCCTCCTTGTCCTGTTGCTATCTGCTGTGGGGTATCAGTGACTCAGACTCACAGAGTGGGGAAATGCCTGTTGAAAAATTTCCAATGGAAAATCCCTCCCAGAGAAAATGATGGTCAACTCTTGCATCTGCAGTCAGACTTTAAGGAAGAGAAGTTCAGAAATGCAGAGGAAAACACAAAAGCAGTGCAGGCAGAGGCCAGGAAGGGGACTGCTGCCACCAGTGCCTGGGATGGGATGGGACCATCTGATGCTGCACTAATCCAGAACTCACAGGGAGATCTCTTCCCCATGAGCTAATATTTAGTGGCCATTGGTCACCATGAACAGCTGGTGCTAAGAAATTATTACTGGTCTTCTCAGCACAGCTCAGGGAGCCCAGATCTCCCTGAAGGACAACAAATGCAGTGTCCTCTACCAGTGCTGCTGCTTTGAGGGGAGAACCTGTGCAGCACAGAGACAGAGACATGAGACAGAGGCAGAAACACAGACACAGACACAGACAAACACAGGCACAGACACAGACACAGACACAGAGAGATGGAGAAATACGGCTGCTGTATTGAACCATCACATTCAAGACAGAGACACAGAGATCAGCCCAACTCTGGAACAAGTTCTGCAGCAGTTTCACAGAGGTGAGAGTCTTGTCCAGTGCAGCCCTTTGCTATAAGGGCAGATATGCTTGTGCAGAAATATGTACTGCATACGGTTGCATATTTGTGGGTAAAAGTGTGTACATAAAAATATGTGTAGTCAAAATCTGGGGGATACCAAGTAAGCTGAAATGAATCTGTTTAAAATGGAAAACAACGCACCATATTTTATACAGATATATACACCCAAAGCTGACATGCATAGATATGTCACATTCTAAGCCTCTCTTAAGCTTTTACTTGCAACTGCCAGGAGACTTGCTTTATATTCAAGGCAATATTAAAACTTAAAGGTTAGGATGACTAATCTGCCTTTCTATATGGCTGCTTGGTGATCTCTGTATATGCAAACTATATACATATTTTGCATCAACTCAAAAACCTGACATCATCTTATTAATAAATGACTTATCAAACAAAAATTCAACTCTTCTCTACTGATTTGCTGAAAAGTTATAGAAATTTGAATTAATTCTCTATCAGTTTGCTTGCAAAATGAAGAGAAGAAAAGGTTTAGTCTTGCAGTTCAAACAGGCATTCAAGGTTTAACCAACACAGTGAAGCTTTGGTACTACACTGGAAGGAAAGCTGACTTTACCAGTTAGACGCTGAACATTCACATTGTGATTATATGGTTCCTTATTAATGGAAATAACATAATAACCAGAGAATATATGACAATTAAACCTCAGGAACAGTGTTAAGTAAGCAACTTGAAACACTATTTCAGCTATGGTTTTTCCATGGGCTGACTAATTTTTTTGTCTGACATAAGTATGCACATAGTCTCAGCCTCACTTCTGCCCTAAACCTCAGAACCACCACGCACAAATGTGTTTGCTACGTGAATGGTTTTGGTGAGTCTGACACGACTCGTACTGCTAATGACTCTTCACTCAATTAAAAGTTTACAAGACTGTTGTAATATTTGCCTTGAGAAGTGCAGACCAGGCAGAGCCATGAACCTGGCTCTGCTGAAATCAAGGCAGGGCTTGGGAAGGAGCAATTCTAAACTGGGATAAAAACTGCTCTCATAGCTACAGTCATGGCAGGTCCTTCACAGAAATGGTTCTCTCTTGGGTTTGGACAGCATCCAGCAGGATGGTCCAAACCACGGCAGGAATCTCAGGAGCCCTTAGGAAGTGAACGGTGTTAGCAGAGGCTAAGGGCACGCTTCAGCATTATGTTCTAGAGCCGCCAGGACTGACAACAATGCGTGACACCAAGGGCACAGCTAAGCACTGGCTGTCTCCACGGACAGAGCAATGTGACATCTCTAGCACTGATGTCATTCAGGCAGAACCTGTTTTAGTCACAACAATTTAGATGGGTTGGACAAACCCTACAAGTGTGAGTAGGAGGACCATTGAGGGTGCCCTGTCCAGGAGCCTCTCGTGCCACCTGCACCCTTCCTGCCTGCCCCTCCTTAGCTCTGTCTGTAGCTCTCTGAGGCCTTTTGAGGATCTACACCACTTCTTCCTGGATGGGAGACAGCAGCAGGGAGGCAGCCTGATGCTCAGAAGAGAGGAGGAGATGGAGGCAAGTGCTGCAATTAACTCTTCCTTCCTCTGCCAGTAAGAGTGCCTATGAGGGCAACTTCATGCCTGAGTTGGCTACTGGCACTTTGTAAGGAGGCAGGGCAAGTCAGAGAGTCAAAGAGTCAAAGTCAAATATTTGTCATGAGTGATTTTAGTTTGTTGGCCACACACAGGAGATTAATAAAGAAGTCATAAAAGCTGCTAATTGCTCAGTGGGGATATTCTGGATTTGTCTTCAGGTATGAGGAAATAATAATTTACCCATGTCAGTGACAAAACAAGAAAAGGTCTAATCATATCTGATTTTGGGAAGCCCTGAAGATTTCAGTGAAACCAACAATAAATCACTAGCATTGAACATTCATCACCATAGCTGCTTTCCAAAGCTGGCTCTAAACAGCTGCCAGTTATATGAATAAATGGCAAATAAAAACCCCAGGGTGGTTAGATGCAGTTCTGAGCCAGTCCCTGTTTTCTTTTAATGAAAAAACTTATCATGCATATCCTGTCCATGTACACATGGATGTATGTACAACTGTCTAGATACATGTGTTAAAATACATAACACCCAGGGGAAAATGAGATTCTCTAACTGAGAGATAGCATAAAAACACAACCATTCTCCTCCTAAAACTGAAAACTCTTTTGTTCCCAAACAATGGAGCTCTAACCTACCAATAGCTGAGTGATAACCCATGTCCTTCAGGCATAATGCACAAACTCTTGTCATTGCTGTTTGTTTAGTATCAGACAAATAAGAGTTTAGCAGATCAGGACTGAATCTCTAAATGAAATTTTTCATCTCTCTGTTGAGAAAACGAATAGCAGCCTGAAACAGTGGTTTTATTTCTGCTTATTTTGTTTTTATATTCTGCTTATTTATGTTTTTCCTCTTGATACTGCTAAATAATTTTCACTTCCCTAAATGAGATCATAAAGTCTACAATAAAGCTGAATTTAAAGTGTTGTTAATTTATAATTATTTGCTGAGTAGGCCATAAGTGCTGTTAGTGATGTGCTGTGAGAACCCCCTGGCTAAGTTGCTGCATCAGCCGTGCTACAAGGGAGACTGGGACTATATCCCAGATACAGCTGATGAAACTGCTTTAAAAAAATGTAAAAGTTTGGCTTTTGAAGTGGAACAGTTTGGGCCAAGCTTGAGTTACATCAAAATGTTTTATTTGGAGGAGACTGGCAAGAGCAAAAGAAGCCAGAACCTCACCCCTCTCTAATAGCAGCTCAGAGTGACCATGGGCTGCAGAAGGGTGAGGTTATCCCTGTTCCCAGGTGTTAAGTCCCCACACGAACACTAGCTACAACAAGGATTAACAGGTCTGGCACTGCATGCCCTGTGCATACAGTTATGGCCTCCCTTATTTCATGTGGATTTGAATGTTATAAGGATAGCAGATTTGGTGATTAAATTAAATAGGTATCTCCCAGCTCCCCCTCAGGCACTGGCACTAAAAAGAGATTGGAAGTTAAAACACGAATGTATTTAATCACACAGTTGCATTCTGGATCTCTTAACTGAGGTTTTTCAAGATCATACATGAGTGGAAAGATGAAGATGAAATGACTCACCATCACCGTCTGCTGAGGTGCAACCACTTTCCCCAAAAGTGGTGTGAAGGAACATGGCGAAAATGCTCAGCACAGTAGTGGGCTGTGTCATCCTGAGCACGCTGCATGTGTGCAGTGGGGCTGTGTGTGTGCGAGCCCCGCGCCGCTCCTTTATAGCCGGCCCCAGCGCCCCGCAGCCTGCCAGCGCACCTCGCCAGGGGAAATGTAAACATGCCTACGCACAGCCAGGCTGGTGGCAGCAGGCAGGAAGCCAAAGTAGAGATAACTGCTGAGCTTTTACTGTGAAACAGCTTCCTGCTTCTGGACGGAGCACCTTCTGGATCAGGCCCGCCAACTCGTTTGGGCAAACCTGGTAAAGCCTAGTGGGAAAGGGAGCACCTTTCACGGGCAGTGCTCCTGACTCGGCTGGTGGGACTTGTGCTGCTGGTTTCCCTAAGAGCATGGTTTAGTCCTGGCATCCACTTTGCTGCCAAGAGAGGTGCATAGGTCCAAGGGAGAAAAATCTTCCTGGTATGAAACATTAGATGTGATTGCTTTTGTTTATTCTTTAACTGCCAGGGTCAAAAGCAGCACTTGCAGCAGGCGATTCTTTACTCTTGTGAGACTCTATCTGTAACACTGCATTCAGCCCCAACATAAGAAGGACACAGACATGTTGAATCAAGGCCAGGGGAAGACAGCAAGATGAGGAGAGGGCTGGAACACACCTGCTGCACAGACAGGTTGTTCATCCTACAGAAGAGAAGGCTCTGGGAAGATTTTATCATGGCCGTTCAGTATGTAAAGGATGCTTATAAGAAAGATGGGGAGAAATTATTTACCAAGGCCTGCAGTGAGAGGGCAAGGGGCAATGTTTTTAAAATAAAAGAGGGCAGATTTAGATTGGGCATACAGAAGAAAGTCTTCCCCATGAGGGTGGTGAGGCTCTGGCACAGGTTGCCCAGAGAAGCTGTGTCTGCCCCATCACTGGAAGTGTTCAAGGCCAGCTTTGAGTAACGTCCTTCTGGTGGAAGGTGCCCCTGTACATTGCAGGGGGGTTGGAACAAGGGAATCTCAAAGGTCCCTTTCAATCCCAAACCTTTCCATGACAACAACATGATTCTATGAAGTCCTGCATAAGGCAATGCTGACCCAGAAAAACCTGCCATTTAAAAGGCTAATTTTGCAAAACCTGGCTCCTGAGAGCAAAGTGGCACATCTCACATTTTTTCTGGCTTTGGACAAAGCAATGGTGGAAAGCGAAAGATAAAGAGGTGTTAGATATTTCCTTTGCACCCTTTCTGTGGCTGAATACACCGACGCACACTAGAGTGAAAAGCAGGGCCGTGCACAGGTCTGACTGATGTGGCTAACTACAGGTGAGCTGAGGGCCTGAAACAGAAGAGCAAACTCTGGCACAGCCCTGGCTGCACAAAAAAAAGCTTCAGGTTGGAGGTGTAAAGGAAACTGAGGGCAAAGCTTGTAAAAATGCCCAAGCAAAGAGAAAAATGATGACACTATAATAAGGAGCTTACCATGGAAACCACACCAGCTTTTTTGTTTGCAAGGAAATAATTGAAAATGCTCACCAAAGTGAAGAAAGCTCAGGTCTCATATCTAGAAAGATTCCATCTTTCCAGGACATCAAGGACTGTCCTGCAGTGTCTCTTGCTGCCCTAGGCAAGGGGCAATGGGTAGCCAAGGCACAGTTTCTGGACTCCTTTGCCCAGTTTTAAGAGGAAGAAGTGTCTCCCTTTCTACAAGAGTTCAGCGAGGCTGACTGGAAGATCTCCAAAATCTGTATCCAGCCCTGCCTTATGGAGCCTCCCTGGGGCTCCCCAGCAAAGCATTCCCTGCAGGTGCACTGAGCCTGGGTAGGTACAGAAGGGCGGGTTGGGCTCCTTGGCCAGCATTTACCATGTGTGTTGCTGTGTCAGGACTCTCCTTGCTTCACTTCTGTCTGGCCAGGGAAGAGCACAATTCATCTTGTCCTAACACAGACATTGAAAAGATTAAATCTAAACCCCTAAATGCATTTTTTTCTCTCCACTGAATTAAGAGAGAGCCCAGGGTGAGGCAGGCTAGATATCTGGTCAGCAGACCTCTACAATACCTCCCACCCACCAGCAGGAGAGGGACCTACCTGGCCACCCACACAATGCAGGAGCTGGACATGGTGCAGGGGCCACAGAGCCACTGGGAGTGGCACCACCATGGGCTGACTCACCCTCACTCAAGAGTCTGAGTTCTTTTACAGAACTGTTTGTGTCACTGCTAAATTGACACGGTATCCCTTCAACAAATTCCCTCTCTCTGACTCAGCTGAGGGGACTTTAGCAGTTCCTTGTACTCATGCTCAAGTTTTCTGTGCTCAACCAAAGTACATTGCAGCCAAACTTGAATTAGTGAGACTGAGTCCTGGTGATTTCTCATACCTAAGGCCTAGCCCTTGCTTGCTTTAGAAAAGACTAGTTGAGAATTTCAACACTTTTCTTAATAATCTTCCTTATCATATTATTCTAAAAACCCTCAAGGTAATTTCTATCTCATTTTCTGCCAGAAATGTCATTAAAGAAAGGCTCTCCTGTGCAAATTGGTCACTATGCAGAAATGACACCTTCTCGCTTTAAATTTGTCTTGTTTATAATTGAGTGGGCTATCACTTTGATCTTTTTTTTTTCTTTTTTCCTGTTTCAGTTTGAGCAGACTAAAAGAAAAAGTCTTTTCAGACATAATATTTTTGTTGAACATGAATAATCTTATTATCAGAGCTGTGCTGCTCAGGGGATTTCCATGTTGTCATGGCTGCATTTTGTCTGGGTGGGGAAATGAGGGACCACAATGAAAAGGAAAAAAAAAGCCAAACTAGTATTGAGAATACCCTGAAGCAAAAGTACATTTTGTTTTAGTTCTGCACCTCTGCTTCAGAAGCTGTTTCATTTCTAGGAGATATTTGAGCCTATCTGTCTCACCTTGTTGCCTTTCTCTAATGTCTGGGACATAGGAAATGAAATCTGTAAGTCTAAATCTTAGGACAGCTCAAGGATTAGTACCCAGTAGAGGCTAAAAGAAAGATGGATTACTTTTCACTTGCAATAAATTTACACTGCTTCTGCCTCCTCACTGAAGATTCCTTAAAAAAATCCCAACAAACTACCACCAACAAAACCAACTCACAACAAAAACCCCCTCCAGTTCAAACAGGTAACTTTTGAAGGTCCAGCAGAAATGTACCTGTGTTTAATCAGTATGCCAGCTCTCTTTGGGTCGCAACAGTCTGTTTTGGAGCTTCTGACTCATTGTATATCCTCTTACATTTTTAGCCATTAATGAAGTCCAGGTTACAACCTCCGTGACTAAGAGAAGGAGGTTTTTCAGTGTCCTGTGGTGCATAAGTGTGGGCTGTCCATACAGTGTATCAGCTCCTCAGCACTTTCTGCTGACCCCTACATATCCTCCAGAGCTTTCTTGGATTATCACTTTTGTTGCAGCTATTTACTAACCAGGCGAGTCATCCACGAATTACAAACCATCTTTGCTTCTTATACTGCTTGTTCACTCATGTTTGGTTTTTTTTCCTCCTTAGGACACAAAAGTATTTTTTAATTCTGCTTTGGCTCCAAAAACTGCAGAAGGCTTCTGCACACATGCTAAATTTAAATCTACTATGAGTATCTATTTAGAAAGATGAAGTGAATAAATCCCTTCCTTCTATCAACAACAGTTTTCAAAGGCTCCAGTTCAGGGAATTCCCAGAACCTCTCTGAGAGATGAGTAGAGTGGATCCTCCAGACATATCCCAGTGTGCAGCACTGGAGACGGGACATGTGTACACTTAGGGATGGAGGATACAGACAACCCTGTGTTTGAGGAGCTCAGTGGTGTGTCCTAGTTAGATGCCCACAGGTACCCATGGTCCAACTTGGGACTGGGTGTGGGGGAAGCTTTTCTCAAGTCAGTCATAGTTGGCAGGAGCTGTTGGGCTTCTTGGCCCTCTTTAAGGCACAGGGCCTCCTCTGTTCCCTGGGCTGTTAATGAACTATCTCATTATATCACAGAGTCTCATTAGAACTTGTATGATGTAAATGCTCAAACAGACTTCATACTTTGACTTTTATTTTTCTAACCAGATACGCCAGGAACCAGAAATCTTCCNGAAAAAAAAAAAGAAAAGAAAAAAAAGAAAAAAAAAGGGAAAAGTTCTAGAATCTTCTTTTTTGTTGTTGTTGCTTCCTGACATTTCTTGCCCTTACCTGCTTCATAAACCTTGTTGCATGTACCCTCTCCCTGGCGGAGACATCTCTCAACAGTTCCTCAGCTTAAGGTCTGTGGGTTAGCCTCGGGCTGCTCTAAGAAATGCTCTGCTGGCCCAAAAGCTGGAACACGTGGGAGCCAGTCTTGCTTAAGGCAACATAGTCATGAGCATAATTGAAGCTTTGGGTGAAGAACAAAACCCTGAGATTAAATGGATTTACTCTGCAAGACATGTTTCACTTGTCACCAAATTATTTTGGTCTGCAGAGTGTGAGAGCAATGCAGGGTGGAAGATACACAGTTTGTCACTATATGGTCCTGAAGATCCTTGTGTGACAAAGAGAAGAAAATTTTGAAAATTTTTCTGAACTGTCTTTGAGGTTTTACCACTTAAAATTGCTTTGAACTTCCTCAGGACTCATAAATTGGCACCATAATAACAAGGAGGACTGTTATACTGAGGGAGAAATACAGATAAACTGGAAAAAACACTGCTGGTTAAAGTGTAAAGAAGGAGGAACTGATATGCATGTTGGTCAGGTATTTGAATATTCTGAGATCAGACTAAAAAAAAAACAGAATAGGCTGAAAAAATTGAATGCTTTTCTCCTCTCCTTACATAACAGATACAGCAATAGCAGAAACAAGAACAATCATACTAATAGGTCTGTACTTCTTTTATTTGCTTGCTAAGTCTCCAGAACTCTACAATAGCCAGAGTTAAAGCATAAAGACATGAAAGCTTAAATTGTTTACACGTTATTTGTTTTAGGTCTAAAAGAACATCTGCAAGATATATTATTACTCACTTTTGAGATCTGGTAGGAGAACACATATACATGCTCATATACATTTTTCAGACATAATGTTGGGCCAAAACCCTGTCATTTTGATGACAATGAGGCATTTTTTGAATGCATCTTAATTCTGCAAAATGCTTCATTCTGACCCCTGCAACTTTTAAATTAAAGTTTTAGATTTTCATTCTTTTTAATTAATTTTGTTTTAGAATTGCCTCTAGTTTCAAAATGTGAATTACTAAAAACTGATTTGGTTTCATCTGAATACTTTCTTTAAGAATCTGTCCACACCAGCTGTGATTGCTTTTGTATATTTAATATCTCACCATTGCCTTCCTGCACGCAGACCCCATTCCAGAAATAAAAGCCAAGAGAATGTAGGAGGCACAAATCCAATATATGACTAGTACATGACTCAGAGCTGAACTCTTTTGTAAGCTTCAGATGAAAAACAGGTGTAGACCTCAGCAAAGAGAAAAAAGGGAAGAAACAAATAGAGGTGTGTTCCCTGTAAAGCAGAACAGATGGACAGAAAAAATTGTGAAGAAGCTGAGGCTGGTGGCGTGTGTGAAAGAGCAAGACAAACCTGAAACAGTGTTTGCAATATTTATGTTTATTGTGCTCTGGAGGTGCTGCCACTCTCACTGCTCCCCTTCCTCACCTGGGCAGGTGCAGGATCTGCCTGGCATGGTCAGAACGTGAGTACTGCCAGCAGTGGCTCCTGCAGTTATGGAGGTGAACAACAGCGGGAACTGAAACTTCAGGGAAAACAGCCAGGGTCGAGTGCAGGTGTTGTGGCAAAGGCAGGATGCCTGTGGCCCCTGGGGAGCTGGGGACAGGTGGGATAGGAAGGACTGTGGCTCTGAGCTGGGTGCCCTGATGAAAGGCTGACCCTGCCAGTGTTTGTTCCTTGCACCATTTCCATGGGTTTTGTGCTGCAGCCCTCCCAGCATGTCCTGGTCCTCATCCCTGCTCCCAGAGAGCCCTCAGGGAGAGGCAAGTTCTCCAGGGATGGGCTGAGGAGGATGATGGGTTTCTAAACCAATGTTTGTGCTGTTTAGGTGAATGTGGACTTGGTTACCAACTTGTGTGGA
Source organism: Ploceus nigricollis (assembly GCA_013399945.1). Lineage (NCBI taxonomy): Eukaryota > Metazoa > Chordata > Aves > Passeriformes > Ploceidae > Ploceus > Ploceus nigricollis. The sequence goes on along the minus strand of VXBC01003608.1, from coordinate 415,256 downwards.
TCATGCTACCAAAGGCAACCTTGAATATCTACATAGGTTCCCTTTGCTTCTCCTTGCCCATCTCAGGACATCCCAGCCTTCCAGTGGCTCAGCAAGCAGCACTGAAGAGGCAGCTACAGCCATGCTCACTGTTAGCCACAGGGATAACAGAATTTACTGGTTAAATATACCATGATTGAATGTAGCCTTATTGGTAAGGCTAGAGTCACTAAAATATTTTGAAGAATGTTTTTTTATAAAACATTTACCTTAAGGAAATGAGCACTAGATAAATATTAGATAACAAAAGGTCACAGGAGAGAGCAATAATTAAAATGCTTTTACATTTGAATATGTTTAAAAATCTCTTCCCTGGTATAAAACCAACTTAAAAGTAGAGGAACTGAGAAAATCAGACAAGAAAATGAAATCACAACTGATTGCAAACAGATATTATCACAGGTAATAAAAAGGTATGTATTTAATGTGGCTTGGTTTGGCCCAAGTTTTATGCACTGAGATGTTTAGATGTTCAAAATTAATTACATCTATGTTGTACCAATTATATAGTAGCTTGAGAAAGCATTAGATTGATGTCTGTAAACCATGGGAAAATATATGTGATATGCCTGAAGGATTATCCTCCTTTTAAAACATGAATGTGGGGGTACGGAACTCTCCATAACAGGGAAATATAATTACAGATTTTCTCCCCATTCATGATGCCAGATTAGTGAGGAGAAGAAGAAATATGCAGAAAAGGCATTGATTTCAGAGGACTGTGACAGGACCCCATCTGGCAGAGCTGGCATGAGGGTCTGTTGTTATGCTGTCATAACAGACAGCATTCAAAAACCACACAGAGGTGGTTTCACATTTGGAAATGCACAAACTCCATCAGATTTCAGTGCTGGCCAGGATAACACAGGAAGTATTCTCCAGGCTGGCTCTCAGCCCAGCAACAGCCTCCACTCTTCCATCCATACCCTTTGGGAAGCCTCTTTCTCTTAGTCTCTGTTAAAGCCTCTCCTGGCTGCTTTTGGCTGTCTACATTCCTGCTGCAAAATACCCATTTGCTGGCTCACTCCCCCCACTCCTCCCATCCCTCCCTGCTCCTCATGCTCCATATTTCTCTTCGGTCAAGCTCAGGGACAGAACTGCTCTTCCCACGTCCCCCAAGGCAGAGTGTCACAACCACCAACACAAGGCCAGCAGGCAATGCTTTGTCCTGCTTCTGCCAGGGCAGGGAACAAAGACTTTTATTCAACTGCTGAAAAAAAAGTGATTAGCCACAGGGGAAATGCAGACCTGCTGGATACGTCCCTAATCCCAAAGGACACATTCTTAATTGCTTCATATTTCTTGTTTCATTTTTAACTGTCTCCTCCCCCATGCGGATCAAAGCAGGCAAAACCCCCAAACCAAGGATAATTAGTCTTTCTCTCTCTAGGGGATTAAATTGGCCTATGTTAATGATGTAAAAAAAATGAAAAGTGACCTAGGACTGAAATCTAGAGCACAGTGTCTGCTCAACAGAGATCTTCAGCTGTGGGGTCCAGCAGGTCTACATAGCACAGCGGAACACTGTTTAACATGTTATTATTATTAATGATATCATCATAATTGTTGTCATGATCATCATCATCATCATCATCATCATTCTTAACATTATTATTCTCATTGTCATTATTATTATCATTATCATCTACATGGCAATTCTTTATGAGTGATTGCTGTGACAGTGAGTTTCTACTGTGTAGTCAGATGGGACTAACAAGCCTTTCCAGCTCTCCTTTGCTTCACGCTAAAGTATATCAGAAAAATGTTGAAAGATATACAAGGAATTTCACCACAGCAATGCAGAAAACATAAGAAAGAATATAATCTGATTTAGTGAGAATTTCATATTATCTGAATGGGAGAACTGAGTGAATGGTAAAACAAAAAAACCTGCTCCCAAATATGCTGAGCTTTCAATGCAATATGTAAACTGGCCCAGCAATATTCTTAGTCCAGGGAAGGTTGGTGGTACAGACACTACCTCAGGTTCTGTACAACTGTAGATATGAAAGCTGGTTGCTGGTGCATTATTAGCACACAGCTCTGATGCCCCTAATTTATTGTGCTGAGAGGTGGGCTCAGAGCACTCTGTGTCAGCACAGCTGCATCACCACTGCTGTTCACTCCCTGGATCCGGACAAGATGTGCTCCACTGGGTGCTGTGAATGTAACCTGAGGCTGTTCAAGGTAGAACAGAGTGCCCTGATGTGGTCTGCCCTGCAGTACAACATTCTCCAAAGAATATCACCCTCTCTTTATCAGTTCTAATTGTGATACCTGAGTTATTACATTGCTTCTTCTCAAGATCTGAAGTGAAAGAGGAATTAATGCACACCTGTAAATTTCTCTAAACAGCTTTCAGACAGCAGACCTTGCCTATTTTGGTTTATAAAAATAAATTGTCAGAAATCCCTACTCACACAGGTAATAGCAGTAAACAATCAAATTATCATTTTATCATGTTTTTGAACACGTAAACTAAACTGTAAGGCTTTAAACTTCTCACTCAGTAAAGCAGGTCTTCCTGACACCACATTTTCCTTCAGCTTTTTGCTGAAGTGCCCAGAGCCAGACACAATACTCTCAGAAAGAGTCTCACTAATCCTTGTGTGGAAGGATATTGTCACCACTGCAGTTCTCCACGTTCTAGTGCTTGTACACTCATTCTGCATTTACTGGTAACACCTGCTGAATTACGTGTCCACAGCCTTTCCTAACTTCATTTTGGAACCATTAGCCCCATGAACTCAGAGCTTTATCTAATAAAAGGGCTGAGAGAGTGCAGACATTGATCAGATGACCTACAAAATCTGACTTCTGGGAATGTGACGCTGCTGCTTAGCACACCTCTTTTAGTCAGGTCCATTCAGGACACTAATTGCTTAATTTCATGGGGCTGTTATTGCCTTGCTCACATACCTTCCCTACAAGCTGCAATCAATCTTCCAGCTGCTTGGTCTGCCTATCTGGGGTGTCCAGCATGGGTGGAACAGACATCACCACAGTTAAAAATTTGTGTCATTAGGGAACACATTACCCAGAGTGGTTCTGATGAGCAAAGAAAGGGTCATTATTCTTTATAATTCCAGCATGATAGTTTAAGAGATATCTTGCCTATGTAGAGAGAGTAGAAGAACAAAATTAAAAGGAGAGTTAAAAATTGTAATGTAAAACAACTCTCAGTGCCTGCAAGGGCAGCAAAAGCAGGAGATGTTGTCCTGAAGTGGGACATCCTACCCATCTTACAACTTCTGAGTGACCATCATGGTGCTTGTGGAGAGGTCTGTCAGGAGCTGTGCAGTGTCAGCATCACAAGAGTCAGAGCACGTGTCCCAGAGAGAAGGAAGACAAAAGGCCTGACCAGTTTTTGGGTCTCTGCACACAGGCATGGTGCAGAACATACCAGCCCTGAAGCTACAGCTCCTTGTAAATTAAGGGATGATCCCATCTGCAGAATTACAGGGCTTGTTCCTTGCTGTGGGTAGAGCGTAGGCCAAGAAGGAGCTTTTTGTTTGCTGTTCACCTTATTGAGCGATATTCTAGAATCACAGAATCATCAAGGTTGGGAGAGACCTCCAAGATCACTGAGCCCAATCTTTGGCTGAACCACCCTCATGTCAACTCATAGCACCAAGTACCATGTCAATTTGTTTCTTGAACACCTCCAGTGATGTTGACTCCACCACCAACCTGGGCAGCCCATTCCAATGCTTAACTACCCTTTGCATGAAAAAATTCTTCCTGACAGCCAACCTGAGCCTCTCCTGGCACAGCTTGAGGCCATTTTCTCTAGTTGCCAGGGGCTGATCCCCAGCTGGCTACACCCTCCTTTCAGGGAGTTGTAGAGAGTGATAAGGTCCC
>VXBC01003608.1:394817-407220 GCA_013399945.1 Ploceus nigricollis | reverse complement strand
TTTAAAAACATTTTAAAAAAATGCAGAATCTAGAAGTTTCCTGACAATTGACTCGTATGCACATACAAACGAGAAAATGGTGTTCAGATAGGAAGTTATCAAAAACTATGCTTTCCTGTTTATGTAGTGGGGCCAATACTTAGAGCTTGAAAAGTTTATTATAGTCCTGAATACTATTATAATGTTCTTATTAATATAAAAATTACCAACCCTTCATGTGCACTGAATTTTTCTGTTCCAAGGTAAGACTAGACAGCTGATGAAACAGAGGGTTCAACATCAGCTAGAAACTGAAAGCATACCAGCACTGAGGACTGTGGAGAGTGAAACAAATTCATCTGGTTTAAACTCAATATTTAGTTGGGCTGGAAGTCTACATAACAGAGATTTTGGAAAGAGAAGCACACTTGATATCTGATTTGTTGTTGACCCAGGTCCATAAATGTTGCTTCCTGTGCTCAGAGGCAGTGGAACGCGGCAGTAAGGGGGTGACTTCCTGTGCAAGGGGTTTTATCATAGACACCAGTATGGCAAAGATAGCTTCCAGCACCTAATCCATGGAGCTTTCTGCCCGTCTTCTATTAACAAATACTTTTAGGAGGAATATTATTTTTATACAACCACTTGAAAATTGATGTTTAATTTAGTTGCTACAAACAACTGCATAATCCACACAAATTTCTAAAAATATGTAGGACTGATACATACAAACTTAAAATTCATCTTCCAAAACCTAAATTAGGTTTATGAGTCATGAGTACATTGCCAGATCTCTGAATCAGTTTATGAATGCCTGGCAAAGATGAAAGGAGCTGTGTTGGTTTTTTTTTCCAAAAAATATTTGAAAATAATAATTTCAATAACTACAAACAGTGATGAATTTGATAGCCCTGCTAATGATGCTTGTCATGCAATTTACTCTGAAAGCCTTCCATCTACTGTAAAACCACAAAAATCTAGTGCTTTCAAATCTGCTGCAAGAATTTACTACATTTGAAAGGACAGTCTGTGACTGCTATTTTAGGCAGTGAGCTCCAGATTGTTACCCTAACTAAAACTCAGATCTCTTACTAGGTTTCCCATCCTGAAAGAGATACAGAAACTCTTGTTAGCATGTTTTGTTCTATGTCTTCATTTAAACACATTACCTAATAGACTGTTTTGTTGTGTAAAAATAAACAAAAATATTTCTGAAAAGAAACATTTGCCTAGCTATATTTTTTTATTTACCCTAAAGAAGCAGAAGTGGTTCGTATAGGTGTGGGTGCGACGTGACACTTTTGCCTGTGGTCTATGTGCTAGAACTGTTTTATCTAATGAGCCACTAGCGTGCAAGCAACCTGCTGCTGGCTGTATGTGTTGGGAATGAATGATTGTGGTCTGCATGTTTCTCATAGATCAGCACTCTGCAGTTACTTAATTGCATAAGAAAATCTCTGTCTTTTGAAGAAGTTTCACTTCTCACAGGTGATAATGGAAAAATCTAATGCTTGGCAAGAGGCACAGTCCTTCTCCCTTCCCTTCCTTAACCTTTCCTTTCCCTTGCTTAACCCTTCTCTTCCTGTCTCTTCCTTACCCCTTCCCTTCCTTTCCTTAACCCTTCCCATTTCCTTCCTTAACCATTCCTTTCCTTCCTTAATCATTCCTTGCCCTTCTCCAGAACTGAAGGGAAAAAAAATCATAGCTTCCCAGTACAATGCCACCACCACTTTCAAAAAAACATTTTTAACAGAAAAAGTTAACTGTACCAACTTCATGCCCTCCCTAATCCTCGACAGTCACAGACCCTCTGAAGAGGCAGAGAGACACTTGCCCTTTCTGACTACACAAAGAAAAGAATNAGTTACTAATTAATGCTATTGATTCTGCATTTAAAAAACCACACAAGACTTTGACAAGGAGGATGAAGAGATCCTCCAGTGCTGCACTGCTCTGACAATGTGTATCTTTGCCATCTATTCAGATAGGAGGAAGAAAACTGACCTGATATGGAATTTCCTGATAATATTCATTGTTTCAATGTTTAAAGCATGGGTTACACTCATATATGTAAATGATTATATCTGAGTTGCTGCTGCTACAGCAATTAGTAAGACAGTAATTTCATTTGTTTGTCTATCTGAAAAGTTTGCAAAGCCCTTCACTTTTAAATAAACATGACAATCAATTTAATGCAGGGACCTTTTAACCACAGTAAAGCATGAGGACCTAAATTAGGTCAGCTTATGTTTGTCAGTTTGTTAGAAGTGCAGCCTACTCAGTCAAATTAGGTCAGCTCACAGTGTCCTGCTTAGTGAAATGTGGCTCTAGAGCAGGAGATGCAAAACCTTTCAAAACAATAACTGAGAAAGCCAGAGCAATGTGGGAGTACATCATCTTCTCTTTCAGGTCAGCATACCACATTTGGCTCTTATAAACAGAAGTGAGAAAACATACATCAAGTGTCTTTCCTCAGAAATGTCATTATGTATCTCCTCCTCCAGTACCATTTACCTGTTCATTTCAATTGTGTGTCTGTCTGAATACAATTGCTTTATCAGACAGGTAAATATCATCCAGGAAATTCTACAATATATTCTCTGCACAGAAAGAAACCCCAGCAATAAAAACTTCATTTTCTTCTTAATTAATTCCACAAAAGTATTCCAGTCTTTCTAAGTGTTATTTTTTTCATGTTCATGCATTCTTTGGCTAAGGAGAAGCAATAATATAACATATATTGACATTTTCCTTTAGACATATAGAAAATACAGATTCTTCCCTCATTAAACCCTTAAACATGCTTTTGTTTCCTTAAATCATCTGTTTGCAATCTGTGCTTACTGGGTATTTACATTCCTTCATTGATTACTACCTCTTTAATGATACAATTCTACTAGAATAGGAATGACTTATTATCTTACAGCTGCTGCTTAACAGTATTAATTCCCTATCAATAATGCTGACACATGCAAGTTAGATAATAAACAGAGGAATGCAGTTCACTACAGAAAATGTGTCTCTCCTTACATGAAACTAAAGTATCTGATGTGCAAATCCTTTTATGGCAATAGAAATTGACAAAACTTTTAGCCAGTCATCCCCAAAACCTGCCTGGCCTCTGCTCATATGTATGCTACTCTCAGTTGTGCTTAATAGCATTTTCAAGACCAGTAGTTTAACAGAGCCAGCTCCATTAAAACATCAATGCAAAAATGTTATCTTGAAAATCTCTGACAAAATATTTCTAAAATACCGTGCAACTACTGCAAAAAAAAAAAAAAAAAATCTATCTCTCCTTGATTTAATGTATTGATTTGTAAATCTTTGTTATGGAAGTTGAGTTTGTAGTTCTAAATATAGAGCAGGTAACTGTTCAGAACTGGTGTCAGCACTTACCTGTAGATTAAAAAGGACAAGTGAATCGATCTGAAAACCCAATTTACAATGCCTAACTCCATTTAACCACTTAGGCTGCTCTCCCACTCTGACAGTGCTTAGACCACTTATAAACACACATAATCTAACCTAGATGTGAGCTCAATGTTTCATAACTAAGCTTCCAAGAGCATTAATGCGATCAAGATCAGCTGTAAAACTCACCAGCAAAGAATTAAACATTAAATAGTTTGCCTTCAAATGTTTTGTAGTGAAGTGCTAAGAATAATGATCTCAAAATACATTATACATAGTATTTATAAACTAGACTTGTATGTGTCAGCATCAAAAGTTTCCATGGGAATTAGTGAAGTTAAGCTGCAGCTGCAAGATACTTAATCAATCTTACTCTAGTTGTATTATTAGACAGGCATTAATCAATGAAGGAACATATGGCACAACATAAATACTCAAAATGGCACTTCCCCTGAATCCCCCTCAGTCCAAGCAGAGGATAGCTGCTGCCAGTAGACTATTTTAAAGCAAATTGCATCCATATTCTGCAATTACTAATTTTCTAAGGGCATTTTTTAACCTTTGCAACATATTTGTTTGAAATTGGCCTTTTTTACTTTAAAAACACATCAGAAATCTTTGTTAGCTACTTACTGGGGAGACAGAATAAAAGATGGGAGAAGAATTGCTAATAGCTCATTTCTAGATGGGATTAACAGAACTGAAACTGCGAAGTCTGACCAGATACCTGGGATATCTAATTCCAGAATGTGAACTCATTAATGCAGAGAAAAATCCATACAGACATATGGGGAGCAGCATAAGAACTATTTTTTTTTCCTCCATAAAATAAAGATTAAGAAAACACGTGGTCATTTTATCTAGCTTCCAAAAGAAAGAAGGCTTTTCAGCTTAGAACAAAAAGCATAACAAAGTCACTGGACTGTGGAGTTAGAATTCAACCTGAACAAGAGTGGAACGTTTTCTAGAATTGGAGTGTGAAAATAAATCAGTGTCTGATGTTCTGTGTGTTTTCTCATATTCTCTTGCAATTATAAATTAACACTTTACTAAAAACTGCCAAGAATAGGCTTTTTGTTGAGAGTTTTGGGATGAAGTTTCTTGCAGTTAAAGGTGAATCTCCAGATGTAAACTCGGTTTAGTTTGAAATCAGAATAAAACTTCTGATTTCAGTCCACCGATTTCAGTTGAGAGAAAAATTCACCTTATGAATATAAATACTCCAAAACAAACTCTTGATAGGAAACAGTCTTTGATTTTATCTGTGTACCAGCTCTTTTTTTTTTTTCACTTTTTTGAGTTTGTCCTCATTTTGTTCCTTACCTTACCATTGTTTTTGTTGTTTATATGTTCAGATGTGGGTAGTGGTAGAGAAGAGGAAACCTGTTTCTTACTTCTAATTCATCTGTTTCTGAGAAGCCACCCTAGACCTTCCTTTGCTCAGTTTTGGATCTTTTATGGAGTCTTGCATTTTAACCACTTGGGTTTACAATCAAACATGAGAAGAATGAAGTGACAGAGATTTTTCTTCTTTTCCTTAGAACAAGATTGGAGAAAGATCAATTAAAACTAGAATAGTTTGCTTAGGGAAAAAATAAAGCTGTGCTGATTGTTGAGTAGCCTGTATAATTCAGATAATCAGAGGTGAAAATATGCCTTGGGCCAAGCTTCAGAGTGCTCATTAAATTCAACCAATTTTAAAGGAAGTGGTGGGGGAGAAAAAAAAGCCAAATAGACTGAGATACTGCAGATATATTTCTTTTAGAAAAAAAGCCAATTGTTGCTAAAAGTGTTAAGCACAAAATGTGAAGAAGTTAATGTTATTCTCTGAAAATTAGGAAAATAAGCTTCTACCAATTCTTTGAGATCCTTTGAAAAATAAGCTGAAACCTCCTATTTCCTGCTCCATTTGCCAATGGCAGACAAGAAAAAGGGCATTTTTTTTTAAAGCTGTATTTTATCTCCTAAGGATGTATGTATGCTGAAGAAAAATTGCCAGCCTTTGATTGTTTTCGCAAGATTACAGTGTCTAAACTAGGTCAATATGCTGCAGCCAGTTGTGACACCTCCATATTACATTTCACTTGACTCGGCTTCATCTTAGGCCCAGTTCTCTTCAACATCTCCATAAATGACTTGGATACAGGACTCAAAGGGATATTAAGTAAATTTGCAAATGATACAAAACTGGGAGGAGTTGTTGACTCCCTCGAAGGCAGAGAGGCCTTGCAGAGAAACCTCAACAAATCAGAGAGATGTGCAACCACCAACCACATGGAGTTCAGCAAGGGGAAGTGTTGGATTCTGCATCTGGGATGGAGCAACCCTGGATGTACAGACAGACTGGGGAATGAGAGGCTGAAAAGCAGCACTGCAGAAGGAGATCTGGGACTCCTGGCTGATGGCAAGTTGAACAGTAGCCAGCAGTGCCCTGGCAGCCAGGAGGGCTGGATGTCCTGTGGGCATCAGGCACAGCATCGCCAGCCAGGCAAGGGAGGGGATTGTCCCACTCTGCTCTGCACTGGGGCAGCCTCACCTCGAGTGATAGGGTGCCACAGTATAAAAAGGACATTAAGCCATTAGAGAGCCTTCAAATGACAGCCAGAAGGATGGTGAAGGGTCTGGAGGGGAAGCTGTGTGAGGAGTGGCTGAGACTGACAGGACACCTCACTGCAGTTACAACTCCCTCATGAGGGGAATAGGAGGGGCAGACACTGATCTCTGCTCTGTGGCAACAGGAACTGAGGGAAGGGCCTGAAGTTGTGTCAGGGGAGGTTTAGGCTGGATATCAGGAAAAAGTTCTTCACCCAGAGGACAGCTGGGCATTGAAACAGCTCCCCAGCGCAGTGGTCACAGCATCAGCTGGCCAGAGCTCAAGAAGCATTTGGAAAATGCTCTCAGGCATGTGGGGTTACTCTTGGGGTGTGCTGTGCAGGGCCAGGAGATGGACTTTGATGATTCCTGTGGATCCCTTCCAATTCAGCATATTCTATGATTCTATGATTCTGTTAGACATAACCTGACTGCAGAACTCTAACCACAAGATCTTACTTCTCTTTTAGGCTTCCTCCCATAAACAATGTAAATGACATGTCCTGTTTAAAAACATTCTCGTTTCATTGTGTCACTAGTAATCATTATCAGGTTAAAGAGGAAAACGTGATCTAAATCAATTGCAACGTAGATCATCTGAGTGTCAGCTGTTATGGTATTGTAAGGATTTTTTTTATGTTTAATTGAGGCTTGCGTATATTGAACCTTGAGTTCCAAGAGATTTCAGCACATGCAGTTTTTAAAATACTAGAAATACTAATTTGATTTTTGTACATGCTGTTATTTCCATTAACAAATTTAAAATGCCCAATGAAAATCCTACACTGACATAACGAAATATTATTTATCTAAAAGTAGTAACTTTTCCACAGGATGAACTATGATTAAGACCTTCTCCTAAACTTACTTTATCAGAGCTACAGTATATATGAAGTTCTGCAGTGGATCAGATTTTGAGTTCAACAGTTATAATTTTGCATATTAAAAATAACTTTAAAAACCATCTTGAGCACTGGATATCATTTGCTGGAAAAATAGAAATTCATGGTTAACCAGGATGAAATTAAGCTTCCTCACATGAAAATGTCAAACTGATGCCTTAAGAAGGCTGGCCTAGAACAGAAGCTAGGCAGATTTTAAGAATAAAGTAGGTATTCATTAAAAGGCCTCAACGGATACACCTTGGGCAGGACAAGAGCCCAGCCAGGGCTACACCCAAGATGAACCCAAAATGGTCACAAAATGGATGTCTGGTCACGAGGTCTCTCACTTTTATAAGTTTTGGTCCATTTGCATATTGGAGTTAATTGTCCAATTATGGCTTTAGCTTATGCAGTCCCATCCTTCTTGTTTTCTCTCTTCAGTCCATGGTTGTTTATGCTCTTGGGCCTGAAACTTGTATTGGTTGTCCTTGGTCCCCAGCTAGAGAAGGAATTGTTTTGTCTACCTACTCTGTGAAGAGAGCTTACTAACACTTAATATGAAGCTCAGAACTGCACAGCACAGAATCTGAAAAATATAAAAGCTAAAACGTAAGGCATCAATCCTATCTCTAATTAAGCAAGAAAAGCTTTAGCTTTCTCTGTGTATTCATGTGTGTATATATGCTTACATATATATAGACATATGTATGTGTAGATGTGTGCAGGTATACATATATGAATATATATATGTATACATAGATATATATAGATATATACACACACATGTATTGGAAACAAAGAAAAGGTGAACCTCTGTCATGAGAAAAGTGAGGAAAAGTGAAGGTTTTGCCTAATTTAAACCATTAATCGTGCGTGGGCACACTCCTTCTTCCTGACAGGTACTGCTGCTACTTTTTAATTAACAGGTACAACAGTCACAGCACAAGATAAGTACTAGTTTTTCAAGAAGTACAGACAACATGTTAATGTAGCATGGTCATGAGCTAGAAGCGTATCAAGCCCTTAGGCTACTAAGACAACACTCTGCTATTATGAAGTGTAAGGATGTCCAAAGCATTGCCCCTGAGGCCTAGAATTTGAGAAGTCTTGAATGTGAAGTCATGATGCAAGTGAGAAGCATCCTAAATGTGAGTGTTGGTGTCTTCCTGGTATTGGGAAGTCCAGAACTGTAGTCATCACTGTAAACATGACGAGTGTTAATTGCTTGAGGGTAATGACTTCTCTCCATCGACTGCAAGCTGTGCTCCTGTTAACACATGCCAAGATTGCTCTTGCTGCCAGGGCACACGGCTGGCTCATGTTCAGCTTGCTGTCCACCAACACCCCCGGCATCTTTTCAGCACAGCTGCTCCTCAGCAATTATCATTATGAGAGGCTACACTTCCCAGAGGAGCAACCTTTTGCACCTCAATTCTTGAATTTCCAGGGATCTTCTATGATGAGATGTTGAACTGCAGAATTTTCATGACACATTACATTTAAAATGAACTTTAAAGAAAATAGTTGGGGTTTTTTTCCCACTGCCAAGGATATTTTGTAAAACTGGGAGTTAAATTCAATTGCTTTCCTACTTACAAATAAGCATATTTGTTATAGAATTTATTGAAGGCAATAAAAGCAGTATCAACCCAGGTAATTTTTACTGATAAAGTGAACAATACTACAATTTTTGAAATTTTCTGATTGATGTTGCTTTAATTTCATAACTATAACATTGCAAAGAAGTTAGTGTAGTGTGCTTGCTTTTCAGATTGCATTTATCACTCTGTTCTTTCAATGGTTTGGAGAGCTTCTCTTAAGCTGTCTACACACTTAAAAACTTCAGCAGAGCTAAGAGGCTTTTAACAAAACAGCTAGCTTCACTAACGAATAATAAAAAAAGAAAGCATGTCTGAACTTCATGCTCAATGGAAATTTTGAGGTAAGGACCACAGAGCAGATTGAGGAACTTTTCTTGCTATTATGGCAACAATGTGACATCACTCAGCTATTTTAAAGCAAAATAACAAAACAAAACTGTCTTTTAAAGTGTTCCGGTTATTTGCAAAATTTTGAATTTTGAGTCATTCCCCCAAGACTGCTTTCTGAGGAACAAATCTGGAGGTATTCTACTTATATAAAGGAATGGATCATAGCCCTGAAAAAGACTAATACGGAGCCTGAGTTCTGTACAGAATGAAATGTTGAGATTGATTTATGCTGAGAGATTTTATGCAAATTAATGGAAGTATAGAAAACATCTTAATTCAGCAGCACCTTTTGGTTTGTAGCTTTTTTGAAAGAAGATTTTTGCAGGGATGGAATACAAGTAATTTTAATTATTATGAGAGTATTGATAATGTAAGCTTTGTTGCATCTTTTCTAAAGCAAACTATCCAAGGCATTTTCTATGCAGCATAGACAAGAATATCTAAGTGAAATTAAGGAGTAAATAAAACATTAAACAACAGCACGCTGTGAAAACAGGATTGAGCATGTTGCATACATTTAACTCAAAGCCAAACTAGTCTTTCCTAGTCTTTCAGGTTCAGTTTTTGAACTCTGTATGTTAATATCAAATGGACAGTTACTTCTTCTTTTAGTTCCTGTCACAAACTGTGCCTAAAAGAATTACCTATCTGGATTTTACAACTCTCTGATGAGGAAATTGGCTCATTTAGCTAGTTGCTTCAACAGTTCATCTACTCCCTAATCAAAATCTGCTTGTTATTTTGAAGCCAAGGGTTCCAGCAATTGAATCTACATGGTGTCTACCAGAATGAAGATGGATTCTTGTAAAAATTGTATTTCAAACTCCATTACATTTTCTTATACATCTTATACATTATTTCCTACCATTCTTGACATTGTTCTCTGAATACTTTCTAGTTTCAACTATCCTGCTTGAAGTGTAACTATAAAAGCTGAACATGATATACATGTAACTCTCTTGCTACATCTGAATGCAAAACTACTCAACATTCCCCCTTCATAAAAACAAGGTCCTCTTTTATGTCTGGGTCACAGCTGAGCTGGGAACTCAAAATCTCTCGAATAACTCTTGTGATACTCAGCTATACTCCAGTAGTAACTGTTGAAAAAATACATTGCAATTTTCAGGCCATACATTCTTTGCTTTGTAAATTATACCTTTACTTTCCCATAGAGGAGTACCTGCTCACTGCATTAAGCTTGACACTTCACACAACCTACTTCACTTTTTACTATTTTACACTGCTCTGCAATCTGCACTTAATTTCAGACATTATCAGTAATGATTTTATGTTCCATTCTGGGTCACAGGTAAAATTTATGAACAGTGTATGAGAAAGAAGGAATACTTGAAGAATCTTACCTAAATAGAAATTTATGACTTTCAGTAGCTGAAGCTTCTTCCTCCTTCACTCAGGTTTATGAACTGTAGGGAAGGCTTTTTGAAAATAATACCTTTTTTATTTTCTAATGGAAATCTCCAGTGTGCAAAGTCAGAATTAAACACTTAAATTAAAGCTGGTTTTTAATAAAAAACTAAATGTGGAACAAAAGAAACAATTTAAAGATTATGAAATATGCAAAAGGCAGAGAACTAAATTGCAATTCTTCTCTATTCGTGTAATAATTTAATGTGGAGTAAGAAGCCAAATTCTTGTGTGACTATATACGTGTTATGTTTAAAAAATACTGGGGATAAAACTGACCAAATTGTCTATGTTATGTGAAGAAATGATTCTGGTAAAAAGTATAATTTATATGCATATCATGAAGTCTGTTGTCACATGTAAAATGAGGATGTTGAGGTTTTAGCATGGTTTGTGGGGGCACAACAAAGTTACATCTGTTTCTGTGCTGGTGTGGTTAGCACAAAATATGTAGACTGAAGAGACATTAACATTTTTTGTCTGAAGTGATAAGCTGACTGGGTTCTATTCTGAGAGTCATGTATCACATATAGATGCTTTGACCTGCTACCCCTAGACTTTCCTTTCAAAGTGTGACTGTCTNGACATCAGGTTCTAAAACATGAAAACATATTTACTGCCAGATTTATTTATCTGGTCTCTTAGTTGTTGTCTAAGTGTTTATCTTTTTTTATATGCTGCTGTTGCTTTTTTGATACAGAATTGTTTTATAACTCAGAAATGCAATCTAGAAACCTCACAAGGAACATCATCATTTGTGGGTACTATACTATCTCATGCATACTTGGCTAAAAAGTACTAAAAGATATATTAAAATGAAAAAATATTCTGTGCAGATAGCATTCTCAGCAAAGGGTAAAGGTTTGTGGTTCCCTATGGGTTATATGACTTCAATGAGATGATTTGTATTCTTAAAGAGCATCTTATGTTCAAATATTTTGCTGAATCAAAACAGGGAAAAGACCATTAAAATATTTTGTGCAATTTTTATGAGGGTAATGATGAATGCAGAAAAAATACACTCCAGAATGAAGGAGTAGTGTTCAGATACAAGCTACTAAGTCAGTGTAGAATGCCGAAGGTTTGCTAATATCTTGGGCAGCTGACAGACTAAAAATTAGACCGTATACTGAGTTCAGATAATCACAGTTACCAGCTTCCTATGTTTAGTCTTCAGAAAATTTGACACTGTAAATCAGAAGAATACCAGAATACCACTGAAAACTGAGAATTTTTTATGCATCTCCATTTTCAAATCCAGGGAAATTATTTACAAGGAGTGTTCTGAAATGTATGTCACAAAGGCCCATGAAAAAATAGTTCCTATCAGCTTATAGTCAGCCATCACTAGACACAGGAGAATGGAGAAATTGGATAAAACTGCATTTAAACACAAAGATCCTATTATCCAGGAAAACCAGTAAGACTCAGACTTCATATAGAAAAAGAAACACCCACTTAAGCTGTAAGGAGAACATTTGACTAAGACTCTGCTTAATCTGCCAGAGAAGTCAACATTCTCTAGGTGTCATGGTGTGCCATAGATGTTTTTAGACAAGCGCCTATCACATATGAAAATCTGCAGCATGTGTCTGGAGTATGTGGTGCCCTTGAATGCACTGTGTCAATAAAAAAAGGATAGCAGGCAGGTTTTTAGCAGGTGGTAGAGTTGAGATGTACTGCAAAGTTAGAAATAGAAAGGTTCAATGGCAAAGATTCATCATCTCCACTGTCAACAAACACTCCGTTTTTGTGAACATGATGCCCAGTTTATCCTGGTCTTAGAGAAAACAGTTTTCATTTATTTTATTAACTAGAAACTGCAACATGCTTTAAAATATTAATTTATTACAGCATTTAATTAATTAAAATTAATTAATTAATAAACTGTACATATAACAAAAGCTGAATAGATATCTTAGTACATTTAGAAGAATTTGACATATTCTTTTCTTTAACCAAATCTTAATGACGACACTACCATCTCTATTTAAGTTCAGAAATTGGTTTAATTTTATTTAGAAGTATCATCAGACTATTTAAGATGAGCAAACCATAACTTTCCCATTTTGTGGTTTTGTTGTTTTTTTTTTTTTTTTTTTTTAAAGTAACAGA
>VXBC01003608.1:347068-362574 GCA_013399945.1 Ploceus nigricollis | reverse complement strand
GCAATTTGGGACTTCCTTTCTTCAGACATTTCCTTTTGGCTGAAATGAACCATTTTGTTTGAAAGTTATTGGGTAAGACAGAAAAAGAGACAGAATAATCAAACAATATGTAGGTTTTGGAAGAGTCTGTCCATAAAGCAGTTTGGAAGAACAAAAAAATCTCTCTAATCAAAACAAAAATCTATGTCCTGCTGCTTGAATCCCATGTTGCTTGAAGAGGAGGGAATCAGAGAAAAAAAAATCAATGAAATATGCAAATGCCAAAAAAGTCTTTCCCAGAACAAAACATTTCAAATACTGAATCCAAGCCAATTGAATATTGAAACATGAGTAACAACTTATGCAAAATCTTTCCTCTCAGGATGAATATTTGCTTAGTCATGAAATTAAATTAAATTAAATGAAACAGAAGACAAAAGGAATGAAAATTATATTACTACCTTTAGTATATTTACCACAAAATGACTGATGATTACCACACTAAAAATATTTCCTGATTTCTCCAGATACGACAGACTCTCCTTTTTCTTTCTTANGTGCCTCTCTTTTGATCCTAGATGGTCAGAATGGTCCTGTTTGACCCTAGTATTTACCAATTTATCACAACCAGAACATTAATAAATGTCTTTTGAATAATACTTGTTTCTTCTGGAATAAATTCAAGTTTAACAAACTATAGCAAAAATGTTATGGTAGTAGTTACCATCAAAGCAGTGAAAAGAATTATGCTATTAAAAGAAAAAACCTGAAAAAAAAAGATCTGTTATTTTATGCCCCTTCAATCCTGCACTTCTACCTTGTTTTGACTTACTTATCTATGAACAGGTATTGTAAAGGTATTTTANAAAAAAATCAATGAAATATGCAAATGCCAAAAAAGTCTTTCCCAGAACAAAACATTTCAAATACTGAATCCAAGCCAATTGAATATTGAAACATGAGTAACAACTTATGCAAAATCTTTCCTCTCAGGATGAATATTTGCTTAGTCATGAAATTAAATTAAATTAAATGAAACAGAAGACAAAAGGAATGAAAATTATATTACTACCTTTAGTATATTTACCACAAAATGACTGATGATTACCACACTAAAAATATTTCCTGATTTCTCCAGATACGACAGACTCTCCTTTTTCTTTCTTATCCATCCATTTTGCCTGCTGTCTCTGGTTAGTATTGACTAGCATACTAGTCAAATTAGGAATAACAATCACCTACCAATATAAGTAACCAAATAGTAACATACCCTCACATTTCAAGGCACTGAAATGTTCTTGCTTTATTTTAAGTGCCAGTTCTTCTTTCCTTAATTCTTCTGGGTCTATAGGAGCTGGAATGGCTTTTGCTCCTGCATGAAAACAGACCTCTTAGTCTTTGGATTTGCTTGTAAATTTGTGTATCATGAAAAATTACATTTTCCACATTACTTGATCTGACCATTTATGAGAATGCAAAGGTGGATACTCAGCTGCCAAATGTGNCTAGAAAAAGAGCAGATGGAGATGTTACAGAAAAAATATAATGATATCCGCATGATACGTAAGGTCAACACAAAACAAATGCTCAATTCTAGAAGTGATAAAACTACATGTGGTAAGTTGTATCACTCTGTTACCAGCCCATAACTTTGTCCTGGGGAGTTCTCATGTTACAGGAACACTACAGTAATACTGTATTTGAAATGAAATCAAAGTCAATACTTTAGTAACAAATCCATCAGTCCATCTTCGACTAGGAAGAATGCACAGCTTTCTAGCTGCAGTTCTGGTTTTGTGATTTCAGATAACCTTGTACCAGGTCTGAACAAAAATTTGGTTCCAAGAAGCAATCCACAAACTTCAAACAAGCATGCAACAGCTGCTGAGTTTTATCACAAAACTCTTCTAGAAGTCTGAAAATCTGCTACTCTCTTGGCTAAATTGAGATGCTAAACTAAGCCTAAGGCTCCCTGGGGCTCACAGCTGGCTGCGTATTTGCAAGGCTATGTTTCTGTTCACTCTGTATGGGCAGAAATAACCAGAGAGAGAGAGAACTGAACACAGTACAAGTGAAACTTCTGTCAAAGAAAAAAAGTCAACTGTGTTATGCACAATAATTCTGCAGTTACAGCTTGGAGTACACGAATTTCAGGCTACCCTACACCCACAGGGCTTGAACCTCTCTCTTGCTATGTAGAATGTCTTAACACAAAAGTTTAGGCTACAGGCCTCACTTCCTAATGAAGTTATGACATATTGCAGACAAAAGGTGAAGATTACATAAACTACTATCTGAACATGGAAATAATTGTGAGAAAATGTATAAACAGCCTTGTATGCCACAATTTCTTCCAGAACACTGCCTGTTTTTCTCTCTTGGAAATAAATTTTCTGTTTTCACCTGGTGGGATTTGTTCTTTCCAGGCCTATGTGCAAGATCTACGTCAATAGGAATCTGCTCTTTTTTAGGACTTCAGCTGTCAAGGAGGCATAATTTAATAGAATTTTATTAATAAACTACCTTTAACTGGAAACAAGTTAACTGTTTCATTCTGATACAGAGCATGAAGAAAAAATAATATTTACTTTCCCTTTAGAATATTTATTTCTACATATAACGACTACACATGTTTAAATAAATGCAATTGCCATTCAAAAGCCTTTCCCCTCCTTTATCACTACCAGCTTTTCATACTGATGTCCCATTTTAAAAGTGAAATTAAATCCAAATTAAATGTCTTGAGTTATTAATTTCTGTATTATTCATATATTTACATTTAAGTTATTTCAAGCACTGCTAAACAAAACCTGCATTTTAAATCCCTTTTTTTTTAGGAGGTGATTTGGAAGATGCCTTTTTGGCACCTTTGGTATCTTTTCCAGCCGCTTTGCCTGGCTGTTTCTGTGCAGCTTTCGAAGTTTTCTGTTTTAGCTGACGTTCTTTTTCTTCCTCCATTTCTCTAAACTCTATTTCAGCTGTTACCTTGACACCACAGTCACACATAGTACAGTACATAGTATCAGCTCTGTGCAACTACTGTTTTAAATAGCCTATGCTTGCTGAAAGTACTTGATGAGAAGTAGACACATTAAAAAAACCAAAGGAGATATTTTAACTAATTGACTAAATTTTGATTATTTATCAAAAATAAAATTCTGCAGCAAAAACGAAATACAGAGACATACTGAATTTAATTCTTGCAGTCACTGCCTGTGCTTGAGGAAAACATTAGAAAAGCAAGAATCAACAGTACACAAAACAAGCCTAGAGCTACATGATAAGGGGGCAGAAATTAATTTATTTTAAATGATCAAAGAGAAAATAAAAATCTAACCTAGGAACCAGCCATTTAAAAAGTTTACCTAATTTACTTTAAGCTATATAGAAAAAAGAATGCAACCATAGGGTCTGAACATGTGAAAGGTTCGAGCAAAACACTGCATCACAAGATTAAACTTATCCATCTTCTCACATTTCTGTTGAGGGATAAGATAAGAGTTTATCATGGAAGAAGATACACAGAGGCAACATTTGAACTATTTCTCAGTACTGAAATGAAAGGCTCAGTTATAAATATGGAGGTGCTGAAAACACAGACTCCAACATTTTCCTCATAGAACTACAAACATATTCAATGGAAATATCAGTGGTGGAGCAAGACATATGAAACTGAGCTAAACAGTGCAAAGATGATGTGTTTAGGCTGCCTGCTGAATGGGGGGCTTTAACTGTACAATCCAGAAATCTTTAAATAAATAAAACATTCCATACCATATCTGATACTGCTGTTACTGCTGTTTGCCATGTATCAATAATAAGATTTTTATCATTCCTACAAGTGGTCACTCCACTTTCAGAACTCTTATCCTTAAGACTCTTCTTCTGAGTTCCATTCTTTTCTGACTCAGTATTACCTGGTGAAGATGGTTTCCAAGAAACTAGAGGAATCCTCAAAAACAAAATATAAGGAATAATTTAGATACTACTTTATAAAACGCGTTAATATCTACATTGGAGAATATGCTGAAAGAATGGAAATGATATTTTCAAAATTTGCAATAGCAAAAAAAAGGGAGGAACTTTCCTGATGACCAAGAGTGATGAGGTGTGTGTATGGCCAGAAAAATGTCCAGTTTAAGTGTAACAGCTAAAAAATAACAACAGATGGATAAAACTACATCAAATGACTGTGTGATCTGCTGATGAATTCCACATGGGTTAGACACAGTTTCATTACTCAGATAATTTCCAAATTCACTCTAATTAAGTTAAAAAATCAAGTGTTATTACTGATGGCATTTTCTATATTGTGAAAGTATCAGGTGGTATCTCTCATCTTTTAATATGGCATTCAGTTTGGTGCCTCTTTGTAGGTTGCTCTGATTTACATCTGTTATTACATAACAGTTAATTATATTTACATTTACATAAAATTTGTAACATTTAATTTTATTTATTGGCACGAATTTTAAACCAACTAATGTTCCACAACAACACTTTACATACGTGAGAATTGTGCTGTAAACTATCAGCAATATAAAGGAAAGAAGGAAAAATTACTTTAATAGTAGATTTCCTCCTGAGGCAGCTTTTAAAATGTTTTGCAATTCAGAGATGCATTGGTGAATATGATACAGGTAAATAAGTAAAAAAATGAGGGATAAATGTAACCTCTAAAATTATTTGAGATTCATCATTTGACTATAATCCCTGGTTAAAAATTTCTTATTTCTCCATCCTTTGAAATATACACACATATAATTCCATATACTCCAAAAACCTAACAGTGCATTCTATTTGTTCATTTTAGGTGTTCTATTTGTTCAATTTTATGCTGCATTTCTACCTTCTTGATTTGTCTTGATCTTCCTTCTGCTCTCCATTAATAATATCTAACAATGGGATTCTAGTAAAATCTTGAGTGTCTTCTGTTGGGATTTTTCCTTCCATTGCCCTATAATAGTCATGAAGAAGTCTCTTTGTATCTTGGAAACGATCCAGTTCAACCTGAAGAAGAATGGACAAAGAGATTGCAATTCAACACACCACAGAACAAATTTTTGTTATCACATGTTAGCAGAAGCAATTCTAAACCCTAAGAGTTTGAAGGAGAGCAAGAAACACGGTCATATTTGTTTTAAAATTTATAGTATACTGAATGCATACTTCTACTTACATCTATAATGTCATTTCTAGGAAGTAATAAGAATCTTAATTGTTAAAATAGGAAAAACTATTTACAATAAATTTACAATAAATAATGTTGAATGCATTAAATTTAATTACAATATATTTTGATGAATATAAATTTCCCAGTAGCAAGTACACTAGTGCTGACAAATTATATGTATCTTCTTGTTCAGAAGAAATAATGTCTTAAAAGTATAAAATAAAAAGGGTTATGTGATGGAGAAAATTTTAAAAGTCATACAGTTTTTCTGGACCTAAGTAATCAACAAACTTTGGGCACCTAAGTGTCGTGATCTTTTTGTGTGAATCATCTCAGAAGAAATTAAGTAAGATTCAAGAAACATTTAACACCTGTCATGTTTTGATTTATTGATTCGGTATGGTGTTAGTTTCTAACTGACAAAACAGTACTAAATATTCATGGGAAAATGCACAAAACCACATTCACAAAACAAAGGATAAAACCTTTGTGGTGTAAACCAGCACTTATCCATAAGTTAAGGAGGAAATATCTTCTAGTATAACTGTGTACATAGAAAGGAATGAAATCTGATAAAATGGCATTTAAACAAATCTATCTGTTTACACAGTTTCAGAGCCACCTGGGGAATATATGTAACCTCCAACAGAAAACCCCACAAATAGAGAACTCAATGACAAAGAAGCCTATTTTTGGCTGCTTCTAAAAAGAATAGTTATTACATAAAGTTATAGTTGTTATATTTTTAATCCTGTAGTTTCAGGATTAATAATTCATTTATTTGGGGGAATATGTACTAAGTAAAGCAAGAAGTAATCTTTTCTATTAAATTTTTCTTTATGAAAACAAAAGCTTACATATGGTTAATACGTGTCAATAATTTTAAACAGTTATTTTGTATATCCATGAAAGACAGACCAAATTAGATTCATAGAGAATCTCCTCTGAACTCCATCACACATGCCCAGAAATTCTGTTAGAACTAGGATTGCAAATATATAACTGCATATAAAAGGAGAATAATAAAATATTTAAGCTCTGTAGTATAACTTCGTCTCCTTTATGCATATAGTTCAAGATGGATGTTTTTAAATATTCAGGACTATAAATATCCTAATTACAGGACCAACAAGGTTCAAATAGTCAGCAGTTATTTAATATTTTGACCTCTCTTTAGTCAGTGGTCAGAAGTCTTTATTTAGGCCATTATGTAGACTCTTTGAAAACAAAGTTAACAATTTCCTTACTATAGCACTGACTATTTCACAAACTTTTCTTGAATTACCACAACACTCACATGAGATAAGAGAGCGGTTCCCCTTTTTATTAAACATGTAAAAATAGCAGAGGGAATTAAAGGGCTGAAAGCCTAGCCTAAACTGCTTAGGCCTGGCTTTTTCAGCTAAACTATCATCACAAGGTATGTCTTTAAAACACTGTTTTCATTGTCTTATTTAAATTTGCCAAAACTTTCACAGAATGGTCACTTCAGTTTGCATAAAAGCCTGTCTAGCCTAGTCTAGTCTAGAACACTCCAATCCAGTTCTAAACTAAATGTATGCACCTAGAACAGCAGTAAACAGGGAAATCTTTACTGCAGGACTGAATGGACTCTCGAAAATTTTGAAGTTACATATCTGAAAGCTGTGTCATATTTGAACAACAGCAGTAAATGACATCTCAATCTCAAAACATAACTTGATTTTTTGGGGTTTCTTTTTGTTGGTCAGAAGATAAAATTTCAAGCCACATCAGTGAAATGAAATTGAGATATGGGAAATACTATAACATCAAGCTGTGAATGATGTAATTCATAAATTAAAAGGAGATGTCAATATGATAAAAGAAGGATAAAGAGCTGTAACATTTCTGTCACAAAACTCAAGAGGATTCATTGGAGTTCAAAAAATGCAAAAAGTAGCAGTATATAGTAGAGCTTGAAAGTTTTGGGGGTTGAACAACAAGAATGGTATTTTTCTTGATCTTTCCTGTATTCCAAAGTTAAATGTATGGAATGTCATCTTTTTTTGTCTCTTAACTTTGTCTATAAATTCAGAAAACACATGAACATTTGCTTAAATAATTTTTAATCCTTCACAAATTTGGACCCAACTATATGAAATTTCTCTCAGGTTTACTGTAGCAGTCCATACCTGCATAAGTGTAAAGAAATGGTTCATTGCAATCCCCCTATGATCTGGTAACCACTCTTCATTCATGATACCAATACGTTCCAGCTCTGCTTCTTCCCTTCTGATGTCACAGATATCCCAGAGAAGATCTCGTAGGTCNGCCTGTGTATAGGGCAACTTTCTATCTGGGGCTTTTCCTTTATTATTATAAATATCAACACCTGGTCAGGTCACATGCCTACAGAGGGCTGACAGAAAATTTCTGTACAAGTGTGCTGGAGAGAAGAACACAAAGATATGAGTTCAGTGTGCAGGCAGCCTTGCTTTCCTCAGGCAGAGATAATCTACCTAAGCTAGGGAAATATGAGACTATGAATAGCTAAGTTCCCAACTGCACCAACAACTTTGCACTTGAATGGTTTGCTAATTAATATGCTAAGAACAGTACTCTCAGGGGATGGGCAATATGAAAAATACTGAGAAAATTGTGTCAGATTTCAAGTGCCAAGACTCAAGCGTTTCAAACTTGAGTCGCTTCCACACCAGTTTTCTCTAATGTTCATTTAATTAAGAGCTCTTCAGCTAGTGACTATGTCAAATAGCACTATGGGGCTCACTGACAGCACTGAGGGCCTACTAAGCATAAAACATTATGCACCCTTTTGTTCCTTATTGCCATCTCTGGATGGAAATAGTGTGACAAGCCACTATGTGTAAGAGGTTATGGGACAAGAGTGCCGTTAAATATGGTGCCAAGGTAGGACAAGATGAGATGTTTCTGGCACCAGGCAGTTCTACCCTACCTGACCTGTTCTGGGACAGAAGAAAAGGAGAGGAGCTTAGGCTTCTGGTGAAGTGATTCCATATTCACCAGGTCTTGGCTGCAACCTATTATGTCAGATTCTGTATCTCTCCCCCTGTCTGAAAACTTCAGACAAATCCACTTGTCCTCTGTTGGACAAAAGCCACAGGGAAGTCCCTGGGCTACCTAACACATCAATGATGGCTAGAAGGTAGTCGAGGTGCAAGCAATCAGATATTCATGGCTGCTCACATTATAGAAAATGCACATAAGAATATGCTGCTGGATGAAAAATATTTAAGCGCATGACATATCTATTGGCAGTGGTGAATTGCCCTTGGCTGGCTACCAGCTATCCACCAAACTGTTCTATCACTCTTCCTCACAGGAAAGGGAGAGAAAATATGATGGCAAAGTTCATGCATCAAGATAATGATGAGATCACTCACCCAGCACCATCATATGCAAAACAGACTTGATTTGGGGCAATTAATTTAATTTAATGCCAATTAATAACACAGCAGAATAAAGAGAAATAAAACAAACTTAAAAACACCTTTCCCCCATCCATTCTTCTTCCCAGGCTTAACTTAGTCCTGACTTTTCTCTCTCTTAAATGGCACAGGGAAAATGGGGAATGAATAATTAGGGTGAGTTCATTATACATTTTTATCTGCCACTCTTTCCCTGCTCCACGGTGAGGTTTCTCCCATGGAATACAGTCCTCCATGGATTTTTACAATGCAGGTCCTTCCCACAGGCTTCAGTTCTTCAACAACCACTCCAGTGTGGATCCTTTCTGTGTGTGCAGCCCTTTAGGACTGTACTGCTCCAGTGTGCGTAGTCCATGGGCCACAGCTCCTGCCAGGAACCTGCTCTGGTTGGGCTCTCCACAGGCTGCTGCTCCTTCACAGCATGTCCACCTGATACAGCCTGGGTGGGCTGCATGGACTGCCGGGTGGAGATCGCTTCCCTGCAGTCCTCCATGGGCTTCCGTGGAACAACCTGCATCACCATGGCCTTCTCCACAGGCCACGGAGGAATCTCTGCTCTGGTGCCTGGAGCACCTCCTCTTTCTCCTTCTTCACTGTCCATGGTGAACATAGAGCTGTTTCTCACATTTTCTCACTCCTGTCTCACAGCTGCCATGCTTTCTTACAGAAGCCACCTCTGCAGCCCCTTTGCCACAAAAAAACTTTCACATAAATGCAATACCGCACAAAAAACCACACTAATGTTCTGTACAAACTGATGTACAGCTCTTTCCAGTATCTTTCTTAAACATGTAACAAGAAGGATTTTACTCTTTGTCCTCATATTATTTAAGTCATAGTTTTGATTTACTGTAAGCAGTGGAGAAAACTGCAGAGGAATACAGTGAGTTATATTCCTCTGGCAGAAGCTAAAAGCATGTTTTATGAGTATCTTCTTTTTTTCTCTCTTTTCAGAGTGAAGCAGCTTCTCTCTCCTTCTTTTCTTGTAGTAAGGTGGTGAAAAAACTAAAAATGGATGCATGTGCTCAGTCCTCTCCTATTTGGAACAAGAGAAGAGTGATAGCAAGCAACTGATCATATTCAATGATAGCAATGCAATGAGAGAATTTGGAGAAATTGCTGGAAGACAGATAGAGATGTGCTCCTGAAGTGTATTGTATCCACAGTAATTCTGTGTTTGGATATTTAGGATGTGTACTGATTTTGGCTGGGGAAGAGTTAATTTTCTTCAGAGCAGTGAGTTATGGTTTGGCCTTGTGCTGGAAATAGTGCTGATAACACAGGGATGGTTTTGTTATTGCTCAGCAGCACTTGCACAGAGTCTCTTCTGCTCCTCACCCCAACCCACCAGCAAGGGGGCTGTGGGTACCAGGAAGCTGGGAAGGCACCCAGATAGGAGAGCTGACCCCAGATGACCAAAGGGACATTCCATACCATATGGCACCATGCTCAATATATAAAGCAGAGGGAGAAGAAGGAAGCAGAGGGGACACTGGGAGTGGTTGTGTTTGTCTTCCCGAGTCACCACTACGTGTGATTGGACCCAGCTTTCCTGTATGGCCAAACACCTGCCTGCCCATGGGGAATGGCAGATGAATTCCTTGTTTGCTTTGCTTCTGTGCACAGCTTTTGCTTTGCCCGTTGAATTGTTTTTACCTCAGCCCATGAGCTTTCTCATTTTTACAATTCTCTCCCCCATCCCACTGGTAGGGGGTCAATGGCTGCATGAGGCTTGCATGCATGCTGGGGTTAAACCACAACATCAGGCCAAAGTCTTGGCTGCCCTCTGGGCTTTGGGCCTTTAAGGAATTTTACATACATCACAAAATGGGGTGGCTTTTTACATTTCCCAGTTGATATCAGAGAAATTTGTTTTTCAGCTATTACAGCTGGTATTTTCCAGTGTTTTAGGAAGGGTCCAGCTGAGATGATAGTGTTGAGGAGTCTGTGAGTTTGAGGAAAAATGTTATGAAGATTATCACTCTTTGCATTTCCTCTTTCCAACAGCAAGGAAGGATGGCTGACAGAATTCACACATTCAGGGAGATACAAAGAGCATGGCTTTAACAGCATAGAGGAAGATCATCTTCACAATCACCCACAGGTTTGGGATTCAGAAGGAGTGAATGGGTTATTTAAAAAAATGATTCTGAAAATCATATATTCACTCCAAAGTGCTTAGGCTTATCACAGTATCTGAGTTTCACTGCCTCATGTGGAAGTATAACCTCCTCTTCACATAATTTGAACTGGATAATGTCAAACACGGATTTCTGTTATGAGCAACAGGCCAAATATTTTAATTTTATCTTTCTAAAATATAGGACAGAGTGATTCCAGTCTTTTTATAATGCCATTCAGTAGAAATTAGGAATATGGATGATGATTTTTCAATCTTCTACTCCATTCTCTTGGATTTTTCTATGGAAAAGGAGGTCCAAAGCTTTTTCCATCTCAGATTAATTAATCCATTATTCCTCAAATGTTCCCTGAAACTAAAAATGTTGTCAGTATTCCTTTTCTCCTTTTTGGGAAGCATTTCTGATAGCACTCAACTAAAAATCATGTCTGTTCTGGAATGGAATCTGATTAATTCAAAGATAGCTCTACTTTTGGCTTATACTAAATCTGGCTCTGAACTTGTTAAAACATTTAGTTATGGATTTTTGTGAAAAAGAACTCTCAGGACATGACCTAGAAAAGATCTACCTGAATCAAAACATCCCAAGAAATTCTATGTATTTTGTAAGAATCAGCTTTAGAAAGCATAGATTATCGTATATAATTTACAGAAAAAATAAAATACTGCCAAGATTTTTTAGATTGTGATAGAAATATTCAGCTTGCAAAATCTCTGAAAACCACAAAATGTAAAAAAAAAAGAGAGCAGAGAAATATTTATTTTACAGTGTACCACAATACCTCAGCAAGACATAAGAAAATTAAAGGCAAACAACAGAGGAATAATTTTAAAGGACAGATTATGCACAAGGGGAAATGACATAGTTTAAGAAGAACTGTAAAGAGGAAGAAAGAAGTAAATAATATCATTTATGTTATATCAAGCTTGTATACAAGAAAATAATAGTCTAGGGTATATTGTAATTTCTGTCATTTACTTACAGTAACCCTTTGGTGTAGTTCAGCTTTTGTTTCCTCGTCATCTTGCAGCTCATCAGCAATTGAATTAAAATCTGTTTGCCACTGAGATACAAACTCCTGCTTAAGATGTGGACGTTTCAAATAATCTTGAAAATTTTTTCTGTAAATTATGGTAAAAATAACTTTTGGGTTACAGAATCTCCCATGAAAAATACAAAACGCTAATATTAATGTAATAAGATACTATTCCTACTTACCTAATATCTGCTGTGTAATGAATTATAGTGTAGTGTTCATCCCTTAGACATCTAAGTACAGTTTTGATCGTATTCATATATGTATTTTCTACCATTTCCCAGTAAGGTACTAAAAAATCAATTATCTCCTGTGAATTTTTTAAAAACATCAAAATTAATTGATTTATTTCTTGGTAATTCATTTATCTGTAGCATTAGCAAATACACAAAAATATTATTTCATGAAATCATATTATTGATTTTTTTTTTCATTATGTATTTCTTTTGGTTTACAGTTGATTATAGACATTGTACCAACATATACTCTTATTCTGTGAATTTCTTTGGGAAGATGTGGTAGGTCTCTAAAGGAATGGGAAATTCCAGCAGAATATTCCAGTATTGCTTGTTTTGGATATGCTCATAAAATAAGTGATGATACTGAATGATCACTGAAGTAAGAAAATTTGGTCATTCATAACTGTTTGAGATCATAAAAATCTAAGCTGACTGCCTAGTGTTGCAAAAGTGATGTTTGACTGACTGACTGTTATGAAATGTAAATAAAGGCTATGGCCAGAGGAAACCCAGCATATGTGAGCTGATTTCAGTTAACAGGAAAAACTGGTAAACATTAGGAAAACTATTACAAAACAAATTTCAAATCATCATTGTCCACCCTTGAAAAATCTGTGTTTCAAAAACTGCATGCAGTCCCAGCCACTCCTCTCAAAAAATTTACAGAAGAACTAGAACAGATTATAACTGGATTGGAAAACAAAAGCAACATTCAGCAAAATGAACATTTAAGAGATGCTTGTCATATCTTAAATGCCCTCAGAGGTTGATTATAGAATTATTATTCATTGTATCTCTCAATATGTGAATTAGTGTCACCGTGAATTAGGGTCACCAAATGATCCAAGCAAAGATCATGGTTTAAAGTGAAGAAACAGAAATATTTTTTCAGAATTAACATAATTATACAAGCTATGTCACAGAGAAGAAAAAGTAAATGGCTTCAAAAAAGCTACTAAACCAACTAAAAAACATAATCATGGAAGAAAAGTCATTGAGAGCTACTAAGCACAAGATGCAGATATACAGCCATTTCAGAAAACCTCTAAGTTTCAGATCACTAGAATTTGAGTAGATATCCTTGGGGAGAAAATATTAGCAAAAAAATATACTAGGAGAAAGATTAGTGCACACTCTCCTCATTCTTACTCTTTGTATGAGACCCAAAACTTACCCCTGTCAGAGAAAGAAAAGTGATATAGTAAGTTTGTGTTAGTATTTCATAATAGTAAAAAGCATTTCTGTTTTGGCAGCTGTGTTCTTCACGATAATTGCACAGAATTAAAAAATAAAATTAAATTTGAAAGTACGATTCCTTTTTTTATGTATTTTAGTAGCAACTGTTGTTTGTGTATCTATCACAAAGTAATACCATACCTTTTATTGAAAAATATTGAAAAAAACAACATGCAATGATGCAAAAGGTTTAGGTAGGACACATATAAAACACTAAGAAAAATATATACTTTGATATTTAAGATTTTCAGTCCGGAATTAGTGTACCTGGGGAAGTGGTTCGTCTACATAAATCCATTCATCTGATCCTGGTTCAATCATTGGTGGTGCCTCAGGAAAGGGAGAAGGCTGATCTGTAACTGGTAAAACCTTTTCTTCTTCATCTGTGACTGGTAAAACCTCTTCTTCATCTGTAACTGGTAAAACCTTTTCTTCTTCTGGTGCTATTTCTTCAGCAGACCCTTGATACAAATGTGCAATTAGTACTTCCAAATGTATTTTATGTATCAATAAACAGAATTAGACATCTCTGCTACTCTCACAGGTTCAAAATAATGGAACAGATTCACTGTTTCTTTACTCAGGTGTTGTTCATCAAAAATATACTCATGAAATCAGCAATTCTCAAGGAAGATTGGATCGGTTAGCACCTAAACAAACTTGATATCCATAAATCCAAGGGTCCTGACAGGATGCATCCCTAAGTGCTGAGGGAGCTGGCAGACATAATAGCTAGCTGGCAGACAGAAGCTCCCAGCTCACGATCATCTTTGAGAGGCCATGGAGATCAGGAGAGGTGCCTGAGGACTGGAAGAAAGCAAATGTCACCCTGGTCTACACATCAGGCAAGAAGGAGGACACAGGGAACTACCAGTCAGGCAGCTTTACTTCAATCCCTGGAAAGGCGTGGAAGCCCATCATTCTGGAGACCATCTCTATCCACATGGAAGACAAGAAGCTGATCAGGAGTAGTCAGCATAGATTCACTAAAGGGAAAACATGATTGACTAACCTGATACTCTATTCTGCTTATATGAGCCTAATAGGGAAGGACAGCTTGGAAGCTATGAACATAGAAATGAAATTAAACTTTATTAATTGACCCCAGGTATTATTTTTCCTTAGGGAGTAGATAGCCCTTAAATACTTCTATATTACAGCTGGAGTCTAACCAGAAAATCTTCACTCCATTTACAATAGGAATTTTGCTGTTGAATCTAGCAGGGCCATTAATTATATACCAAGCACATTAAAAACCCCCTATGAACTAGAAACCTTGCACAGGAGTAGTGGGATAGACTTTTACTGTTACAAGTGCTTTTCAGGTTTGGGGTTTTTTTCTTTCGGTGATAGAAGACACATGAAGATTTTCTTATAATAGTTATGAAAAAACTGGTTATTTAGAGGTCACTATTGCTGGTTTACATGATGCATTTGTCCCCCTGGATGCTTCATCTGTTTTTCTTTTTTTTTTTTTTTATTCCTTCTTTCTGGGTAATAAGGAGGAAAAATGAAACAAAGATGTACCAAAATTAATTGTCAAAACCACTTCTACTTATCCATATTTTTATGCTGCTACTGATATATGATATATGATACTGACTATATGTTCATAATAGCAAATTAGACTTTCTTATACAATTATGCTATCCCATAGACGAAGATGCTGGCTGTAATTTTTAAACCAGGAAGAAAGGACTGAATTTAATGCCTTAATTTTTATGTGAAATTGGTCCATATACTCTGAAAATGTGAAAGCACAACAGAAAAGTTCAGGGTTCTGGTGCAGTTATCACTAACTCGCAAATCCTCAGATTATTTCAGGGGCAGCAAAAATGTAGGTTGACATATAATTTTATATAGTAATTATCAGTGTTAATTATTTTTTAAAAAGTCTTTTGTTACTGAATTCTAGAAAGTAAGACAATAAAAACTTACTTCTATTCTGATTTTTCATAATTTCTTCTATTATAATTTCCTTCACTGTTTCACAGACAAGACTTTCTTCTGTTTCTGCATTTACTTTCACTAGATTGTTTTGATGGACTGCAAACCATTTCTCTAATTTTGGCCATGTCTTTAGGAAGCCTGAAATTCTACAAAAATCGTATCAAGGTATGAAATTAAAACCTAACTAATGGAAAACAAAACATTTTCTAAAATTGATAACTAAAAGGAAAAGCAGATCATCTAATTTAACACTAAAACAACTCCACCCACATCAACGCCATCATTTTAAATATAAGAAAGTTTTCAAAATTCTATTGATAACTA
>VXBC01003608.1:317255-347020 GCA_013399945.1 Ploceus nigricollis | reverse complement strand
TAATAATGTATTTCTCACTCTTTCATGTCACAAGCTATATTTACTTTCTTATATCACAATTAAAACATTATTAATATGCAACATAATAGTCTGAAACAGTTACAAGTATAAAATATTCAGAAGAAAGAATTGTTCTTTATTTTCCTCTTTGTGTAAAGTTAAACATCTAGTGATTCAACTTAAATTGGAAAACTAAGTTGTTTTTGTAAATGTAGAAGTGGAAAATATCATTTTACAAAATCTCTAACTCAAATCAAGTGTATTTCACTTAAGCAGTCATATGTGTGACAGACCTTAGACATAAGTGCACACATAGATACACATATATATACAGAATGTATACACATAGCTCATGCAATATATACCTGAAAACTAAATTCTCCTTGGAACAATACCCTGGAAAATCAAAGCACGAGAATTCTTATTTTCCAGGAGGATTTATATTGTGCAGAAAATGAAAATACCCTTTAGGCTCCACATTATAGAAAGGTCTAAGTAAATTCTTAACATTAAGCAAGTAAATATTGTCCTGGATCACATATGAGATTCAGATCAGTTACATGCCTAAACATCTGGCTGAAGTATTATTTTTGTACTTCATATAACTTACCTATGTAGCACCTGCTCCCTGGCCAAGTCAATCTTCTCTTCTAGGATTTCAGCATCTGAATTTTGATTGCTGCTCTGTTCAGCCTGAGATGCCTTTCTTTTATCTACTGTGTGGAAAACCAATATATAAGCATATACTGAAAAAGGCAATTATTCAGACAGTTATTCACCCAAACTAAGATAATAATTTTAAGAACAAATTCAGTGTTCCCTGATCTTACATTTTGTAACTTCAAAGTTCGGTACCAGCTGACACCAACAGGGTGTCCTGCCTCTTTTCCCCTGTTTAAGTGCATAGCCAATAATAGCACTAACATTTCCTAATGGATGCTTTTCAGCCATAAAAATCTCCATCTCTTGAAGAGATGGAGCTTTCCTGCGGACAACTATTTCAGGCTTATCTACTCTACCATTTAGAAGGTATTTTCCCAATTTCATCCGAAGTACCTACTTTTCACAATGAACAGACATTCCACTTCATGAAAAGACAAGGTATTCTCCCGGAGTCTTCTTTAAATTTTAAAAAGCCTTTAATTCATTAGAAATATACAATTTTAAAAGAATTCTGATTTTTTAATTGCTCTGTTGACTCTTTCTATCATCACATTTACATCATATGAAATAAATTCTATTTGTATTTCTGAGATTATATTAAATATAACCACATGTTACAAGTGTTTTGGCAGCACAAGGTCTTAAAATTAGCAATTTTCAAGTGTCTGTACATTTATCCTCACCAGATTTTTAGCAAAAGCTTCAAAGATTTTGTCCCATCCTCCCTCCTACCCATACATAAAAGCTAAATGTAAATGGTGCTTTAACTCAAGTTATTTGCCATCTATGCACTGCAATGAAAACAACAAACAAGAACCTCCTCATAATTTGGATAATACATGACATACTCATTAAAAATTTCTGTTTCATCAAGGTCTTAAAATGTGTGGTCTGGAAGTGAAACATCTCTCAAAAAGCCTTTGATGCCTTTGCCTCGGTTGGCCAGAATTGACTTTGATTTCTGATCATTCACTGACTAACTGAAGACAAGACAAAGGCGATAATCAATAGGGAATTTATTCTGGCACTCTCAGGGAATGAATATTGGCACATCCCTCTGTCTATAATTTCCTTTTTCCCTTTCTAGGTGTGTGTCCTGAAGAAAAACACTATTTACAGACACTCATTTGTAATGCAGCATATTCTGCATCTGTTATAACTTGTGGTTTTTTCCAGCTGCTGTTTTATGTGATATCTAACACTGCCCACTGTGCTACCTCAGCTGCAGTGAGAGTTCAAATACAAAAGAGAGTACAAATATGAAAGAGCGTATACACATGCACTTGCACACTTCTGATCTGCCTTTGACTGAAACAAACAGAAGTATCTGAAATAACCTGGAAGTATTCAAGGCACAATTAACCAAAGTGATACTGTGAGATATACAGAAATTGTCCAGTAATGCTATTTTGCATTAATAACTACAACTTACAGATATCTGCTTGTCATTTTACTTTGTTAATAGGAGTTGGAAACTTACACTTCACATTAGCTGCACGTTTCAGTACCAGACTGTCTGAAATATCCAGTAATATAGAAACATCAAATGCAGGTGAGGTAGGAGGAGGCTCATTAGGGGCTCTGGGATCTATAGCAAGGGACAGCTTTTCAGAAATTGGATCTTTTGCTTCTACATCAATCCCTGTGTAGGATTTTTCAAATAGCTTTGCCTGATTAATAGTCATTGGAAACCCCTCCACAATCCACCCCTTCTCTGGTGGTATTTGGCTAAAAGGAAATGAAGAACCAGAATTACACAGTGAAATTATAGCTTAATAATAAAACTGAAAGAACAGCTTGCTCTAGCCATCATCAATTCTTAATTCAGTATGTTATATTTCCTTATGCATACAGAATAGGACAGATATTGTTAGACTGTAAAGTAATGGATTTTAAATCAGAAGAAAATAACATCAAGTCTAATTAAAGTGAAAAAATCAGAAACAAAAAAATTTTTGCTGTCTTGGTAAATAAAGATTTCAAAACCACTCAATAGAGACTGCTCAGAGGTATAATTTAAGTTTTCTCAAATAACTTTTTTGCTGAAGTAATAAATAGGAAAATCTATTTTATAACTTACAGTATACTAATGGGAGTAATACAACTTAAATGATATTCATGTAGGAACTTAAGTGCTAACTGCGCTTCAGGGTAGTTGAGACAATTTACTGTCAAACAAGAGTAGATAAAACCAGGTATCTATACAATTTCATACGTAATGGCTTCCAATAGGATGTCTATTAGTAATTCATCGGGAACACTTTTTCCGTTCTTCAGCCATTTCTGTGATGCAGCACCAAGCTGGGCACGTTCAGATAGCTGTGGAAGAGTGCAACATATGCTCAGAATGTCTATAACAGTCATTAAAAAGAGTCGTTGAAAAGTGTATGACTCCACATTTTCTATCACATACTATTTATTTATTTATATAGGGGGTGGTGGCTGTTATTTATCAGTGTTCAATATTTGGGGGGGTCTATTAAGGAGAATGGTTTTAATTGTAAAAAATGCCAAGTTTAATTGAAATCTCCAGCTGATTTCCATGATTACACTCAAAAAAGTGCTGAGAAAAACAAGATAGAGAAACCAAGACTATGAACGCCAAGAAATTAAAATTAAGTGTTCTGGTTCTCAGCTTATTCTGATTTCCACTACCACTGATGACTTCATACAGCAGCACATAAATTCATTTTATGGGGATTTTACAGGGATTCTTTTATATCTTAGCTTTGAAAGTAATTTTGAATGAGCAATATGCCAAAGAAATCACTGTAGAATTAAGCATTTTTAACGTAAAGAAAAGAAACCTTGTCATGGGATGAATTATCTGCTTGGCAGCAGCAAGCAGAAATACATTTTTGCTAACTCAGAAATGTCACAGAAAATACCATCTTATGTAAATGTGAGATTTCACAAGAAAATATAGAATTTTAACAAGATGTACAACTCTAAACAACATACAGAGGAACAGATTTTCACAACAAGCCCTTTTCATATTTCAGAAAATACAGAAAATACTTGAACTGATTTCAGTAATTCAGAATGATGAAAAGGTGTCACCATTTAATTCACTTAACCATTTTAACTAATGGGGTTTTATAAAGTAGAAACTAAAATTGGACTACTAACCTTGGATAGGCTATCCTGACTGTTATCCAATTCAAATTCTTCCTGGGATGGATCCTTTTCAACAGGACAATTGCCTAAAATAGGTTCTAAAATAAAGTTTGATGATGCTATTACTATCAAATTCATTATTACAGATAAAGAATAAAAGTACATGGCTTGTTCTTGTTCTTTGAACAAATCAATACAGAAGGTACATAAAATTGTCAGAATCATAGAAGCATTGAGAAATTCAGGTTAGAAGCAAATTCTTGATGTCACCTAGTTCAAATAGAACCTTCAGCTCAAAGTGGCATCAGTTATAAGGTCAGACCAGGTTACTCAGTTGTTTACCCCATGTGATCTGGAAAACCTAGATCAGATGGAGACTACACTACCTCTTTAGAAAATTTGTTTCAGTATTTGGCTGTCCTCATGGGGAAAAGGCCTAGTCTTATGTCTAGGCAGAGGAACAATGAAAAAGGCTTTTGCAGATCTCTCCACAAAAGGAGGGCTGGGGAAAATGTCTGCTGAGACATGCAAAAGACTGAGGTATCCCAAGGCCCTGAGACACAGAGGAAGATCTGTGCAGCAAGAAATACTTACCTGTGTTGGGTTCTGTTTGGAGCTCCTCTAGAAGATTTGGTGGTGAATTCGGTAAGTTTTCCTGGGCCTTGTATCAAATATGACAGGAAATGGATTAGAATGAAAATTACATCTTACAGAAAAAACAAGCCTGTAAATTCAAGCTGATTCTTCCATTCTTACCTGTCAAAACTTAGAATTAAGTTTGAAATTGAGTAAAAAAATTCAAACATGCTTTTTTCCTTACATATTTCATTCCCATCTACCTGTTAGAGCCAAGACCAAAACTAGGGAATATACTTACCTCATTTTGTTCTCCAGAACTCTCTGCTTCCTGTGAAATTATGCTGGGTTCACTTTTCATTTCATTATTAAGAAAAGCTTCAATGGCCTCCTGAACCAGAGTACCAACAGATAGTACCTGAATATTGCAAACTAATACACAAAAATATTAGATAGCTACAATATGAGTTGAGTATACATACAGAGAAATTATTACAAGCAGTTAAATTAATTATTTAATTTGGGCTTCTAATGTAAGTTGTTTTCACACTATCTTGCTAGTCTCTTCTAAAGCCAGTATCTCCAAAGAAGTTTATCAAAAGCATTTTCCAATTCTCAATGAAGAAGTATTAACCCTACAGTACAATATTAATATTACTTTCAAGTTCCAGTGTTTCTAAGTTTATTTTGGAATATAACAAAGGAATGATATGCAACCAACCCCGGCAAAATACAGATGTATCTGAGGTTCAAGAATTATTAATGCAAGGATTTGCCCAAACAATTTTAATTTAAGTGTAGGATTTTAACGCAAACATTTTAAAGAATTTTAGGCAAACAAACAAACAACCTCTACCTTTTTCAACAAACTTTGCACAGGTAGTTTTTCCACTAAACATTTTTCCCAAAACACATCCCTTGATGGGAAATGAAGGAAATTCACGTGAAGATTTGGGTTTTGGAGGATAGAACATCTCCATCAGTCTACGAAGCACATGACCCAATATGTTATTATTAAGAGGAAGTTTGTTTTCACTGTTCTCTTCAGCTGGGCTCCATTCCCCTGTCATACTCTGTATAAATGACAAAGTAGCAAATCTCAATATTACTATAATCTTGCCTTCCATCTTTCTAAATATATATACTTATTCGCATAAAAAATACATAAAATAATGAAATTTGAATAGTACTCAATAATAACATAGTTTTTAGAACAGAACCTCATTAAAACCTATAATTATGTCATGATCATTAAATATTTATTAATATTCACTAATAAGTAGCTGAGAGACAAGTACTTATATAAACATTTTCATAGATTTTGTGATTCTGCCTCTGGATGGATGCCATAGAGAAAATACAACAAAAGGTTCATGAGTTAAGGACACTAAAAGATCACTCACCAGTTACCATTATGGGCAAAATAGACTTGACCTGGGGAAACTGGCTGAATTTACTATGAATCAAAATCAGAGCAGGATAGTAAGCACTAAAACAAATCCTACAAACACCACCCCCTAGCTCTCCCTCTTTCCCAGGCTAAACTTTATTCCAAATTTTGTAGCTCCTCCTGCCCAGCAGAGCAGGAGAACAGGGAATGGAGGTTATGTTCAATTCATCATGTTGGTTCTGCTGCTGCTTTCTCCTCAGAGTGGAACCTTCATCTGCTCCAGCATGCGGTCCTTCCCACAGGAGCCAGTCCTCCACCAATACATCCAGCCTGAGTCCTTCTCAGGGGCTACAGTTCACAAACAGCTCCAGATTGGTCCCTTCCATGGGGTACAGACTTCCAGGAACAGGCTGCTCCAACATGGGTCCCCCATGGGGTCACAAGTCCTGCCAGCAAACTTGTTCCAGCATGGACTCCTCTCCACACAGGCCACAGGTTCTGCCAGCAGCCTGCTCCAGCATGGGCTTCCTGTGGAGTCACAGCCTCCTTCAGGGACATCCACCTGCTCCAGGGTGGGGTCCACCAGGGGCTGCAGATGGATCTCTGCATCACCATGAGCTTCCATGGGTTGCAGTAGAATCTCAACAACAGCCAGAGTTGTTCCTCTCACACCTTCTCACTCCTCTCTTCTCTGATATCTGCCCAAAACCTTTATTTTCTTCTTAAATATTTTATCACAGAGGTGTCACTGCTATCCCTGGTTGGCTCAGTCTGAGCCAATGATGGGTCCATCTTGGAGTGAGCGCTGGCATTGACTCAATCGGACATGGGGGAAGCTTCCAGCAGATTCTCAGAGAAGCCATCCCTGCAGCCCCCCACTACAAGAACTTTACTGTGCAAATTTAATACAAATTCCTATATCACTTTTTAAATTCCATAAACATGAAAAATAATTTCACCAGTACTATAGAATTAATCACTAGCAGATTTTTGCATTAGAAATCCACTATCCTAATAGTCTGCATTCTAAAATTGGGCAACATTATTGCCCCGTATCACTTTTAAATCTCTGAAAATTTCATCAATAAAGATTTCAAATATATGTATTTGCCTAACACACATTCAATAGAGAGAAAAAAATCAAACCAAAGCCAACAAGTCAAACAAATTCAAACATCATTAAGGGAAGGAAATACTGAGTAAAAACTTCCAGTTCATCTACCCTGAGATAAATAGAAATTTATCAGTTGTATGATTTACTAAGTTTTACTAGTAAAGGTCATTTTACTGACAATCACACTGGAAGAATGAAAGAACATAGTAAAAAAAATGGAACACAGAACTGTACTTTTATTCTACGTTTCGCACCTTACAGCACTAGGAAAGTCCTGCTGTCCTGGAGTTTATGCTGTGAGAATCGAAAAGATATTTTAGTATGCAGAATAATACTAGTCCTGTATTAATATTCATTTGGTTGGAGGATATTAAACAGCTGTTTGGAAATGTGTCGACTAATAATATTTCCAATTAGATTCTAGTTTGTTGCGTAATTTTGGGTGCACAACAAAGTTTTGAAGGCAAAGTCAAAGGTTTCAGCCAGGAACATTCCAAGCAGGAAAAAAGGAAGAAAAACCTGATTCACCATGAGACTAGTAAAGCACGGGAAAAGATTGCACAGACAGTCTGTGAAATCTCTGTCCTTGGAATAATTGAAAGTTGACCAAATGATGCTAAGCAACCTTACCTGACTCAGAAGTTGGCCCTGCTTTAA
The DNA here is from genome assembly GCA_013399945.1 of Ploceus nigricollis. Taxonomy (NCBI): domain Eukaryota; kingdom Metazoa; phylum Chordata; class Aves; order Passeriformes; family Ploceidae; genus Ploceus; species Ploceus nigricollis. Next base: position 339,503 of record VXBC01003608.1, on the reverse strand, counting down.
GCAAATGACCTTCACAAGCCTTTAATCCAAACAATTGTGTCATTCTATAAATTAAATACTTCATCACCATCAACAGAAGTGAACAATGCTAAAGTTCTTCTCAAAGATAAGGTTTTGAACTCATGTTCTGGATAGAATATGCAACATTCTCCTGAATTTACTATCTGAACCACTTATTGCCATAGCATACATTTCTACTAGTGGAACGTGATCAATGCTGACTTTGAATACGTCTGCTAGGCAGAAAAAAAAAACCAATTTAATTATCAGTCTAAAATAAAATGAAATTAAAATTAGAAGTCACTTATTTTTAATCAGTAAAAATAAAGAAAGCAAATATTTTTGGGTTGCACCATATCCCCTCTCTATCATCTCTCAGAAAACATACTTCTCCATGTGTAATTGAAAAGATATCCTTAAAAAACCCAAATACTTGCACTAGCTAAATAATTTTTCTTTAAACCTATAGGTAGAGATGGATCAGTTGCTTTAAATTCTATTAGATCTCTAGAAAAAAATAATTCCAAGTGGAATGGGTTTCCCCACATTTCAGTTATCTTGCCCTTTTAACCAGAAGATTGCTAGACTGTACTTGTCATGAGGTAAAATAGTTTACCTGTCAGAAACAAGTTTTCAGGCATCCAGGTGAGAGTTATGTAACTCCTGGTCAATACTTTTGAATGAAACCAGAAATTATTTGAGCAGTACCTAATGTAATGCTTGGGTTTTGGTTATTGTATTAATTTATTAAGTGATTAGCCACAACTTATAACATGGTAGTTCCAAAAAATACTCTCACAATAAAATGTAATATGTAATGTGCAATGGGCTGATGACATTGCATTTTCTTGTATTTTATCAAATACATTTGACACTTTTAGCTGGTATGCCTAATGTAGTCAAGGTATTATTGAGAGATGCCAAACTGCCTGTCCTGGCAGGACAAACATTTCGCTTCACAAATGTTATGAAAATCTGCACAAATGTTGTGAGAATGACCTGACAACAAATTTTTATCTAGAAGCAAGACTTTGAAAGAATTAGCTGTTCATTTAGGTTTTTAGAAGACATAAGTATGAACTGGTGCCAACAATTTCACATGTCATATGATGCCAGTTTTTGAATAAGGATTCAATAATAATTTGAATAATGATTCAGAAAGGCATAAGACTAACAACACATTCAATAGAGAGAATGTGGGATAAATTTATTATGGGGATAAATTAATTATGAAATCATTTGAAATAGCCTGGCAGGCAAAAAGAGGCTTTAAATGTGTCAATAAATTTTTGTGACATTCAGTGATGTTACACTTAGAGAAGATTACTGAGACTTCGTAATATAAACAAAAATATGACTGAAAAAATTAATTTTTCATTAGTGCTCTCTGTTTCCTGCCTGTCTTTTATGTCCTCCCTGCTGACTTTGTGTATAGCCCTTTTTTCACTTAAGAAAATAATCACAAAATTCATACATGAGTTGGCATGCTGTGAATTAGGACCTTATAAAGAGATAAATCAGAAAAGCATATGTTAAAAATGAGGCTGCAGTAAATTGAGCTTTCAGGCATTCATCACGGAAACTCATAATGAACATCTATACTCACTGCAAAACAAAAATATACCAAGTGGCTCAGGATGTGGATAAAAATCAAACATATATTGTCGTTATAAATCCCCAACAGGAAAAAGACTGGGTATTTGCCATGATTCTGTCGCATTCTACTCAGCAGGCTATTTGAAAATTCTAATTATGTAGTGGGATTTATTGAATATAATCACGAATATAATTTTGAAAAAACTACAATACATTTTAACAAGGAACAATCAACTCTTAATCTTTCAATTTTAAAATAACATTGATGTATTGAAAAGTTGATGAAGTTAATATACCCTGAAAAATATTTACTTGTATTCTAATAGAAGATTAAGAAAAATGTCAGCCATTTTTAATAATTTCCAAAAAATGTTACTGTATTAAAACAAATACTTCACTGAAACCAATAAATCTTGTTAGAGAGCTTTCACTCAAAATTGCTGAAATTAAGAGTTAAGGTTTTGTAACATGTCTAGTATCTCATTTTACTGCTTTTACTGGTTACTTTCTGTTGCATTTTCCAATCTGGTAATATTAATTACACCTTTAAATTCCAATTAGCTGAAAATTCACTGCATTGCAATTAACATGCTGGTCCTACAACTCAAGAAATATAATCAAGGTTATATACAAGAATGGAATTATAAGTGCTACTAACATCAAATATAGTTTTCATATAAAACATCAGGCAATGAAAAGAAAATGCTTATCTAAATTTGACAATAGAAACCAGTAATAGAACAAAACGCAAGATCACAACATGAAGTTTATGATTATGAAAAAGCAAGGTGTATTATCTTCCATTATGCCTTATCAGTTTGGTGTACCTTGTATTCACCATAATCTTTTTCATCTAACAGACTCATTTTATTCAGCTCTACAAGTTGTTCTGGGCTAGGTTCATCTGGCAAAGGTTGAATTGAGGTTTGTTCATATATTGGTTTTCCATTTAAAAAAAGTTCCTTCCAATCCAGCATCAGTTTTAGTGGAACACGGCTGCATAAAAATGAAAAAAGGAAAAAGAAAAAAAAAAAAAGAGTTTTAAACCAAAAATTAGACGGTTGGATATTTGACAATAGTGTATCCAAATTTACAAGAACTCCAATCATGAAACAAGCATATGCTAAACTAATTGTAGTTTATAATGCATCCTGTAATTATCACAGCCTCTTATAAAGGGTTTGTTTCCTTTTATGACAGCTGTAGGCACTTGTAGGCTTCAGTGTTTTCACAAATGTGTCATCACACAATATTTGGCTAGCAGAGCTGTGTAGTAACAGTTTTGCTATCACTACTTTTCCCTGCCCCAAAATATTCTTTCCTTTTGTGGTGTAAAGCTCCCTCTTGCCAAAAAAATCTATAAAATATTTTTTCTCAAAGTCAAAATTAATTCAGAATTATATGAATTAAACTTTTTCTTTAGTTAGTAATTTCACTAAATTGTGTGCCTAGGCTGACTATTGTGCCACATACTAAATAAGCCTAAATTTATATAATTTCCATGAAATATAATCATGTGTATTTCATATGGTTACACTTTTATTATTTTAACATACAATTACACTAAAAAGCGAAAAGATTTTGGCATACTTTCTAATACTGTAAGTCTAAGCCCAAAATCAAATCACTGAATATTAATGAAAGAACCACAGCAATAATGCCCCACTCCATGATACTTGAAACACTTCTACGGCTCAGGCACTGGGATTACTGCCTTTGTAGGACCTTCTCAGAAACCCTGTGCAATTAGGGCATGTTAGAAGAAGGAATCACAGCTTGGAGGACTCAGAAATATCTGGGCTCAGCTGACATGCTTTGGACACTCCAGGCAGTTTATATATCTTGGGTAATTCATCCTGTTTGTATTATTCTGAAGAAGTGTTCACCTAGTGAAGTAAACTAGGATGAGATGAGCACCATTCAGTTTTAACTTTTAATTAAGGAATTTGTTAATAAGAAAGGAGATCAGCAGTTCCACAAACTGTGGCACTAGTGGATTTTGGTCTCCTAAGAATTCAAGTTAGTTGAGTTTTCAAGAAATTATGCTAAGGCTGTAGCGTTAGTTCACTCTGTATCACACACTAGTGAATCCTCACATGAAAATAATGTCACCATTCTCACATACAAACTAATTGCAGCTGCCATGTAAAATATCTGAGAAACTACATAATTTGCTATAATGCTTAAACCAGTCTGATTAATGCAGCCTAATAGCTACCTAACAGCAGTTATTTTTGCCTAGCTGCTACATACTCACTTGTTCGTCAGTTGATGATATTCTCCTACTTTTGTCGACATATCAATGATTTGGCCTATCATTTCCCAACATACAGAATAATGCTTTTTATAGCGTGCCTGAGCTCTTTCAGCAGCAATTTTCTCATGGTATTCTCTTTCTCTGGTTAATTGTTCTTCATTATCAATAGTTTCTTGTTTTGCAAGAGCCTAGAATTGTTTTTAAGGAAAAAATTTGAGACTGCAATGAAAATGAAAGTGCAGAGGTACACAGTCCTGAAAATTAAAATTAATTTAAGAAACAAAAACAGCTCAATTCTCACCAGAGTTGCATAGCCAGCAGGCAGACTAACACATAACCAAATCTAAGCATTTTTATTCACTTTGTAAATTCCCGTTTGCTTTCTAAAATAGAGTAAAATAAAGGAGAAACCCATTACTTCTTTTATGACAAACAGATTAAGACATATTCAGTCCTTGGGGCAGTGAAATTGCAGCTTTCAGTGTAACAACCTGTTTAGAACATGTAATTTATCTTACTAGATTCTGATCTTCAAATAATTTCATATTATTGATGTTGTTCAATCTTTGAAAGATTTCTGGTCATGGTAGAAAACTATCAGTAGTTCCTGTAGTGGTGTGCTCCATCACCACCTCCTGTGGTGGTGGCTCAAAGCATACTTAAAGAGGTGAAGTAATCAATAGTTATAGCTGCTGATTACACAGGATTCCAGCTGTGTCGGAGGATTTGGAGTTGCTGATCATTTTTGACAGGAGAAAAAAAATTCTAATATTACATTATGACCTATTATGAGCATAGCACTTGACAATTTTCCACAGAATTATAAGTCCTTTTAATCAACTTAAAGCTTCAAAGCAGAAATTAGCACTCATGAGTGAAACTACTCCAGCATTTTTCAAAAACAGACTTTAACAGATCATATCTAAATGAAATTAAGAACATGATTCCTGAAACAGGACTTTAGGTTATTGTCCTGTTGTCTCTGTGAGACAGTGCCTTTCAAAACTCAGCACACAGAGATGTCTTCCTACAAATTTAAAATCAGTATGGAAGAAAAACCAGACTTTCAGTTACTCAGCTTTACCCCTTATTACAGGATCATGGAAAAATAGAATGGTTTGGGTTGGAAGGGACCTTTAGAGGCCACCTATTTCAAACCTGCTGCAGTGGACAGGCCCACCTTTCACTGGATCAGGTAGATTATCTGTCCTTTCTCTCTGCAAAATTCCCCCAAACTTTTAACACAATACAAAATGTATTCAGTCCCACAGTTACAGCTACATCCTTATTGCTTACAGCTGTGACTTTGAACAAAGACAAAAGAATATATTTATCACTAAATCATCATGTCCCTAGAAAAGTCCTGAAGTCTAACAGTTGACAACAGAAATTCCATTTTGTAACAGAAAGGTATTCTAGCACTGCTGCAGCAATTCAGAGATCAATCTTTTACCGCTTCTCTGTCAAGAGCTTCCTGGAATTCCTTCTGTCGTCTTTCTTCATATTGCTTTTCCCTGAAAATTCTGTTTTGCCTTAGCACCTCTTTTTCATGCCGAACATGCATGAGTTGAGCAGCAATCCTTCGCTCATGCTGAGATTGTTTCATTAGTCTGTAAATGAGCTGCTCCTCCCAATAAGCCTTCTAAAAGATAAAAAAATAATAGTACTAAGCACAACTGATAAACTATTTCCTAGAAAACTCATCAGTGTCTAATATGAGAAATAGGAATGTCATCATATGATGGCATTCACCTGCTTATATGGGACATAAATTCAGAACAACATTCTTATCTATTTATTAGTACAATTTACACAAACTATGTAAGAACTCAAAATATGTCTCAACTGAGATATCCAGTAAACTGAGTAAAAATACATCTGGTCAGACTAACTCCATTTTAATGTGGTTATTTCCCATGTGCAAAGAAACTGCAGCATATTTCAAATAACAGCTTCTTATCTGAACATATACCCTTTCCTCAAATCATTAATTTAATCCTGTTATTCACCAGTCTCCATTCTCAGCCATAATCTTCAGCATCCTTGAGCAATCTATTTTCTACAGATTTGAAATTTTTTCTTCTTTTGGGGGAATTGGGTAATTATATTCTCCATTCTTCCCTATTCAACAGACTGGGACTATGAAGAGGAATTCAAAACTGAGCAAAATACAAGACTTCTGGGTAATAGTTCCAGTGTCCTTACCAGGACATGAATATAATATACTATGCAGTATTAAAGGAAAATCATTCTGAACCACTGCTTGAGATGTGGTCTGTATGCACAGACACTTTGAAGGCTGTGAGTTGTTATTTTTCAAAGTATTCTTGAAACATAATAATGTCTTCTCACTGCTACACTTCTCCAGACTTTTCTTGGTATCTAAACTAATGCTTAATCTAACCTCAAGTTTTGCCTTACTATCACAGTCCAAAACTCCTTTTGAGTCTTGAACAAAAACATCGGCTTGCCTTATAAGCATCATTGCCAAATACCAATGCTACAGGAGAATTCTAGAGGAAATTTCTGATTTCCTGAATATTTGCTTCTGATGCATCAAAACTGCCATGAAATGTATTCAAATTTAAGGACTTAAATTGGGATCTGATTTGAAGATCTCAAATTCATTCTCCTAAAAACAGAGGCACAAGTAAAGTCAGTTAGTAGTAATTTTAAAAAATCCCAAAAACCAAAAAACTAAAATGCACCAAAATAAAGTATCACTTCTATTTTCTTTCAATCTGATTTTTCATCAGCTGTCTGTGACAGAGAAGGCAAAACACCTTATGTAACTTCACCTATAAATGAAAAATCCAACTTGATTGCATATGACATTATTTATGAAAAAATTCTATTAAGAGGTCTAGCGCTGTCCTACACAATGGAGCCAGGATACCTGTAATAGAATTTGAATGCAAAGCATGACTGTTGCAGTTGCAATAATAAGAGAAGAATTTTCTAAATAATTTAGATAGTTAATGTTGATGTTAGGGAGAAGTCAAACAAACAAACAAACAAGCAAATATATCTTTCCATATTTTTTAAGTTCCTTTCAGTTCACAATTGCTGGGAATAAAGTACATTCTAATTAAATTCTGGTGACTTGAAAATATTAAGCTAATATAAAAATAGCTTAATATTTTCCTTATTTTAGCCAAAATGTGGGCTTTGCCCTCTGCTTTCCTAGTACTGAGTCTCAAGACAGTCCCCATGACAAATGTGCAGTCATCTCAGGCCTTAATCATAGCGTCCTTCACCTGGATGCTATATTATCTGTCTCCAAAGCTTTTCACTAAATGAAGATCTAATTTCAAATGTGTCTTGTTTTGTTCTTTATCTGTAGTGTACTATTTGTTAATTGTTTGTCTATGGAGGGAATTATCATCACACATCCAACTGAAATGGAAAAGAATGCAGTCATAACAACTTTGTTCTATGTGTCATTTAATACAGCTCAGGTGATAAAATTTTCCAATAGTGCTGCCTACTGAAGAGTTAATCTGTCTATTTTCTCTTACCTTCATGAGCTCGAGGTAATAACAGAAGGTACAGTGCCCTTTTCTGCCTCAATTCTATCCACTGTTTCATGGTACTTAGTATTTCAATTGAGATTTCAAAGAAGAGCAGAGGTTACACAATTTACTTCCTATTGCAAGTAATATCCTTAATTTTTTTCATTAGTTGCTTATTACCCTCAATCACAAATTATTACAGCAGTAATAAACCTTCACCAGTGGAAAACTGATGTTAAAATCCTATTTGCAGGGAATTGAAGGAGCCACCCTAATAGAGTGGCCATTTGCCATATGCAAACCATCAATTGAATGGTGCAAACAGTTGGTTCAGTGAGAAATTAAAACACCTTCTCTAGGTGAATTTCCTCTTCATAAAGAAAATTGGAAGATGCTCCTTTAGAACACTTCACAGGAGCCAAAACAGATCTTCTTTTTTTAAAAGGGTAGAGAACTTCAATATTTTAAGTGATCAAATACTTTGGCATGCTCACTAGGCCTAAAGAGAACCAGTAGGAAATTCTTGAGGAACAAGAAAAACAGAAAAGGCAATTAACTCAAAACTACACAACAGATAAATAGAGATTCCAAACACCAAACTCATGTTTCAAAAAGGATCCTCATTGGATGGAGGAGTGCAGCATTAGTAGTTATCTTTCACAAAAAAAGGAATGCAGAAAGTACTGGCAAGTACTCAAAGGCTGGCAAGTTTTGAAACTTCTGAACATAAAAGGACACAAAATAAAAATTGTAGAAAAAGTTTTTGACCTAACATTTTGTATCAACATCTTCACAGAGAACTGTGAAGTGCTTGAAGAAATCATAAATATCACAAATGGGACAACTTAGTAATACTTTGAAAAATTACTATTAAGAAAGCATAACAGATGCTTTTTTCCGTTTACCTACTTAAGACAACAGTGGCATCCAGTGGCCAAACATTACCGTGTTTACGTTTCATGTTGTTCATACAGAGTTACTATATCATGTTCTTCTATTTTTCTATTTCCTTGTTTGATTTACATACAAGTGATATATTTCTGTGCTGTTTTTCAGTCATAAATGACCATTTTATGACCAAAACTTGGAGCTTAGCACACACAAATCTATTTGATTGACAAGTAACAAGCTAGTAACAACTTGTTTCTCCTCCCATTTTCACGTACTCAATTTACTGCTGATAGTAAATTACGTCTGATAACTTTTTAAATCAGAGACATAAAATCTGAGCAGAGCATTAAAAATAACAAGTACAAATCACCAATAATTTGTTGAAATGGTAGAGATAAAGATTCAGTTGGGATGAAACCATACAAGTGTCAAATACATTCAACACCTGCCTATGAAAATCTGACTGGTATCATGCTGTGTTCCACCTAGAGTACTGTCATGTAATTGTAAGGTGTTTTCTCTCTGAGGCTCCACCTCGCAGTGTACCAAAAAAAAATGAACAAGATTATTTTAATAAACTTTTATAAATATGGATATGAAACACATTACAGCACTCCGAAGGGATGAAATTTCTTCCACACTAAATGATCCCATGCCGTGTTCAAGATTTATGCAGTGGAGGTAAAATTCAGACCTGAATGCATGTAAACTGCTGCAATTTCAGTCAACAAACCCTTTCTGGTTCAGTATTTAATAGATGGAAAAAGCAATCTTGAACTGTTTTCTATTTTCATTCATTTTTTAAAGAAAATACCTCAGTTTGCTTCCTGCTTCTCTTAAGTCAAGTAATATCTAATGTCTGAAATCTCATGAAATTCCAATAAAACAGTTTTTCTTCTGTTAATTTAGAACCAAATTGCCACTAAATATATTCTCTCATATGGTCAGATTACTGTTTCCGTCAAATGCTAATTTGTCTCTCCTTCTCGTCCCTGCAGTCTGTGATTTCAACTGTTCATATAGCAAAGCTGATTTTTCTTCCTGGGAAGCTAGGAACACTACTGCTAGTTTTCATTTGATTTGGAGCCTCTCTGGAGCCAGTCTGAGCTGCTGTATCCACCAAGTGCTCTGGAGATCTGTAGCCACAGCTTTTAGAATCAGTGGTCCACACTGCGGGGGCTGCAAGAGCTGACAGTGCTTAAAGAGCAAGTTTTGGGACTGCAGTGATTTCAGGCAAGTGAGTTGCAAAACTTCATCATGGCCTATGTGTATCAACAAGAACATTATATAAATCTCTTTGAATAAGAACTCGGAGACAGGATGTATGTCGAGATGGACTTTTCTAAGTCACTACAGGTATTTTTCAAGAATATAGGTCTGAGATAACATTGAGCAGCATCTAACTTCTAGATGTTTACCCCAAAAAAATTTTTCTTTGCATTTCCAAAAAATCTCCAGACATTAGGTGTCAAGGCTTAAAAATATATATACATGCAATAGCTCATATTTTCAGAGATATTACACATCTGAAATGCTACTATTATGAGATATTATTATTACTAGTACTATTAGTATTAGCAGTAGAGATAGGCTATATATGTTCAACACATATGATCTAAACTAAGGACTCACAGGGAAATCCTAAAATAAAAAATAACGAAAATCAAAAAAAACCAGTAAGGTACAAGGCTATGTTTTGACAGAATCATTATAAAAGAGACAATCTGTGAAATTAGTAATTTAAAAGCTGCTTTTTAAAGGAGCATGAAGAAGAATCTTTTGCTTTTTAATATATGAAGAAGAATCTTAAAAGCCTTGTGCTTTATGGGACAGGATTCAAATGTAATTATCTGCAACATTCATTTTTAGACACAACACAGACATTCTCCAGAGACATATCTTGTATTTCATAACACATCAAACACCAAATCTCTGACCTGCAAACAAAATTTCGATTCTCAGAACAACCATTTCAGAATTCATCAGTCCAGATGAAAACCTTCACATAACACATTTGTAACTACAGGTTTTCAAACAAGGAATGCCATGTTTTGTTGTTCTTAAATAATAATCTTCTTTAGAACCAGTATACATTTTGATACCATCGGATGTTCAAATTTTGGGGGAGGGAGGCAGGGAATAGAAGGCAGGTGAGCAGTGAATTTTTAATAATCTTTGTTCTGCTGCCTTAATTTTATCCTTTTAAGTTTATAAGTATGGTATATGACCTAAGGGTGGTGATGAAGAACAGCCAATCTTCCATATTTTTCAAGGGTTCACATAAAAGAAATACTCAGACATAAGTGTGTATAAGTCCCTTTATCCCCTTCAAATTTTTTTCAGCCTTCCAGAAGTACTCGTTTCATATTTGTAAGCACATTTTAGATTACTAATTAAATGCACATAGACTATATACTTCAGCATACAATTTCCCACCTCTTGAGCCTCGTGTGCTGCTAACTGATCCACTAGCATTCTTCGTCGTCTCTTTGCTCGTTGCTCTCTAGCGAATGTATCTTCTTGCACACGTTTTTGAATTTTCCTTATATATTCATCATCTGAATAAATATTTAACAGCTCAGTTCTCGTCTCTAGTATAGTTTCTAGACTTGTTGCTTGAAACTTCTGTGTTTGCAATAATTCTTTCATATCACTGATTGAAAAAAAGAAAGATTGGAATTACCATTCTTAAGGGTCTTTTCACACAGATGCCTGTATAGTTATGTGCAAGTTGAACAAATGTAGAACATCACTCTGTGGGCTTTGTGGCTACTTCTTGACAATGTTCACTAGCTCCAGCACTGACTTGGACCAACTAATCATTAGTTTCTTTGTCAATACGAAGCCAAATTCCACAGAAATAGCAAATTAGGATGGCTCATAGAAAGCCAAAGAAAGTTGGATTACTCCTCAATGTAGCCCTACACTCTGAGTAGTTTTGCAGCTATTAATCACAGGTTTACACACAGAAATATCCACAGCAGTATGCAACAGTGTCACATCTTCTGAGTAGGGCATGCATATCACCAAGAGTCACAGAATGAAAATTACTTGCAATAATTCACAAATAAATCAACATACAGATAAGTTTCAGGATAAAAGTTAGTTCTTTTCCCTTTGAAATGTCTTACTGTGTATGCACATTCACAACTATTCCTATCTTGCTGCAAGGGTAACTGATCTTACAGACCCAATGACTAAAATGAACAGAGAAAATATGCATTTTGAGCCTTTCCTTGGTGCACACATGGCAAAAAGTAGTGAAGGAAGCTTGAGCTGTCCTTACTACAACTAAAGGTAACTTAAAGACACTGCAATTGTGTTGGACCTGAAATCAGTGCTAGTGTGGCATTCATTCAAAGGATAATCACAGTTTAAACTAAATGAAACATTATTCTTTCTTCAAGTAGCTGTCATAGCAGACACCTGGGGTAGGATCCTGCCTATTCTTAACAATTTAACATCCAAATGTTACCTGTCAGTCACGTGGCCGTGTACCGCAGAGACATTTCCTGTCATAGATTTCTCAAACTTTTCTATCTCCTTGTATACATTCTGCAGAAGTAACACAGAATTTTATGTTTCCTTTCTCTTCACAAAGCAACATAAAGAAGGTTCAATAGAGCAAGTACTAGGGAATTACTTTTATGTCATGTTAGCACAAGAGAAATGCTTACACTGAAAATATTTCAAGCATCAGCTACACCAAGAATAAAGGCAAGATGATTTCCATCTTTCCCCTTTTCTAGCTTCACCTACTTCCACCAGCCAGAAAATCCTAGAATTTTGAAGCTGTTCTTTCTGCAGGATAATTCTGATTTTGTATAGGGCTCTAGCAGAGCATGTAACTCTCACCATATGGGGATTTGAAACAAAATATTCTGGACTATGATCTGCTTTTTATTTAGTAGCTTGAATGTATCCCCAATAGTTATTCAAGTAACTCTCTTACTATAGGTTACTAAACTCTAGATTTAAAGACACTTGTTACTGTTGCCCAGCTGTAAAAGCAGTAATAGTTGCACCCCTAATAACAATACAATCCATGAACTTGAATTACAATCCATTAATTTTTTGGTACTAGATAATGCAGATTTTTTTTTTAATTGCTGCATCTCTCTTGGTTTGATTTAAGGTTATTGTCAATTTCAGCTGTTATTAGCATTTAATAAGCAGACAGTTTCATAGTGTGCTATAAAACAGTTCAAACATTATGGTGCAAAATCTTATCATGCACAAATCAAAACTGAACACTAATGTTTTTCTTTAATGTATTCTTTCTTGTAGACTCATAGCTACTCTCAATAATCGAATTACTACCTATCTATGGTATTTATTCAATATGAAATTTCTCTTGCATCAAAACAATTCTTATTTAAAAAAACCTGCAAAATCATAATTGTGTTAATATTCAGCCCAATTTTCACTGGTTGAATTGATATCATTTTGACAGTCAGCAGCTTTTGGATGGTGCAAGTACAGCATTTGTAGCCATAAATGTTCCCAGAAACTGTGGGGTTTGTGTTAATGTAATTAGCATTAAAACAATATAGATGATAATTACCTCTGCTTCCCTTTTCTTCTTTAAGAATCTTCTGGCTTCAAATGATTTTATGGTAGGTCTTGATGGTTTTTTTTGAATCTCTATAACAGCTGTTTGAATCCTGGCCATTATTTCATTTTGTCTCCTTCCTATGTAATGCTGATATGAACCAAATATAATTAAGCCAAAAATTATCTTCCGGGAAGAAACTAGAAGAGATTATCAGGCTCCAGACCTGAGCAGAGAGCAGTGCTTTATAGACTTAGAAGGGCTTTCATTGAATCCTAGTTCTAGTAAGGTGCTTGTTTCAGGTCTGAATAAAGCACAGAAAATGAGAATACCTGTTTCCTGGTACAGAAACTGAGAATACCATTAGGTAACACATTAGGTAACACTAGCACAGATGATCAAGAAGTAACAAACATATGAATTACACTCATTTAAAGTGCACCAGGCACACAGGCAGGTAAAGGTGGAATAAAGAAGAAAACGTAGTTTTTATACAAAGAAGTCAAAGATAGTTAAAAATATATAATACATCAAAAGAGATATTCCAAAATTTTCTTTAAAATGTCATTTTGAACATTTTGTTTATTGCTTGCATTTTCTTGTCTAGATACACGAAGGAGCATTTTTTTGCCATTCTTGTTCATGTAGTGGCAATAGAACAGTTAAATAACCACAGCAAGACTCTCTCCCTTCATTAGCCATATAAAACATATATCATATTAGTCAACGACTTCATCAGTGTGGTTCAATACCAAGAAAACTAACCATTTCCTCTATATACACTATAAACTCTGCTTTGGATGAATGTCCCCATATCTAAAGTAATGACTTCTTCCTTTTTTACTTCATCAGAATAGCTACATAGAAGTACAAGGTGTTCTGAGGCCATACCTGCTATAGATTCCCTTCTCCTGCTTTTGTCATTTTCCTGCTTTTGTACAATGCTCCATCTTTTCTTCACAAAAGAAGAATCGCACAAAACTTTTACAAGGACATCTCAAATGCATACAAGGTGTGATATGTACACTTTGTCTTCAAATCTATAAATATTTTCCATGCTTGACAATATGAAAATACTCTCAAGATGAAGTGATTTTTAAATAGGAACCTTTTTAAGGTCTCAGAAGAGTACATTGGCTTTATTTCCATGCACACCACTTTTCTTTGTTCTTCTATAAACAAGAGCATGTAGCACAGAATCAGGAAGCCTTCACACTGGTTTTAATTAATTCATTAAGCACATAACCTTCAGAAAATACTTCTTCAGAAGTCTACAAAAATAAGTAGTCACTTTTTCAGTGTCTTGGGCTCTTTGCTCTTCTTGGAGGTTCTGAGCTCTCAGCTGCTCTGCAACATGCACATGAGCTCTTTTATCTGTTAGCAGCTTGGATTTTGTTTCATTCTGATGTGGCACTACAGTTTTCAAATGTTAAACATCCAGCAGTGAAGAATCAGCCCCCTGAGTTCCCACAAAAGCTCCATGGGCAGCCAGGACAGTCATTTTCCTCACCAGCTCATCTCTTGCCACACTGGGACAGGCTGCTCCTTCCCCATTAAGATTACTTTCTTGAAGTGTGTCCATCCTTCCTGGACCCCTTTGTTTTTAAGGGCTGTTTCCCTTTAAAAAATCAGGACCTGATTTGGTACTCCCCAAATCTGCATCCTAAACAGGCCAAAGTTTGCTCTCTGTAATTCCAGTGCATTTTTGTTGCTGCCCCTCCTTCTTTCACAGAACATTGAAAACTTGATTATTTCATGGTCATTGTGCCCCAGGCAGCCTCTGACCCCCACATCTGCNTGGATGCAGTGCTCCAGGTGGGTCTCAGCAGAGCAGAGCAGAGGGGCAGAATCCCCTCCCTCCCCTGCTGCCCACGGGGCTCTGGATGCAGCCCAGGACACGTTTGGCTCTCTGGGCTGTGAGTGCCATGGCCGGGCCATGTGCAGCCTCTCACCCACAGCACCCCCACGCCCTTCTGGGCAGGGCTGCTGTGGGTCTGTTCATGCCCAGCCTGTGCTGGTACCGGGGGTTGTCCCAGCCCAGGTGCAGCACCAGCACCTGGTCTTTGTAAATCTCATCATGTTTCCATGGGCCCACTTCTTGAGCCTGTCCCCCAGTTCCCATCCTGCTGTCCCTCCACTCAAGAGGTTGTGGACTGAGAAATGAAGAATGAGGCAAAAAAAGTTAAGTATCTCTGCCTTCTCCTCCTTTGTTGTTACCAGTTTTCCAGCACTGCTTATCAACTCTCCTTTTCTGCCCAACATACCTGTAGAAGCTCTTCCTGTTATTTTTTGTGTCCCTTCCCAAGTTCAGTTCCAGCTTTGCCTTGGCCTTCATCACTCTATCCCTACAATGATACTTCATCTCTATACTCTTACAAGCTCACTGCCCCAGCTTCAGCTGCCTGTGTGTTTGCTTTCCCAGCAGTTCCCTAATTCAGCCATGCCAGTCTCTGTTCTTACTTGCCTGATTTCTTGCTCCTGGGGATTGCTAGCTCTTGTTCACTATGGAAGAATTCCTTAAAGATCTGCCACCTCTCTTCTCCTCCCTTGTCCCCGAGGGCAGCCTCTCAGGTGATCTATCTCCCTAAAGAGCTGGAAATCTGCTTTCCTGAAGTTCAGGGATCTACCTTTACTCCTTATCTGATACCTCAGGACTAAAACACCATCAACCCAAGCACCAACACCGTCACTGCAGCCCAGGCTGCCTCCAGTCTTGATGTCCCCAGTTATCTTGTTTGTATTGGTGACCATCAGATCCAATATAACATCCCCTCTGGTAGGGCTGTCTATTACCTGGCTCAGGAAGTTATCCTCCATTCCAAGAGTTTCCTGGATTGCCTACAGCTCCCTGTGCTACTTTCCCAGCAGATGCTGGGGAGGTTAAAGACTCCCAGCAGGACAAGAGCCTGTGAGCACTATGCCTCTGGTAGGTGGAGCAAGACTTTGTCAAATAGCCTTGCCTTAGTCAGGAAGACCGTAGTAAACACCAGCCAAAGGGTTCTATTTTTTGCTTTGGTCTCTGATTCTTATCCACAGGCTTTCAGCCTGCTTATGTCTACCTCTCAGAGACAACTCTTTACATCCAATCCACCTCTTGATATAGAGGGCAAACCCCCAGCCTCTTGTTCCCCTCCTGTCCTTTCTGAACAGCCCGCAGCCATCCGTAGTCGCACTTCAGTCACAATATTTGTCCCATGATGCACCAGGGGAGGTAAGGAAGCGTTTTCTTCACTGAAAGTCTCCAGCTTTGTAGATATTCAAAACCACACTGAACAAGGTCCTGAGGAACCTGCTATAGCTGGCTTTGCTTGGAGCAGGGGGGAAAAACTGAGTTCCAGAGGCTCTTTCCAACCTGTATTCCTCTCTCTATTTCTCAACCTTCCTATTCCGTGATTCAAATGCCATTCTGAACTTGTCTTGGACAGGACCTACTCTTAGTTGCTCAATTCCTTTGAGCTATCCCTCTACAGGTGAAGTGATATGCTGACTTTTTGGTACTATCTTTGCACTTGTTGATAAACTTCTGTTCGAAGGCTATTTTTCAGAAATAGTGCCATTAAAAAAAAAAAAAAAAGTGAAATTTCTCCCAGCTGAATTTAATTCATGGTATATACCTTCTTAAAAATTCCTCATCCTGATAACAAATAATGGTCTGGATATACTGAATATTACTACTGAAAACAAGAAGGCAGTCTTTAACAGAACCTACCACATCAACACTGACTTCCCCTTACATGTTCTCTTTTCCCTTTATTTTTCTCTCTTTGTATTTCTCAGCATATGGTTGTTGCAGAATGGAGTGCAGTATAAATGTATGGAGAGATACACAACAGAATGAATCAAACCACTGTGGCACAGAGCAGAACATAGTTATAAATAGGTTTCCTGGAGGGAAAATTAGGCTGAGTTGATACCTAGACCGCAATGCAGTCTGCAATCTGTACTCATCAAATGAGTAAAAAGGCAGCTGCTGAACAACTACTAGCTTTTGTTATAGTATTTTAAGTCTGGAGAAAGCTTGAAAACAGAGCAGGTAACACAGAATGAACCAAAACAAAGAAACACAGAAGATCAATATCCTATTGAGTTCCTGATTAGCTGTGCAAACCCACTGTACAAGACATAGCAAAGAACTGCTTCTTTTCTTATAAGTACTGGGTTTTGAATAGGAGATTTACAAAGTAAAGAGGGAAAGCACATAACATGTTTGAAAGGTACATGTAAATATGCTACCTTTTTTGTATTTATACAAAACAGACATAGTTAGTTACCTCTTGATTTCCACTTTCAGTAGACGTAAGTTTTGCAGTTGCTGCAGGTCTCATTGCTCCCACAGCTACTCCAGTGAGCTTTGCTTTCCCCTTTTTTTCTAAAGCTATATACAATTCATATAAAAGCTTTGTTGCAGCCCCATGCTGTCTTGTCATGATGTCTTGGGCCATATTCTCATTAAACTGCACACCAAGGAAGTGAAGTGTGGGTTCCAGGCGAGAAAAATTGTTAATTTTTGCATCTGCACCTCTGTATGATTAAAAACAACAACAAAAAAACCCCAGAACTTAAACTTGTTTTCAATTCCAACTTGCTGCATTAAGCATGGTCATGACACTTATCTCATACCAAGACAGGAGTAGAAAAAAAACAACCCATAGAGGATTTTCTTAAATAATGTGATACACTCTTTGGCTTAAGTTTTATACTGCTGTACAGGTAACTGCATTGATTACTATGCATAACTTTTTGAAAAGACAAAGACCACATTGGATTATATAAATTCTGATATACATGCACACAAAGTGCATCTAATAGCAAAAGCTAATCTGCGATTGCAGCTAATGGTATACCATCTACAAAACACACAAGGAGTTTGAATGAAGTTTCTATATTAGCTGTATCAATCACTCAAACTCTCACCGGTTAAAAAATAAGAAATTACAAAAAAAAGGGTCTGTATTATCTACTAACCTTTACAACATATTTTTTCTCCAAGAAAAAGTAATAGACACACAGGTTAAAACAATGTTGAAAACAAAGTTTATGTTCTAAATGAGAAATTTACATTTGAAACTAAGATAGTGGCTTGCAGGCTAATATTTCTTTTGATATGTAGGCTCATGAAAAAGCACTCAAGATCCACAGATATACAGGACAAAACCAAATAACAATAAATTGTCAGTTTATAACAATCAACATATCAAATTTCGTCAGACATATCCATAACTTCAGTCTGAGTTGGAAGATCATGCTTTCTGTACTGCTCTATTGCTTGAGTTCACAATAGTTCCTTCACATGGAGCAACCAGCTTTTGAGGTTAGCCAGGATCCAGCATAATTCTTCAGAAATGCCTAATTTTAACTTAAGACCTTCTGGTAAAACAGTATTCATCTTATTTCTAGATTAAACTGGCCAGGAGCTCATTATTCTCACTGTAATAATCCATGCTTTATTTCTTACACACTGACACTGAACTGAAGCTTACAAATATTGGGCATTTTTCTGCCATTGACTGACGGTTAAGACGAGCCCTCTTGCCAGAAATCATCGGACATGCACTGAGAAGCTCTTAACTTTTTATTCTGTGAGGCTGACTGGTTTGTACATCTCTACTTCTCCCTCCTTGCACTCCTTGAAGAGAGTAGTTGCAGTCTTCTGGTCCTAGGGACTCCCTTCATCACCACAAACTTTTAAAGATTATTGAGAGTGGCCCAGCAATGACATCAGCCAGGTCATACAGCTTGGGTAAGTATGTGCCATTAGGTCCCATGGACTTACATATTTCCAATTTACTTAAATATTCCTTAAACTGTTCCTCCTCCATGGTTAAAACCTCCTTCCTACAGACTTTCCTATATGTCTCAGGGCCTTGGGATACCTTCGTCTTTTGCATGTCCCAGCAGCCCCACATTTTCCCCAGCCTTCCTATTGCTGTGGACATATCTTTAAAAGCGCTTCTCGTTGCCCTTCTGCCTAGACATATGACAAGACCTTTTTTCCATGAGGACAATCATGCATAAAATACATACAAATTTCATATTGAAATAAATTGCCTGGAAAGGTAGCATAGTCTCCATCCTTGGAGGTTTTCCAGATCATACAGGGTAAACAATTGGTGCAGATCTTCCTGTTAGTTTCAAGGACTTGGGGTTTCTGAGTGTAAGTCTTATTTAGTAGACTAAGATAGAGAAGGCATTAAGCATCTCAGCCTCAGCATGGCAGATACTCATTTGAGAATCTGAGAGGGAGGCTGATGAATGGAGCCATACTCTGCCATCTTTTTGATGCAGGAAGACAACTAAGAACGGCCACTACAGAGGGAGGTCCTGGATCTTCTTGCTCTCTCACATAAACGGCCGCTCTTCTTCGTCCCCACCTTCGCAGCCTGTCCATCCTTAAGAGCCTATATCAAGCCACGGCAGCACACCAGTCCTGGGAGCTATCCCACTGCCCCATTGTGATTGCAATGATTACCCAGCAAGTGCCCCACAGGCCTGTAATTTCTTCTGTTTGATCCCCATGCTGCATGCATTACTATACAGGCACTTTATAGTTGTGTGATTTAAAAAAAAATTAGAGTAATTTAGAAAAGGTGTGAATGCTTCTCCCATAATCCTGTCTTCTTAGCACGTCCTTAATTGCATGCATACATTAGGGTGAGCAGCCTTCTGCACTGTTTTGCTGCTCTTATTCACATCACCTTCCTCTTGCTTGCCATTCTAGGCCATCACTTCCTCTCTTGTTTGAAACTAAACCTCTCCATCAATACTCATTCCTAGTTTAAAGCTATCCTCACCAGGTTTACCAGGCTGTCGACAATGATTTTCTTGTCCATCTTGGTCAGGTGGATCCCATCTCTTCCTAGCAGTCTTCCCTCTTGAAAGAGGATCCTATGACTAGGAAAAGCAAATCCCTGTGGTGGACAGCAGCTGCACAACCATTTGGTGACCTGTAGAACCTACCCACTCCTCATCAAGCCCATCCACCAGCAGAAGCGAGGAAAGTAAATACTTGGGCCCTCATGCTTTTGCCTCCAGGTCTCTGGGAGTACTCTTGGTGTCCACAGAGAAGAATAGCAGTGATATTAGTGAAAGGGCTGGACAAGTCTCTACAGCTCTGGACTCAACTTCCGGCATGCAGCAAACCTCCCTGGCTAGCATGTGACATCAGCCGATGGCACTTCCATCTCCTGCAGGAGAAAGTCTCCCACTGCTATCACCACCTGTTCCTCCTAGTGCTCTGGGGTGGTTTACACTTCACCTGCTCAGATGTTTTGTCACACAGTGCCACCAGCACTCATCTGCTACTGCTGCAATGAACCTGTTTGCAGTTGTGGTTCAGCAGGAGGAGCAGACACCTTCCTTTTCGTCACAGAAGTCACCAACTGCCAGTTATCTCCTTTTCCTAACACAAAAATTCTGTCTGTCTCTCCCTCAGCACAGATGCAGGTCCAGGTTCCTGTATCTGCAGTGTCTCAGAGAAGACCCAGTGTTCTGACCTCATTCTGCAGCAGCTTCAGTTGATAACACAGCTCCTCCATGAGCACACACCTCTGCAGGCAAAGCCACCACCTGCCTCTGATGAAGGCAGTCCCATCAGTCTGAGACAGGGAGAATTGACTCCTTTCATTGGAGAGAAATCTGAGTTGAGGCCTCTGACACTCTGAGTAGTTGCTCTAGTGGTTATTGAGTATCATGCCCTGTCATGCATCCTCATCTTTGCTGAGCACACATAAACCGTCTCAGCAGAGTTTCCTATCACTTCTTGCACCTACTGAAGTGCATCTACACTAAATGCACATCTCTAATCACCTGGGGACAAGAGCTCAAAGCATTATTTTACTGGGAAGAATTGAGAAAACTTGTGAGAAAATGCTAGAGCTTGCTAGAAGAAATAAAAGCCTCCTGTGAAGCTATTTTTCCCAGCAACAGCAGGCACTCTAAGAATTACCTGGGGTTTTCCAATGATCCCAGAAATTCCTAAGAGATCTAGAAGTCCTAGAAACAGAGTTCAAGAACTTCTGTGTGAAACTGCTTTTTGTTGGCTGCCTTTATTAGCTGTGCTCAACCTACTCTCCTACAATTTGGTCGGACTTGGCATAGGAAAGGGTGTAAATACACTAGAAGTTCAAAGAACATAAAAGTAGAGGTTCAGAAGAAACAGGAGGATTTTGTAAAGCCTGGAACTCTTGATGTACATGTGCACCATTGTCTGATGAAACAACAGCATAAGCCAAACTCATGAATTGCACCATCAATCTAAAAAAAAAAGCTCACAGATCTGCACAAGATTTTTCAACTTCCCATTTTTTTACCGTTCCTCCTGATTATAGATATTACAGCAGATTACTTGTAAACTTATAAATTCTTATATGATCTTCTGCCAGAGCTCCACTCAAAGCCTTATAATGTTTCTCCAACATTTTCATTTTAGTGAAGATGTTATGGTCACCACCACAACACAACACAATATTCCTTATTCTACACAGATCATGGGCAGAGTTCCACTATTCCTAATCATAGAGACATCCTTGAAAGGCTTTTTGAACCTCTGGTCTAACATGGTTACTGGTTATTGTAGTTACAATTAAAATGCATAATTTTCTTGAAGAAGTATGATCAATCTCTCTGGAAATACGAAATCAATTCATGCCTCAAACATATTTAGTTTTTAAATTACTAAAAAATATTTAAATCTCAATAAATTCTACAGTGCATTAGCAAATCCCAGCTGAGGAAATACATATTTTGGCTGCTTTATGTAAGAGAATTGTCACTTTATACAGGAGACCAAATGGTATCCATATGTACTAACCTGTTCTGTGAAAATTGTTTAAAGTCATCCTGAAGACCATATTTGTGTAGAAGTTCTCCTAGGAGGTAGCCAGTAGAAAATTCTTCTGGAAATGATCCTGGAACTAAGTTTGGGGGTTTCGTCATTGTTTGGAGTTTTTTAGATAAAACAATTAAAAGAATCCAAATGCTAATTTTAATAAAACTTGTTATCGTGTTTATAACAAATCAAAAGTTTAGCAAATAGTTCAAAGAAATTTTAAGAGATTGATCTAACAGTAATAGTTTTAAAATCACAAATAAATTTACTTTCTGTGTAGTCATTTTGCAACATCAGCTTTACATAGTAATTTCTAATTTTCAGTGTTAAAATGCAACCATCATCATAATTGCCACTGAGACTGTGAAAATATCTATAAACTATAATTACTAGATTTTCCATACAAAATGCAGATGAAAAAAAAAAAGCTAGCTCTAATATGCTTGTCTTCATACAATCACAGAATCACAGAATATGCTGAGTTGGAAGGGACCCATCAGAATTGAGTCTAACTCTTGGCCCTGCACAGCACACCTCAAGAGTCAAACACCCTGTGCCTGAGAACATTTTCCAAACGCTTCTTGAGCTCTGTCAGGCTGGTGCTGTGACCACT
>VXBC01003608.1:277950-315655 GCA_013399945.1 Ploceus nigricollis | reverse complement strand
CACGGTGGTGCTGGCTCGCAGGTTGGACGAGATCGACCTCTAAGATCTTTTTCAACCTGATTGATTCTTGTGATTCTGCAAAGCGCAGGCTGTCGGCAGAAGGGGAATTAATCCCGGGTGATTTTCCCAGATCGGTTCTCATAAGAGCACACGTTATTACTGTGCTGGCGCCATGTGGAAAGGGGGAGGGGGAGTGAAGGAGTGCCGAGGAAAGCGCTGGCAGCCCGGAACGCGCGCTGCACATGCAGAGGGCGGTGTGTTCCAGCGGCGCTGCTCGTGTGAGGCTCGGCAGCGTCCCTGTGCCAGACAGCTGCTCGGGCGGGAGCCCAGCCCGCTTCGGGGCAAACCCTGCCGAGACTGGCTTTGCTCAGCTCTTGTTTGCATTAAGTCATCTTTGTTTTAGAATCACACCGAAACAGCCGTGCACTGGTTCCAGTGCTCCTATTTGAAGCGTGTGTAATAAAACGCCAGAGCAACAAGGAAGAGAGCTACATCTGGAAAATGCACTGCAACACACTGGGTATTTAAATTGGCCAATTTTTTTTCTTGGAAAAGTTATTTGACCTACTCAAGTTTTCAAGTACCTTTCAGCACAATACGGAATTGTGAAGGATTATTTTTGTTACAAAGGGCAGGAACAAGTGATCTAGTGGCTAATCACAGACAACAAGCTAATGATAATTTTCAAAAGTGACAGTTAACTTGGAATGTTACAGATTCTGCTCCTTGAGAACAAACAGAATTCCTCAGATTAGATCTGTGTGCTTTCACAGAGGGTGTGCTTTAAATAAAATTAAATCCTTGAGAATAAGAATATAAATTTATAACTGACCAGGTATTTATAAATCTTGAAAAAGTCAGTGTAAAGTCAGTGGCATATGAATGAGTGAAGTAAAAGAAGACTTCAAGAGAGAGGAAGTACTTTTAGGACAGATGTTTAAATTAATATTTATATTCTTTTAAGGATTCAAAATTTTGCATATATCTGAACTTATAAAAATACACTTTAGGGGAAGAAAAAAGTTCAAATTTTTAATATTGTTATGATTGTATTTGTAGTGGGTGAATCTACCAGAAAACAGAGTGTTTTTCTGGTGTTTCAGGGAGGAAAGAACAAACGTATTTTAGCTTCATCATGGAATTTTTCCCATGGCTCCAGAAATCAATGTATATGTATTTATGTTGATATACAGTTAGGTATTGCTGCAAGTAGTCATTATCAGTAATTTACGTTAATTTAAAACATGCAAACTAGAACTGATTTATATTAAGTATAGAACTTCTTTCCATATCACCTCTGACATTGAAAGGCTGGTACTTCCTGTATCTTCAGATTTATTTTTATTTTTTTATGGAATGTATTCCTTCAAGTTCATGGTCATGTTCAGTGCATTTCTAAACACCTAATTTTGTTTAAAATTAACATGAGTTTTTCTGTCTGTTGACATGACATAATAAAAATCTTACTCAGATAAGCTAGAACTATGAGACAGATGTGGATTTCCGTGTTTAAATTCAGTAGTGGCTTGCTGTTTTATCTATATCTGTTTTAACAAATTAATGTAGCTTTCTTTATTCTGAGAAGTGATGGGATAATGTATTAATAAAATTTTACTTCATTCTTTCCCTGAATTTAAGAACTTGGAAAGATGTCTGTGTTCTGCACTGTGAAAGCTGAGCCCAAAGACTGTTTAAAGGAAAATAATTGCAGAAAACAAAGTAAGTGTTTCCCTCATTCTACCCTTGCTGAAAACACCAGTGTTTTAAAATAATAACATTATATACTTCCTATGCTCTCAGTTTTTTACATCTCTTCTGGGAATGCCACTGGGCATTCCAAACTGGTTTTTCACAGGACTCTGTACTTTGAATTATGTAGATTTTAGTCAGTAATATGGAATTGTGGAATGCATATGAATTATTCACCTAAGGCTCTGTCTTTATTTTAAACTTCATGCATCTTATTGTGGACTTGCTTTGAAAGAGGAGAGGATTGTTTACAGGCTGAATTTATAGTAGCTGAAGGAATAGAAGACATCAGGCAGCAACCTGTTGAGCAGAAATTGAAGTGTCAGGGATCATCTGTTGCATTTTGTTCCTTTTGCCTATATAAAAAAAACTGCAGACATGAAGAACAAAAAATAATGTGACCAAGCCTATAGCTTTTCTTGGACATTAGTATTGAATAACATGGACATAATAGTGGTATGCATGAAGAATAAAATGGCAAAATCTAGTTTTAAAGGTGAATATCAATAAACTTTATCACAAAAGGGCAATCAAAATACTTCTAAATCTTCAAGATAATAAACTGATGNACTTTTAATGTTATGGTTTACATTATTTGCTTGTTTTTTCTTTTTCCTGGGAAGTTACAAAAAGGCTAAATAGCCTCCACTTCTCTGAGGGCTTTTTTTCACTCCTCCCTGCCACTTTATTATTCATTTTACTTTACGTTATTTGAATCACAGAATTACAGAATAGTCTGTGTTGGAAGTTGGATCCACAAGGATCATCAAGTCCAACTGTTAAGCAAATAGGCCGTACTGGGTTTGAATCTGCAACCTTGGCATTATTAGCACTATGCTCTAAGCACCTGAGTTAATCTCAGGGTGTTTATCCCCTCTGACAATGATTGAATGATCATATACACTTTAAAACTCAGTTTTGAATTTATTTGTCGTTCACATATACTCTCTTTGGGTCCTCATGTCTGTACTGAGGACAGAAAAGGATTAAGCTCTAAACAAAAAAATCATGATCTTGAGGTTTGTGCTTACCACATGTTTCCACAGGTGGTTGCTCGGGCATTTCTCACCTCCATGGCCCCTACTGGCTCTTGGAACAGCACTATGGAAGCTTGTCCTGGCTTCTGACTTGGTTTTCTCGGTTGCCACAAGACAACAGTTATACTGAGTCACAACCCATGTAGGTCTAGTCTGGCCTCCTGTCCCTAACAATGATCAATAAAAGATTTTGGGGAAGAAATGGGGAGAAATCATATACTAAGATCTGTTAGCATATACTCCATTGCCATACAGAACATTCTCCTTGCCACCACTGAATGTGGTGAAGGAGTTTCTGCATTGACATAAGCTAATGCAATTAACCTTTCCTTCCATGAATACATGCAGGCAATTCTGGGTATCTGTAAATGGTTAATATTGACAGTGGTTTGTGGTAAGGGATTCCATAACTTAACCTGGTTTGTGTGAAAAAAATTAGATTACCCTTCATTATGCAAAGAATTGCATTATGTGCATTTTGAGTTTGCATCCTCTGCTCTTTTTTTTCTTTTTTTTCCCAGCTCTCTAGGTGTTCTGTTATTTTTAAACAATAACATTAGGCATCTGACTTTCGGGTTGAACTGATGCTTCAATATTCTAATCTTTTTATTATCTGCACAAAGAGCACTAGGGTGTGAGTCTGCTGTATCAGTCCTGCAAAACAAAGTCCTTCACTTCAAGTAGTTGCAGAACTAACACTTAGCAATACTAATGGGTCTGCATACAATACATATGCAAGATCTGCATTCACTGGTTAAATAATCTCTTTATATTTAAAAAGTGTGTTCAATACTGATAATATATAATGAGGCTTGGAAAGTTACAGGTGTGCTATGTGCAGGAAAATATTGTGACTGGGTACATTGTTTTCTGTACTGCAAAATGGATTATTAATGTGTACGTTCACCTTGAGTAAGTCACAGTAAATTACTGGGCGACATTAAGGCAAGAGAAGTGCAGAGAAGTTCTGATGCTTTTAAGAGACAGGGCAAAGTGCTTCCAATGTGAGGAACAAGTGAAGTTCTGTGGCTGACTGTTGTGATTCTTTTTTGTACTGATAACTACTAAGTAAGGAAGGAAATTTAATCTTCTTAAGCAAAATCTTTCTGGCTGTATCTGAGACTATATGGTTCCATTTAGTTCAGTTATAGCAATTGCATGTTTAAATCAAGGACTGAAGGATTTTTCAGCTTCAAGTGACAGTTCGTTATCTCCAGTGTGATGTGCTTGGCAGGAATTACAATCCACTATGAAGGAGAGAGGAATATGAGTGGAACAGCATTTCAAATATCAATGCCATTTGGCTTAATTTGTGAGACTACTCAGAGACTTACTAGAGCAGATGGGGGTTTGGTTTGCTTTTTGTTTGTTAGTTAGTTTGGTTGTTTTTTTAAAAAGCCACTAATGACTTTGATTGAAAGTTTTTGGAGAGATTTTGCAGCTTCAAGGTAGACAATGCTTCTTAACCATTTCAAGCATCAAAAGAGTAAAATAAAACATCAGAACAGCAAAAGCTGAGTGTAAATGATGGAAAGAAAGAGAGAACCAAGCTGCCTTACAGATTAAAAATTCACATAAGCAGAACAAAAGGAAGTAGTAAGCTCATTAGAACCTCTCTGAATGAGTACATACATATCTTAAGGACACAGTAAATTACAGGAGAAGTAGAGACTGGCATGTTGATACAGCTTTAAACAAGTATGTGAAACAAAGAAATGAGGAATTAAGGACATTTTTGTTTTGGAGACGTTGCTGTGGTTTCACTGAATTTCATTACCCATTTCTAAGCATCTCCTTCTTCTTAATAGTTTATTTTTGGGTTTATTGCCACTTTCTTTCCTTTATGGTTATTTTTCTCTATCAGAAGGTTGGGTGTTTTGGGGTGAGGATTCTGTGCTTCCTTAGTGGGATAATAGGAGTAGTAGTAGGGGAAAGCCGTGGGCAAGGGACAAAAAAGTTGATGATTAGAGACTGGAATTGAATAAAGATTCATTGAAGAATGTGACTGGTACATGTAGCTAGCCAAGAGAGTTCCATTAGGGATGGAGCAAAGAGGATAAAGGCAACACAAATTGCCTTAGTTCTGTGGCTTAAGCAGAGCCTTGAAATTCTGAGTCACTATTTTTCTGCCTTAGGAATTGGTATGTAAAACATACTGTCAGAAGATGGTTTTAGTCAACCCCAGTAATTACACATATCCACTCACATCTGTGTCACAATACAGTCAGAACTAAAATTATGTGAACATTTTTCTTGTAGTCATTCTTTTATGTATAGAATAATTGTGTGCTTGGTATAGATGAATGAAAGCTCTCTCCAGCTGGCTCTTTTTAGAAAAAAGGAGGCAGTAAAGTAGTAAGTAAAGTTCAGATGGTTCATTTTTGTCATGCACAGTTTAATTCACTTTCTGGCATAGTGTTTCTGCAAGATAAAAATCCAGTTAATAGATTTTTCTAGGTGGCTAAATTGTAAGTATATCATTTTATGGATGGATTGCTTTATAAACAATGGTCTGAAATATTTTGAGTAGTACTTAGAATACTCTCAAGGCCTCATCATCTAGTATTTTATCCTTGTTATTCAATAAATGCTCATTGACTGTGCACATTTGTCCTACATTCTTTTACTGTGTTTTTTTTTTAGCATTATTGAAGAGTGTGTGTAATGTAACTAGAATCCTCTTGGAGGTTACTGAAATGCAGCTGCTTTTTCTTTCAGAAATAGTATGGCTATTGTGTACTAACAATTCTGTTCAGTTATGTTTTTAGAGTATAAAAACAAGTGTAGTGTGTCTGTTTTTGAAGTAGAGGAGGAATTCAAGTAAGCATAATGTAACTAAATGGTCTGGAATTTGGCTAGAATTCTAGGAACAAATGCCAGCACTTAAAAGCCTTGGATAGCTCTTTCTGGTTATGTTGAAAGGGAATATTGGTCAAGCATGCTCTACATTGGAAGTATTCCTGGTGAAACATCAGGTTTTCAACATTGTTCTTTAATCAACAGTACTTAGCTAATTAGGGTAGAACTGATGATGCAAATAGTTAAAATCAAAGTGATTTTGATCTAGCAGACACAGGAGAGACTATGGGCTAATATGCCCAGTTACTTCTTTAATAAAAAAATTAATGGTACATCATGGCACGGTAATGCTAGTACACAGAATATAACTTCTTTTCTACAATAATGATTTATCTTTCAAGTTGCTCATTTCTCTCCTCTTATGCCAGTATTAATTTTGCTCTCAGGCTGATTCCAATAGATGTTTTCTTTTCTTCTTGATCCAATAGATGTTTTCTTTTCTTCTAGAGTGTAGGAGTTGCTGATAATGACAGGGATAGTATTGTGCCTCTGCTTAATGGCTGTGGAAATACAATTTTAAAAAAAACTTTGAATTATTCATAAGCAGTTTCTTATTTGATTACATGTGCTCTGACTAGAAGATTTAAACAGGAATAAACAGTCTGCCTTAATAAGTAAAATTCTGTTAAAAAGTTTGATTTAATACAGAATGACTGAACACAGGCCCTAGTGAAAGATGAAAAAAAAGCCATCCAATTGTTCATGACAGAAATTTAGCAACTTGTGTGGTGAAGCATTGACTGCCTTTCCGTTACTGATGGATCATTTCAAATCATGAAACAGTGTAGAAAATTTTGTGATTAAACCAGTAGTAAGCCTCTAAAACAGTGTGCTACTCTGCCTCTGATTTTCTCCGGCTGTCTCACTTATTCCCAATTCCAGTTCTTTTTGCTCTGTTGATTCTTAATAATTCTGATTGCAGGAGAGAATCTTACTCATATATTTGTTTATTTCCTACTTCATATTCCTCAGGTCTTCACATCTGATGACGTGTCTTCTCCTTTTCATCTACTGCCTCAACCCTTCTGTCCTACCAAGGCTTATACATGCATTTTGTTTTGAAAGTAATTTGCACACATTCTGGATTATGTGTAATGTCAGATTTCTAAAGTAGCAACACTAACCATTTTCTTTTCATTCTCCAGAGTGATGGTAGAAACTGTTAGAATTGTTCTTTAGGTTCAATGGCAAAAATTTATCCCTTTTGTCCATTTGAGTCGTGTGGAAAGCGGTAGGCCCAAAACCCCTTCAGTACCTTTCCTGCAGGTACTTTGTAAACTCTTTGGAATATGGATGTTCGGCACCTGCCATCTGGACAGATCAGTGTCTTTGCAGGTTACAGTTTTGAAATACCTTCCCCTGTGGGATGATCATGTCCTGCTTCATCCCAGAGAAATGTTGTTTGAATGAATTTTGAAATTAAAACTGAAGAAAATCATGGTTGGGCGGTCAAGCATACACAAGAGCAGTTGGTGAATACACCAGCTTTAAAAAACCTTATGACTGGAAAGAGTATCTGTTTGCTAAATACCTTGGAAAACCATTGATCATGTACCTTCAAATTTGCATAATTATGCCCATGTTCATATGTAGGTTGTTCTTTATTCCAAATATATGCTGTGAATTCTAACTCATTTTACACAGTATATGTTCGAAGTCTAGCACATCTTGTTTTGCCCTTGGGTTTCAGAAGCTGTTTTTCACATTAGGATCAGCTAGTTGACAGTGTGTTTATCCTTTTATGCAGAATGAGTGCTCCCAAAGAAATTATATCAATTACAAGTTCTTTTTTAGCAGCAGAGGAGCAGCATTTGTCAGAATGAATCATTAATAATAGTTGGAATGCACTCTTTTCTTCCTGCCTCTTCTGGAAACCTTACTGAATTTGAAGTATCCTTAATCTGGGCATATACTCAGGTAGATCCATCTTCATTGCCAGTAAAGAGGTGACTCTTTGTTCTTTTCAGTGGTAGTTACTGACATCAAAGCTCATTCTGCTTGTATTTTTATACCTCTCACCATACTGTTGCTTCTCTTTGGCAGTAACAGATACAGATGCTCAGGCTGCACTATTCAAAGCAGCTTTTTCAGCTGCAGTTACAATAGTGGGTATCTACTGGTATTAGATATTTTCTTATGCAAACACTAACAAGTTGTTAGTAGAATTTCTTGTGTCTTTGTAATTCTGTTCGGTAGAGGATTTGAAAATTTACTATAGTCTTGAGTAGAATTCTTGCTGTTCATAAGAATTTAATAAATTCTTCTTTCTTTTCAATTTAAAAAATTTTTCACATTTTCTGTGGCAAGAATTCTCTTGCATGGTAATTAAGATACATAAGTGAAGTCAATTTGATCTATCTTTTGGTCAGTTTACCATTGGATAGCAGCATAAATTTCTTTCAGTAAAGCTGATACCTGCTGCAGATACATGACCAATACATGCTGCCCAAATCAGAAGAATCTTACTAGAATAGAATAGCCCTGGTCTTCCACTTTGAGATGGGTGTCTTTCCAATATTTGGGTATACACTTTTGTTTTCTATGAGCATATAATTTTTATCATTGTATTTGGAATAAGAAAAGGAATACTAAATTTAGGCAACTAAATTTATTTTAAATCAATTAAATTCTGTGCTTTGGTTTGAATTATTTTTTTAAATGGATTAATGTCTGATGTTGATTAACTGGGCGAGGTAGAGCATAAAACACTGCTTCTAATTTTGAAACAAGAAATAAGTGTATCTGACATATTTTACAGGTGATACAGAATCAAATTAATCCCAGATTTGTATATAGGTTATGTAAATAAAATTTAATAGTATACTGCATAATATGAGACATGGAACCTAAGATGCACATAATTCTGTTTATGGAGTTACACAGCTGCTGCTTGTAATTAGCTGCCTGGGGAACCTGTGTTCAACAATCCTTTTTAATGAGTGTTTTTAACAGTTTGATTCCATGGTAAGAGAAGAACTAGATTTAGAATGTCAAATATAACTAAAATACAAATAAATGAAGATGCGTAACAAAAATTAGGTATAGATTGTGTGTGGGTGTGCAAGCACACGTGTATATGCTTTTAAATATTTTTTTTAACATACAGTGATTTTGAAAGCTCTTTTGCAAACACAATGTTCAGTGTGTCAAATGATAAATAAACAATAAAATAGTGATAGCTTTCTTACTGCTGCCATGTAGTTTCTTTCCCATAAAGTTACTTATTACAATATAAAATAATTACTTTCTTTCCCCTGAATTTTAAATGTGACTCACGGTTTTAATGATGTTTTTCTTTCATCATGACATTGTTGAAATTTAAGTAACTACAGAAATACAACTTCTTTAAACATTTTCTGGTCACTTCTAACTGAAATACTCTATTATCTTCTTTTTTATTGTCCAATGTTATGTGTTATTTGGATTCGTTTGTGCAATAGGAATAGAATGACTATAGCATTTTTATTAAATATCTCTAGCTTACTTCTCTTGAAATAGAGGAAGTAACATTGCCTTCCTCATGAGAGTTTCTGACACTTAGATAATTTGTTTCTGTTGTCCCCTTCACTTCTGTTTTTGTGAGCTACTACTTCAAGTCTTTCTGTAAGATTAAGGTAGGTACTTCCATCCTGTGTAAAACATGTCAGCATGTAGAGCAGCGTCTCCTAGGAGTCTAGTTTTTCAGTAATTGTATCTTCTTGTTTTGTTGAACCTTGTAATTTATTATACTCTCTCTGAATTACTCAACAGAAACTTTTAAAAATGGTTAGGTTTTTTTCCAGTCATCTTTTTAGCATTTGTTTTCTCTGTGATGAACATATCCTCATCAGTGAAGAAGACTTTATTGTTGATCATTTGTTTTCAGGTGGGATCCCTTAGACTGTTCAAAGTATGCAGGTGTATGCCATGGCTTATGATGCCATAAATTGTAATGCGGAATTTAACAAGCAGAAAAAAACACGTTTTGCAAGGTGATGAATGACAGGAAATTCAGGACAAATAATGGAAGAATAAATGATGTAATTACTAAATAATGGAGGTGTCAAATCTGTATAAGTAGTTACTTAATTGTAATTACAGTTTGGTCTAGCAAGAGATATTTGGAGATATTTATGTTACTTAAAGGAGAAAACAGTTCGGAGTTGAGGGACATCTTGGTTTTAATCCAAATCCCGTCATAATCAGTAAAATTCATATGATAGAGACATAAGATGAATGATAATGCTTAGAAAAAAATCTTAACAGGATTCTGTTCAGCTGTTGAGAGTTCACTTGTCCACTTACCTTTTAACAGTCTGGGCTAAGGTGTAGTGGCCATAGCCTTTAAGCATGCCATTTAGAAATTTATGCTAACTTGTAATGGTCATCCATATTTTACTTTTTCAAAAGTTAATCCTGTCATAAGACACTGCTTCCCAATTACCCTGATGAGAAAGTTATAGTTGTTCTCTTCATCCTCAATGTGATGCTGACCCTGTCTGGCTGGTGTCTTGTCACCATTTGGACTCTGGACTATTTCCATGTACTTGAAAGACTTGTCTCAGATTCTAAGCTCGTTTTCAGAGTTGAAGCATAAAGCATTAAAAGGGAAAATGGAGAGAGAGAGCAAAAATATAAATTATTTAATTTCTTATTTTGCAAGCATTGTCCTTGTATGGGTCAAGAAGTTCTTAAGACAGCTGTAGATACTATGATATATTATTCCCTTATTATTCCCTTTGCAAGCCTTATTTATCCTTATGTTTTAGATAATCAGGTGTAGTGTGTATTCCACATATAGTCTGTTTACATTTTTAATGCTGTAATTGTAGTTCTCTGGAATCGTATTTCAGAAATAAATGGAGTATTAATTCAAACCCTGTGGTGTGAAAGAGCAAAACTACTAAACACAAAAAATAGTAGAAGACCCACTGTTATTCTTACAGACGTTCCATTTCAGACCCTAGCTGAATCTTATTAATATTTCTCCAGCCTCTGCTTTCTGTTATGATCCTGTCTTCCTCCTCCTTACTCAGCTGATACTACTATAATTTTTCACTGACCACTGTTCCTGTGAGCTTGTAAGTACTCAGAAAGCATACTAGCTTAATTTCTACCAGCTTTTGTTTTCTCTTATGAAAGACCTGCTTATTGTCCTTCACATTTCTTTCTGCTATCTCTCCTCTTTCTAAGTTGTTTATTTTCTCACTGAAGAGAGGACTTTTTTTTTTTTTTGCTTTACTCAGTTGAGATTCCATTTCTTTTCATGTGTATTTCATATCTCAGAAATACTAGAAGACCAAAAACTCTTACATATGTTAATCAGTCTGTAAAACTAGTTCATTTTCCACAAGGGTTTTGTATTGCAGGTGCATGGATATGGCACTTGGGGTGATAATGGTGTGCTCTGTGGACAGTTGGACTGGATGATCTTGAAGGTCTGTTCCAACCCTGATGATTCTGTGATGTATGAAAATGATTTTACATCATTTACATCATCTTGGCAATGTAAGTAGAAGTCCTAATCTAAATATAGAGGATACCTCCACAAAAGAACGAAGACAATGTGTGAATTTATGAGAAATAATTCTGCCCTACAGTTATAGAGTCTAGCAAATCCTATCACCAGCTCTTTAACAATCTGCTGATCTACAGCAGCCAGAAAAAAAAATATTTACAACGAAAAAATTATGTGTAATATTTAACTTGGTGATCAGAGAAGTTAAGCCTAAGGTCCTAAAATGCCATGCTTCTGATTTTGTGAAGTACTGTCATTACTGACAGCTTAAAAATGCAGGTACATCACCATTACAATGTTGTTAAGAGAAACAGAAATCTGCTAGCAAACTGCTTAATGGACCTGGATTTATCACAGTGTTCTCAAAAACGACTGAGGTATGATAAGCACTTTCATTATGTAATATGAATGCATGAAACACATACATTCTGTATTGCTGGCACATTGAGAACTTGGAAACATTTCACCACCTTCAAGCCAGCAAGTATGTAAAGCAGTAAGATAAAATCATTAATAATCAAGTTCAGGATAGAGATTACACAACCATTAGTGAAGTAATTCTCATTAAAGCAGTTTTTCTGGATAGGATGTGCCTCACAGAATAGGAATGCCACTTTCCCAGAGCATGTCAGCAATGAGTAGTAACTCCGAATGTGAGCAAATTGGAGCAAGAGGTTCGGATTAATTTTCTTTGGGGAAAAAAAAAAAAACCACCATTTTTTCTAGAATCTTAGGTGTGAAGCTGTGTGGAAAAAAAAATCAGTAAAATAATAAAATAGATGAAGCACAGGCCTTTTAGTTCAGACTCCATTCATAAGCAATAAAAAATAAAGTGTTTTGAGAGAGAAAAAAAAATGAAAGGAAGTGAGTTCTATTTGTTTAGCTGGAGAACATTGATATATTTCTTTACTCAGTCCTTAAAATGTCAGTAACCTAAAAATCTAAGAAATTATTTAAAGATGAATTATTTTAATGGGAAAATGACCACATTTGCCATATCCATATCCCGGTCGCACAGACTTACAGGCTTAAAGTGACCTTGTTTTTCATAGTCCAGTAATATACCTCCAGTTTATACTGTTACAGCTCCTGAGCAGAACAGATAGGTAGTAGCTGATTGTTGAGACACAGTGTTATCTGCTTAAAAGCATTTCTATTTTCTTCTAATATTTTGGCTACAGTACTGTAACACTGAGTGTGACGATTTGCTTTTTTTTTTCATATATGTGAACAGTTTTATTTCTGTTCTTATACAACTTAGTATTTTATTAGTTACAATTTTAAATTGGGTATAATATGAAATTCTGTCTTTTTGGATTATGGGGCTTTTTTCCCCTAATTTGGGAGCTTGTTCATTATTTAATCCATTTCATGCTCTTTTTTTAAAGAAAATAAAATCAAATGCTGTGACACAAAACAGTAGTCCTTGCAACAAAATGACTGCAGCTAAATCACTAGGAACCAGTTTGACTTGACATTATGATCAATATGCTGGATCTCATTTGTGATAGGTGTGGTCTTTTTGTTGCTTGTATAGGCAGATTATGTGTTTAAATGAAGTAGAAAAGTATACGTTGTAATTTATAGTTATTGCTAGTAATTACTGTTTATTCCATTGCCGTGACTCAGAAATCCATTTATGATAGGATTAAATACAGAAGATGCTGATGCCTGAGAACATGTGTGAGGTGAAGGTAAAACCATATTTTCTAATTTTCGGTTTTTTTCATAGTTTAGTATTATACTTTTAGCATGTGTTATTTGGTAGGAGCGCATTAGTTGGTGTAACTTGGGACTAATTCTCAATGTGCTATGTACAGCTGGATGCTGAGCTATCTATATATTTTATTGTCCCTACAAAAATAGGGTGTAGCCTATTTTTTAACTGAGGGACAATCTCTGAAATCATGTCTTAAACTAGCAGTTGTAGCAGACAGAGGCCATATATTTGTTGTTGCCTAAACTGTGCTACTTCGGCGATCTGGCCCTGCAGCCTTTTCATTGGTCTTAAGTTTAATATGTTTGTTACAATTTCATAGCACCATAGAATAGTTTGGGGTGGAAGGGACCTTAAAGACCATCTAGTTCCAACCCCCTGCAACTGAATTGTTTTACCTCGTTGGAAGTGGATATGGTGTTACCATCTTTTTCTTTAATTTTATGTTAGACTGTAAGATGTTTTCATAAAAGTTAAACTATAAAAGAATCATCAGTCTAATGCTCTCCTGTCACTTTTTGTGTATTATCTATTTCTCACTTTGATCCCATTTTGGTCATTCTGCAAGAGTATTTTTACCTTATACAGTCTTTAAAATTTTAACTGTGCTTTTGCTGTTAAATTACTGTTTGTATATACCTTAGCGTCTTAATTTCCTTTGAATGTTTTTACATGAAATGCTAAATTAAATATTATTATGAATAGACATGGTTTTACATATTTTTGGTATGTTTTTCTTGGTTGCTTTTTGTTTACTTTTCTCTATTGGAAAGTTCATTAACTTCCTGTTTTTTTTCAAGAATATGGGATTTTTTGCACACATGCCAATAAATTTTGGAAGCAGATGATGTGGTTATAAAGGCAGATGTGTATTTGCATTATAGTGGGATTTTTTTTAACATTGATAGATCATATGTGTATATGTTTTCATTATTTCAGAACAAATTTTAGTGAATATATCTATTTTTATGTGTATATCTATCTGTGTCTATGTAAGCATATGTAACTCATGTATATACCTAAAACTAAAACCAACCAAAAATTATCTACATGTAGGCTAGGGATGGAAAAAGGGCAAGGATAGGAAAGGATTAAGGATAAAAATGAGTAAGAGAGACAGTCCTGTAGGGTCACAAGATTCAGACTAGACCACTTGGCCCAGACTTGACCAATGATTTAGGCCTAAATGTTTTAACATCATTTAAACTTAATAGCAGATTTAATTGATATTTAAATAATCTAGCAAAATATTCTATATAATTTACTGTAAGCACAACAGTAATTCACCTCAGGCCTAGCTTCCTTACAAGCCTAAATTACTTGATCTAAAAGAGCAACATTTATAGTACATTTGCTTTAGCTTATTCACACTTGCACACATGCAGACCTGAAGCTGTATGTACAACGTAATCACTTGTGAAAAATTTCCCTCAAGGTCAGGGAAATTCTCACATTGGATACTTTTGCATCTTCTCAACAGGCTGAGCCTTGAGGAGTGGGGTTATCAGCCCAGGATCCATTGTCGTTGTAACTGATCCTCCAAGCTCAGCAGACTTGCTGAGAGGTGCCCCACTCAGAGGAATTTGCTGATCACAGACCACCGCAGGCCAAAAGAGCTCAGAATTGTTTACAAGATTGCAAAAGACCTCTAAGATCATCAACTTCAACCTCTGACTGGTGACCTTGTTGCTAGACCATGGCCACATCAGGTTGTTTCTTTAACACCTTCAGGGATGGTGACTCCACAGACTCCCTGGACAGTTCATTCCAATGAATTCCAGTCTAACAATCTGTTCTGAGAAGAAATTCCTTCTGAAAGGACAGGTCTGCTTGGGACCACTGTTTCTAGAGTCATAAGAGAATTGGTTTAAGTCACAGTAATCTTCAATCTTGGCCACAATTCAGGTAGCAACTTCAGTTACAAAAATGTTGTTCCACTGAAGTTGTTATTCAGACAAGAAAAATAAGTTTCCAAAGTGGTTTGTGCTACACAGCAGAAGTTGTTGGGAGCAGACAGTATTTCTAATAAGCTCAAGAGCTTAGTCCAGGTGCTGTTGGTCAATGCTGAGGCCTCATGAGTGTTTCTAAGATCACAGTGCAGCCAGGGAGAATGCATCACCACACTTACTCAATGTTTTCTGCTTACTGCATAAGATATATTTAAAAAGATACATTTTAAAAATCGAAAATGGGAATGACATGCAACTTGCAATTACTTTTCTTAGGCCTGGGTGAAAATCTTTATCTTCACTTTAACAGTGGTCACTGTCAAAAAAGGAAAGAACAATAATATCGGAAAGGGAAAATTAATTTTGAACTGGCATAAGAATCTGCTTATTTTCAAACTTGTTGAGGGATTTTTAAATAATACTATATTGATGTTGGGAAAGAAATAATAGCTTCTACTGTCTTTTAAATATTTTACGTTATTAAGCTGGTACAAGAATGACTTGGTATTGTGTAATTTAACTGTGTATGAGGAGCATAACCTGCTCTAAGAGACGATGGACTGTCTGTTAATTGCTTCTTCCTGAAGTGAGATATATGATTTTTAAATCAAGGGAAAACTTGATGCAGGCACAGCCATAAAAAGTGATTATTTTCTAAATTAATAAGGAATCATATACCTGTTAGACTACTAAGTTAGCCTCTGAGGAATATGAAAAGAAGATGTATGTGTTAAACACTAAGTAAAATGTATTTCCTGCCCTCCATGCACAGTCTCCCCCAATCACCGGAATTCATATTCCTATCAGGCAAAAACAGCCATGCAGTCCCAGAATGATTAGATAAATAATTTTATACCGAAATATAAGTCAATACAAATTAATTTCCATTGACTTCCTTTACTCTTTATTTGCATGAACAAAGTAGATGGTGATTTTATATTCTAATGGTCAAGTCTAAATGGTTTTGAGTAATGTTTTATTTATAGAGCACTTGGTTGCCCATAAGGTGAGTTAAAGTGCAAATTGTGGTCAGGATTAAGACTAACTTTTTCCTAGCTGGTAAAAGAGCATTGGTAGCCAGGTCTGTGTGAATGAATAAAGTGTACGCTGGTAAGAGGAATTTTGCTGCTGTACCTCAGACTGTCCCCCATATGTGATGAGTCAGAATTTGTTCTTGGAATCTGAAGAAATGTTTGCAATTCTGGAGTCAAAACCAGATTGGATGGCATAATGATGACAAATCTCAATCCATGAAGGATTTGGTCTTGATTTTGAAGAGATGTATCAATGTGTGAGTGGACTATGTCCTAGGCAGCTTCCTCTTAATACTGAGGAGGATTTTTGGAGTATGATTGATATGAAGAAGTGGATCTACTCAGGAAAAGTTATTTTGTGAACATTGAAAGCTGAAGAGGTGTTTGTAAAATCAACAGTGATTTTGGTATATATGATGCACTTTTTATATTACATAGGAGGTTTACTTTCTATAATCGTAGCTTTTTTCCTAAATTCATCTTTTTCTTTTCACTTTAAGTCTACTTGGAGTAACAATAGAACCAAAAGGGGAACATGAAACAATTATATCATTTAACTAATCCTCTCTAGTAATATTAGAACTAGTTATTGCTATGTTAATCACATCAATAGTGATTTGTAGATAATGCCAGTTGCTCTTCAGACATCAAGTGGGCTAAGGCTTTGTGGCAGTTAATATTAGCAATAATTCATGTTAGTTTAAATCCTCAATTGCATTTAATTATAGATTTGATTGTGAAAAAAACAGCTGCACCTTTTCTTCATCTCTGTTAGTCTGCCATTTGAAATATGCAGCAGAAGTTTTCTGCACTGGGCAGAGTTATCAAAAGTTTTGTACATGTAATCATACAGTCTTTCATTATTGGCCATTGAGTGATCTTCTCCAATCTTTGAGACAGCAGTGAGAAAAACTATGCATCTCTGTCTTTGCAAATATTATTTGCATTCATAATTTTCACAATAGATAAATGTTTTGTGGGTGAATTACACAGCAGACCCATTATCATTACACTTCCAAGTGTAATGGGACAGAAATTTGGCTCTTAGCCATCATAATGACATGGCTTAACTAATGTAATCAGTCTTGAAGCAAATTGAATCACAATTTTCTTTCATCGGGGAATAGAAGTCCCAAGGTATGTTCTAGGCAGCTGATATGATGAATTATTAAATACTTTTTTGTGCCATCCGGGGATGGCAAATATGCTTTTTTTGTGCCTTTCACAGAAAGAGATCTGAAGAGCAGCTTGTTCATTTTTTCCCTTCTTTGGGTTTTCCATTAGTGTATCTTCTCCAAGATAGTGAGTGCTAATTCCAGTAAAATATCCTCATGAAAGGGAAGCCACCTCTTCTGGAAGTGCAGTTTTGTTGAGTTTTTTGGACTTTGCTACAAACCTTTGCAAAATTCAGGTCTGCTGAAAACTGAACCTCTTCTTAGTGTTAAATAAAGAAGAAATAATATGATAAGGATCTGTACTTGAAGAGTATAGTATATGTATTGCATATATGAAAGCTAATATACGAGGCAGGAGGTATCCTGCTGCTTCATATTAAAAAAGTTAAAGTTAAGCCACTTTCCATTACAACTATAGCATTTCTGTCTCAGAAACAGGTTCCATGCAACTGAAATGATGAGTTTAAGAATGGAGTGAATGAGGAGCATAGGATTGGGACCATTCAAGGGACAAGAAAAAAGGAAGACAGAGAGTTACTTGGTCTGAGGGGGCGGCAGTAGTGACAGAAGTTGGAAGAATGTAGCTTGCTAGTCAGAGTGAAAGGAGTAGGCAACAATAACTGAGGTGTGATAACAGAAAGGAATGTAAGAGACAGATTTGTAGTGTTCTGTAGATTGAAATAGAACAGCCTAGGCAAAGCAAACTTGAAAATACTGTATTTCCTTGTGATAGTTCTTGTGATTAACTTGTGCAAGTAACAAGAGTTTCTTACCTATCACTAAAATTCAATTTTTTTCCTCAGTTGAGAATCCTTTATTTCTTTCTAACTTGTATGCTTTATCACTGTGTGTCTTGCCTTTAGGCGCACCCAGCATCTTACAGATGAGATGGCTACTGACCAGTTGTAAATATATTTATCCCTCTGCTTAGGAAGGGGTGATTTCTCTAATAGCATTCAGGAGTCTGACATAGGAAACAAATACATTGTTGGAATATATATTAGCTCAAGTATTTCTGGTTCTGTCACTATTTTACAGACAGTAAGAAGATCAAGATTGCAAAAAATTAGTTGATTCACAGCCAGCAAAATGGAAAAAACTGTGTGTGGGTTGGTTGTTTTGGGAGTTTTTTTAGTCATTCATATGGGCTTTTATTTTTCATTAGGAGGTCTTTAATAATTTCAGATCATTGAACATACATTCCTGAACTTTCTAGACATTGACTACTGGATAATTAATAATCTCAATATAATCTATTTTGTTTTTAAGTTAACAGCACTGAAACTGCTATAAGTATAAAATTCCTGGCATGGAGTTCATTGTGTTATTTGATTCTGAAAGTGAAAAAAGATACGATATGTTTAATACTGTTTAAACTTTCTCTTAATATGAAAATGTAATAAATGTGTTGCACTGTATTGAAATATGTTAATTGTATAAACAATATTTTGTTTTATAAACAACTCTAGAAGAGTCTCAAACTCTTCAGTAATGGAATATGCCATTTAAAATTTGTAAAAATTTAGCAGCCTTCTCAATGCATTTAGAAAAATGAAGTCTACACGAAGTCTTAGATAGTTTGTTTTAATCAATTGCTAATATTGAGTTTTTAGTGGCCTCTGAAATTATTAATTTTATCAACCAGAGACAATCACTTGATCTTTACACATATTTTACAGACTGTGTAAGACTCTGTGTAGATAATATTTCTCCATGTGCATCTAGAAGGGTGATGAAATTTTCAAAGTTCTAAATGGCATATACCTTTGATGAAGAGTTTGAGATTCTGCTAAGACTGATTTTAAAACAAAACTGATTTTTTAAGGCTTACTCTACTGGAAGAAAGATGAGGTCAAAAATATGTCCATGGTTCCTTGTATGGTGTACTGACCACAAAATCAACTTCATTCCTTTGTTGAAAAGGGGCAAAGTATGCCATGCCTTTCTAAATCTACAATCCAAGAAATATTCCCTTGTAGGAAAAGTATAAACACAAGCAGGTAGTTAAACATGAATTACTACTGTAAAACTGTTAAGATTAGTGCAGATTTCTTGCATGTCTTAAAGTAGTTGCTGTAATGAACAGTAATTATGATAGAAAAATAGAAATTGGAACTGCAGTGATTGAAAATTTGTATGACAGATACATGGAGATGCTGGTAATTTGGGTTCAGTTTGCTATTACTTCCAATAATTACTTCAGCACACTTACAAAGGCATCATTAACTATGATAAAAAGAAAAATCTATCATCATAACATTAAAGATTACATTCTC
This sequence comes from Ploceus nigricollis, assembly GCA_013399945.1. Lineage (NCBI taxonomy): Eukaryota > Metazoa > Chordata > Aves > Passeriformes > Ploceidae > Ploceus > Ploceus nigricollis. The sequence goes on along the minus strand of VXBC01003608.1, from coordinate 296,362 downwards.
TAATGCTGAAAGCTACATCAGTTTTTAGGAAATAGAAAATTTTATGTCTGATTTTGGTGTCTGTGTCTAGTGGTCCCTTTTTAACCTGTGCTAAACTTTCCTTTCAGGAAAAGGAGCCTGAAAGAATATATAGAGATTTTGAAACAAGAAGTTTGAAACAAATCCTTCTCCTGCCCAGGCCCCCAGCTGTGCAACATGATGTAAGTTATTTAACCATTTTGTCTCCTTTTTTTCCTTTGTAGACAATGAAAACATGCTATTTTCTGTTTGTTTGATAATGCTTTGTTTTGATTAAATTCTTCAACAATCATGGTGAAAATTTAATTTTAAATTGAATTTAATTTAGTACATACAAAAGATGTTAAAAGACATAAAAGATGTGGAAAAAATATAAATTGAAACCGTACTTCATTACTTTTTCAGCTAAAAATTAATTAGACTTGTAATACTTTGACAAATTATTCCAGCTGACCTAACCTTGAGGTATGTGTGACTGCTTATTGTTACTTTCTTGGCATTGTTAGTTTGTGCTTTTACAGTATTTTGAGCATTTAGAAAGTAAATGTTCTTGTTGGCTGAATTTCTGTAATCTTGTTGTGTTGTTTAAATAATTCTTTTGGCCTTATCAAATTCGTATTTCAGTGCTTTAGTCCCAATGGTCTGGAAGGATCTAATCACTAGGGGATCCAAGAAAAGAAGTGATCTCATTGGAAAGAAATCAAGAAATTCTGATATATGAGTTATAGAGAATATGGGGAGATATCAGAGTCCTTAGAAGAAAAGAAACATTTAATTCTGTGTATGAATCAGAAAAGTCTGACAAGTTTCAGTTCAGTATCCATGTTAACACAGTATAGTATTAGCACAGGATATGTCTCACAAATACAATCTTTCAACTGATCGGTGCTACAGTATGATTAACATACATCCATAGTAACTTAAGGAAATAGGTAATAGAATTTTAGAGGAATTTCTTGGCTACGTAGATTGATGAAACCCCCTCTGCAAAAAAAGAGGAAATAAATCAGTTGTTTAAGAGCAAGAAGTGGGGATTTGAAACCCCTGTAGTAGCCTGTATTTGAAGGAAGTGTTCATAGCTCTAATGATTCTAAGTTAACTGACAAGACAGGTGTTACCTCCATATGTGCTAGGAAAGCCATTCATTGAAGTCCTCACTGTAATAAAGTATCAGTTGTGATCAGTATGTTATTTGGAACTTGGTTTTTAGTATAACTTTGGTTGTTCTCCATGCATCAGTACAAATATACTTTGACATAATTTCTATCTTCATTCTTACATGATTTTTGTAGGAACATAAGGACTTGGGGAGTGGGTGTGAGCATGAACTCCTCTAGAGTGGGTGTGAGCATGAACTACCATGTGAGAATCTTACTTTTAGCCATGATCTAACCTTGAATGTGCTTGTGTTCTTTCTGATCACTGTCCTATTTGTTGTTCCTTCTTCTATTGCAGGAAGGCCTATATCGTTTTAGCTTTGCTTTTATCCTGCCCAGTATTCCTCCAAAAGGAATGAACTTGAAATCTTCATTGTTTATTCACTAGTAATTCTTTTAAAAAGAATTTTAAGTTTAGATTTGTCACCTCAGTCATTATTCTTTTTTAAGCATTTGTAGTTATTTTTTCTGTGTTTTGCAGCTGAAAAGGTACTTACGAAAATTAAGTAATTAATTAAATTTTAAGGTAGTTGTGAAAATTAGCTTCCTTTCCTTACTATAGTCCTTTCATTTGTACAGACGTAAAATACATTATGTCAGCACAACCGTGTTTGCAACTGTCACCTTTTTCAAAGAATTTTCTAAGAATTAAGTCTGGGGGTTTGCCGTAAGTACTTTGCCTAATACCGTTAGCTTTCTTTCTAAACGTAGTTGTATTTCTTATAAGTCTAACTCCTACCTGAAACTTCTTCATCATTACGGCTTAAAATGCCTAATTAATGGTTTGGTTGTATATTAACATTATTTTTTAAATGTGTAAAATATTTTATAACAGTGATTTCACAGAGCATTGATAATGCAAGCTGCTCATAGTCTTTACAGACTGAATACTCTTTTTAAAAATAATTCAAACAGTCTGTCATTTTCCAAAAGCCCCTTAGTTTTGCTTCATTATATTTTCAATGTGCCCATTTTGTGTGGTTCAGTCACCTGTGTAAATGACAGCTTTCTCAGAACTGAAATGAGCAAATAATTACTAACAATTTTGTATAAGCATTACTTTATTCAAAATAGCTTTTCACTATTTTACTCAGAAATATGAACCACAAGGAGGCTAAAGTACAAATGCTATTCAACAAATGCTCTTATTTCGAATAACTGTGGTTATGCTACTGTGCCTGCTACATCTTGCTGATCACTGTACTGTCTTAGCATCTAAGATAATTGATATTGTCTCTCTTACTGCATTCTTTCAATGGTGCCGGTTTACTTTTTTAGTTATGTATTTATTTATTTATTTAGTACGTAGTCTGTAGGAAAATAAGTCAAATTATACATTCTACTTTTTTTCTGAAAGCAATAGAATTCATAGTTTTTCCAGCTTCCCAGGGCTAAATTGACAAATGTGGGCCAGTCCAATTGAACTCTTCATCATTGTTTTTTGGGAGTTTAAAAACAAAACTAACTAAGCAAAGCCAAAAAGACCCCCCAAACCCCACAATAATTTTCTTCACATTTTAAGCCACTGTTCCTCAAGACAGAAGGTCAATGTCATGGGAAATTGTCTTCGTAGTGGTGCTAGCCGGATCTTTTTTGTCACGTAAGCTTGTACACTTGAGGTATTTGAAAAAGAAAATTGAAAGCTGATGTACAAGTATATTCAGTAGGAAAATAATTATATGAGTGGAGTGATGTATTCTTGGTGACCTGTGTTGCTTAGGAACAAACTGCTGTTTTGTCAATTGATTAAATCCTTGTTTCTAACTGTTTTTTACTGGAAAGTCCATTGCAATGCCTGACTCAGGCTCGGACATTCCTCCCTTAACCACGAGGTCAAGCTACTGCCTCCTTCGTTCCTTTCTTCAGTCTCGCTTCATCTCAGCTAAAATCACTCAGACACCTGTCAATGAGCATTTCTTACATAAAGCTGCAGTTATTAGTACTGAATTTACCTGGTGCAAGTTGAGTTAGAGCACACATGATCACATAGTGCATTTCTGTTATGTTAGCCAGTGCATACAAGAAAAGAAAAAAGAGGCTTTTGCTTTCATATTAAATTAGTTGATATGTGGCCAGGTAAGTAATCTAGCACCAGAAACTTACCCTGTCAGCATTGTTTGAACAAATTTAAACCAATGAAGCAATTTTATATGGGATCTATTCTATGAGTTGTAGTACTGCATGCTTTTGGTGAAGTGCAAGAAATTATCTGGCTAGATTAACCATCTCAGTGGTTTTTTTTTTTTTTATTAGTTACTGAAGAATATTTTTAGAATCACAGCTTCCATATTCAGCTACAGATCTGATACATTTGTTTTCTCTTGGTTCACACTTTATCTTAGTTATTGTAAAATCCTTTTCTCAAACTGAAAAACATAGCCATCGTCCATATGTATTTATGTAAAATATTTCTGCAGTGTGTAGTTTCTCACCATCTCATTTCTATATCCACCTTTAAACTTGTTCCCAAACTTCTCACTTTAGACCCCAGGTGGTCCCTCCCTTTCTATGCTAGCAATTATTGCCCTCTTTTTAAATTTTGAAGTGGTATTTTTTTTGCCTTCTCTCATGTTGTGTTTTGCACTTGATAGGAATTTACATAAACTTTCAGTAATTCCCTTACATTCCATGGCTTCTTACTGTGACTTTTGCTCTGTGTACTCACTAATTTAAGAACAGAGTTTCAGAAGTGTTCAACCTACTTAGGGAATATCCTTGGAGTAAGTAATAGTAACAAGCTTAACAGAAGAGTGTCTGGAAGATCTTCACAGCTTTTATTTTTTTTTTCCTACAATGACCTATAGAAAATAGTATTCAATAATATTTTTTCAGGTGAGATATACCTTAAACCTGGACATCATATGTGTTTCTGGATACTGTGGTAACTGCTGTTGTGTTGTCAGGGAAACAGCCTTGTGCTCAGTAGACAAAACCAATGAGGATTAAGCAAAGCTATAATATAGCTAAGTCCCTGTGACCTTAACAGGATCAAGATCTGTCAGTTCTTCACTTTGCAAGTGTCCCTCAGGAGTGAGGGAGATATGCACAACTAAAAGCATACCTGCAGTATGCCTGGTATAAATATCAGACTCGGAGTATTCTAAGAAGTGAATGCATTTCTCAGTTAGATGGATTAAAAGACTCCGTTTGTGTAAGTAAAATCTTTATAAACTAAATGATAGAAAAGTTTTTGTGTGAGCTATGAATGTGGAAGAGATAATTATGATGAACTCTGGAGTCTCTTTTATCTCTGTGGAAAATTCACACAAAAATATACCAATTTAAAAGTACATTAAAGTCGCAGGGATAAGAAACAAAGTTTATAGCACTCTGGGGTGCAAAGTAGTTGCCGACAGTTTTCAGCACAGTGTTCTTCTTTAGTAGTAAATATTGATGAATGTGTTACTAAAGTAAACCTCCAATACAGACAAATTATTTCATTCCAGTTTTTGTATTAGAAGAAGTTAAACTTTTTTTGCTTAAGCATTAAATTATTTTTGCTTTTTCTAACGCAAAATAGAATATTACACATTAGTTGAATTTTCACAAAAAGTAAGAATGAAGGTGCAACTACAATTGACATGGTTTGGCAGAATCTCTGGAGTTTATTGTTCTTTTCTTTCTTGTATTGTTGTGTAACATCAAATGTGATTTAATGTCTTTCTTAATTAGCCCTAAGTTTTAATTATGAATCTGCATGTATCAACCGTTATATTTTTTAAGTATCTCTTGCATTACATGTCCATTATAAAACAAAAAATTGAAATCAGTGTTAGTTCATCTGCAGACAATGCCAGATGAACCTTTTTCAATACTGGTACTTGTCCCATGTCTTGTGCTGAGAATGGAGCATCTGATGCAAAGTATGAAATGAGATGTCTGATTATGATAATGGCTTGATTTCTAACATTACCTTGTGATATATTTTCTTTCTTAGTGCTTTGTTTTTACCTTTAGGTTAATCTAAACCTCTGGCCAAAGCTAGCGGATTTTGTTAATTTTGGTTATTCTTTCCTGCCATCCCAGTCCTTTTTATCAGTGCTCCTGCATTTCATTATTATTTTTTNNNATTATTATTTTTTTATATCTGATTATTTAAAATAACTGGGTGGTTTTCTCAAAATTGTCTTTACCATTTCATCAAAGTTACAGAAAATTTCTCTGTATAAGATAGCTCTTATCAAAGCGAGTTCAGGCTTTTTGCAGCATGTTTAAAGCCATTATAGAAAACTTGAAATTGACCTGATTTCATTGCTTCATTTCTGAGAGCAGCCACTTTCCTAATAAGATATTTCTATCAGAACATCAGGAGAGTAAATGAAGCAAGAGGACGGTGAAGACTTGGCTGCTTCTGTGAGTTCAATATGATGTCAGCCTTCTTAACTATGTAAAATGTGCAATAGAAAAGTTAGAGATGAGAGCATATTCAATACTTTAAATATTTAATGCTTACATATTTAAGAACAGAACAATATCAAAGTTTTTAGAATACATGCAGAAGTTGACTTAAAAGACTGCAGCGTAAGTTCTGAGACAAAAATGCACTGTGATGAAAAACAGAATATTAATTTGCAAAGTTAAAGGATTAGGAAACGTAAAACATTGTACCTTTCTCATTCCTATTTCTTCTTGTATTATTAATTTTTAACTTTTAGTTTTCATGTCAGGTACAGAGCTGAATACTTTTCTTCATATATTATCTACATCTCAAACTTTTTCCCCTTCTTGCATTTTTCCTAATTTTTACAAGTAAATCTGTCCTTATTTTCTCTTGGTCCACCCTCTATTAGGGCTCACTAATATAAATGACCTTGATTAATGTAAGTAATCTGTAGTGACTAATTCAGAAAACAATAAATAGAATCCAACTTTTTTTTTCTTTTCTTTAAGCCAGCTAACTAGTTTAACAATGTTCCAGTAAATTACTGCAAGTTATCTACTACCCTGCTGCTTTCTTGGATAATCTGCAATTCTGAACAATTGTGATAGCAGCAGTAGCCTCCCCAGTTGTTTTGTTTGTGGACAAAGAGGCAGATCAGCCTTTCCTGGCTCATGGAGTGCATTAGGTGAATCCAGGACACGTCATCCTCCCTGTGGCATGTGCCGTGCAACTGATCCATGAGCGCATAACAAGTCTAAGATATTTCTGAAGCTGTTGATTTACAGCAGGCCATCTGTGCATGGCCCACAGCCACGTGTCCAGGTGTTCCAACTTGTTTGGTAGATATCTGTTCTTCCATGTGAAATGCTGGCAAATACAACTTTCTCATTCCATTTTAAATTACTGGTGTAACTTTGGTCCATCTATTCTAAATACAATGTACCATGGGCATCTAATTTGTTTGATCAAATCCAGACACGAATTCAGAAGTAGTCATTGGAAAAATATTCATGTGAAGTCAGTTTAATTCTATAGTAACAATATGGGGGAGACCAGAACTAGACTTAAAGTACTCTAATCATGTCTGATTTTAATTCCTCTTTTATCTTACATAGCGATTGACAGTGCTGTAAAATACAGGAACAGTATACAAAATCAAAATGTTGACATTATATTGACAATGTTGACAATGTTGTCATATATTGACAACAAAAACCAAGGAAAAAAAATGAGGGTATGGAAGACCTCAGGTGTTTAGGTTGCTGTTGTCAAAAGACCAAACAGAGAACTGTAGCTTTAACTGAAATAAATAAAAGCATAATGTCCAAGCTCTAAATTAGCCTAGTGATCTTCTCAAATTGAATTCTTGTGAATTATGTCCCCATAGACTATGGAACATTAATTCCATTGCTATTACGAATTTGTGTTTATCTGAATGGTCTGTATTGATTATTTCTGCACTGCATTGTAATATTTTGAATTTGGAGCACTGTGTATTAGATAAATATTTAAATCTGTATATCGGATGCTTACTTTTTCTATGCTTTTTTTTGTAAGTTACCTTTAGACTTCTGATCTACATGTTTAAGAGTTAAATTTCTCATGGGGGTAACTTAGTAGCCATAAATCACTTTATGAATAGGTTTGGATGAGTCCACTCAGCCTTGGAATTCACTTATGCAGGTTATGAAATAGATGCTATGGTGGGTATGTTAATTAACTGATGTGTGGTTTCCTAAAAAAAGGATATATAGCAATATGCTGTTGCCCATCCGTTTTAAGTCAAAGACTGTCAGCCACAGCAGCTACCTGTGAACAACTGAATGTACTTTTAGTAGATATTTTTGTGTCACTGCAGTAATAAGTAGCAAGAGATTGATAATCCTAACAGAAACCAAAGACACTAACAACTAACCAAGAGTATATCATTCTTTTGCAAATTGTTTCCCCTATATTTTCTATGGAAAATGATGCAAAATGTTTATATCAACATACTTGTACTTCCTCTGCATACTTGACTGCATTTTTTATCATTCGCTCCATTAGTATTTCTTTTACTTGTGTTTTGTATACAAAAATAATAAAACAAATAGAAAAATAGCCATAGGCTTTAACATGTATGGATATTATTTAAAATCAGCTCACTGTGGGTGTGTTTTTTGTGTAAGTAAGTGTGGTTTACATATTGATTTTCAATTTACAACCCAGTTTAAAATTAGATGTAGAATCAACCCAAAACTTCAATTGTAAGACTGTTATCACTATCATTGAGTTCATATCCTCCTTCAGGTCAAACTCCTTGACATCATGTCTTGGTTTGAAAAGACAGGTCTCTGCTAAGGAAGGCAGGAACTTCTCTTGAAATGGGAAATATAAACCCCCTCCCTCTGAGTTATTAAGGGGCTCTCAGGCAAAGATGTGGGAGTAGTAATAACAGTTCTTTATTAGAAAAAATAAAAATGCAGTAATACAAAACAANACCTCTAACAGATGGCAATAGAATACACAGCCCTGGCCACATCTTGCATTTCCAACTGAGACACAGCAGCAGTAGTTAGTCATGTTGCCTTGAAGCTTACTGTGATCCAAAAGCAGCGTGCAAGCTAGACAGTGCTTAAGGGTGCTCCCTTATGGCTCACTTCATCGTTCAGGAGACAACAAATGACTTAAAGCAGGGAGCAGTAGCAAAAATACCTCCTCCCATGCTTGTCCACATCCTAGCACAGGAAGCAAGAAGCTGCTGCAGATGTACAGAACTGTGAAGTTGTAGCTCTGCACTGAAGGAAAGTGAAGTGTAGCACTCACAGCTGTCCTCTGTCTTTGATTTCAGAATCAAAGTAGTTTGGTTTAATTACCTGTTAAAGCTGGTGATACTTGCCAACAATGCATGACATGCTACCTTATAATTTCATTTTCAGACAGTTTAAAAAGGATATGTTTGGGGAAGTCTCTGCATGTACAGATTGACAGTGACACAAGTAGCTGACAGTGTCTTCTGAATAGTCAGTATTTGATGAGTACTGTGTGAGAAAGTACAAAAAAGAAATTGGGTAAGATTCAGGATAAAATTTTAGGGAGTGGATATGATCACATCAGTTGAGAACGTAGGGAGAACCTTGGATATATTGTAAAGGGAAGCAAGAGACTTTTGGGATATCAAGTGATATTAATTGTGTGTCCTGATGCACAGGTTAGTTCAGTCATAAGAGTACTGATAAGAGGTATCTGAAAAGTTCCGTGTTCAGCCTGATAGTAAACAAGACAAGCACTGCAATGCTGACTTCTAGCATTTCTTTTTGCACTTTGGTATTTACAGTTTCTGAGTCATAGCAGCCCAGTATGTCTTCACTGCATCATTTGTTGTTTTGTTAGCCCACATTGTTATCTCCTTTCTAAGTTACAGAGTCTAGGACGTTTTTTCTCTTTTGTACGGTGTTTTTTTCTACACCTTTCCTTGTATTTTTAACGTTGTATTAAAATTCTGGTGTGAATTCCTTCTATTATTTTTGTATTCTTCTTGTTTTGTTTGTTTTTTGGTTTTGGTTTTTGGTTTTTGTTTTTTTATTCGATAGAGTGTTTTTTAAACTGAAATCAGTAATACTAATATTGATATGTCTTTGATTTCTGTAGTCCATACAAACACTGACATAGCTGTCCTCCATTCTAATTCTTACAGCATTTGTATTAAAGAGGAGGATTTTTTGTTAGTAAGTTTCTTCCTTAGTACATGCATTTGATTTCATCTTCATTACAGGTACTGTAGTTGGGTTTTTTTCTTTCAGTGTCCAGTGAGTGTCCAGTGAGTCTGTAGTTACCAAGAAAACTGTATCTGCTAAGGTGATTTTCAAAGTGGAAATGAAATCTGTGAGTGTTCTCTTGGTTATAGAGCTGAGCTCAGATACAAAGCACAGTCAGCTTGCATGTCTTATACACTGGTGCTTGTGAGGTTGTACACCTCACAAGCAGGGTGAGGTGCTGTTAGGGTGGGTAGGGGTTCTTGCTGTTAACTTGGTGTTATTTGTTTCTCCCAGGCAACTTCTCTTTGAGGTAATAGAAATTCTAAGAGCTGAGGTTACAAACACCCTATTTAACGGAGCGATGTGGTGTTTGGACAGCCAGAATCAGTTAGAAAAGCAGACGTTTAGTCAGGTGTCTGATATGATCATAAGTGTTCAGGACTGTGGATTTCAAGCCTGCTGATATTGGGTGTATTTTACAGATCCTACACTGTCTAGCAGGGCACATTCATACGCACAAGGTAAATGTCGCCCTGGAACTTTTTCCAAGAATTTTAAAATTATGTAACTTTTGAATCTTCTGAAAATATAATATACAAGCTTTAGCAGAACACGCAGAAAAAAAACTAACTACATGCATATTTTGCACTGTACTAGACACAACTGATACTTACCCTACTTCTGCAAGTCAAACACATGCTTTTCCCTCTAAAACTCCTTTCAAATATCAGACTTCAATTTTGGCTAAGGCAGAAACTTAGACTGGTTATAACAAGTGTTAGGTCTGCTGGAATGACAGATATTAGATACATTAAGTTCCTGTTTTACTGATTACGTGAGCCACTCATAAACCTTTAATATAATTAAATAATTAACATAATCATATGTACATGACTCTGATGCATGACATTTTCCTAACAAGGTTCTGTTTAAATTTCCCATCTATTCACTGGCATTTTGACAATTCCAGAAACAGGTCTGGCAGGATTTTTTAAAATATATATATTCTAATCTGTTTTATAAAGCTGCAAATTTTTTTCCATAGTAGTGTTCAACTCTGCTTTCCCATGCAGCAGTGTCAATGTCTCTGATTACTTAATTTCAGGTAAAAATTCCCTCTAAATTTCTTTTCCTTGGCATGTCTGCAGTAGATGTCTCCTATACACTACCTTGATGAAAGGAATTGGGTAGGATGCTAGCGGCCTGGAAATATTTGCCAAAAATGTAAACAGAACTGTGTTTCAAGTTCTGCAATTTTTTGATTGAATAGCTCAGTTGGAAGGGACCTAAAATGATCATCTGATCCACATAATTATCACAGAATCATAGAATAGTTTGTTTTGGGAGAGATCTTAAATATCACTTAGTTCCTACCCCCCTGTCATGGGCGGGGATACTTTTCACTAGACCAGATTTCTCAAAGCCTCTTCCAACCTGGCCTTGTACAGCTTCAGGGACAGGGCATCCACAACTTCTCTGGGCAACCTGTTCCAATGCCTGATGACCCTGCCAGTAAAGAATTTCTCCCTAATGTGTAATATAAACGTACACACTTTCAGTTTAATGACACTCCCCCTTGTCCTTTCACTATATGCCCACGTAAAAAGTCCCTCTCCATCTTCCCACCTTTTATGTATTGGAAGCCTGCTCTAAGGTCTCCCCAGAGCCTTCTCTTCTCCAGGCTGAATATCCCCAACTCTCTCAGCTTGGCTCCAACAGATCTGTGTCCTTATGTTGGAGAGCTCGATGCACCATTCCAGGTGGAGTCTTACAAGACCAGAGTAGAGGAGGAGAACTGCTTTCCTTGATCTTCTGGCCACATCATTCTTCGACAGACACAGCTGACTTTCTGGGCTTGCAATCACATGTCACTGGGTTATGTTGAACTCCTCATCCACTTACAGCCCCCTGTCCTCCTCGATAGGTGTGCTCTCAATCCATTCTCCNTGTCAATGTCTCTGATTACTTAATTTCAGGTAAAAATTCCCTCTAAATTTCTTTTCCTTGGCATGTCTGCAGTAGATGTCTCCTATACACTACCTTGATGAAAGGAATTGGGTAGGATGCTAGCGGCCTGGAAATATTTGCCAAAAATGTAAACAGAACTGTGTTTCAAGTTCTGCAATTTTTTGATTGAATAGCNGCTCTGTGTCATCAGTGAACTTGCGGAGGGTGCCCTCAATCCCCCTGTCCCTGTCACCAACAAAGATGTTGAACAGTGCTGGTCCCAGCACTGATTCCTGAGGGACACCACTTGTCACTGTTCTCCATTTGGGCATCAAGCCATTGATTGCAATTCACTGAGTTCAACCATCCAGCCCATCAAGATGTTCAAGACTGATTCCTGTTCTTAGGACTCTCCAGTGGTTCCCTTGCCATGAAATCTTTCCTTTGGAGTTCAGGATTTTCCTAAGCATCAACCATCTACTGATCACACTGATTTGCCCTTTATAATTGCAATCTTTACTGATAATTTTAAGTTGGCACAGGGTCTAATATAACCAATTTGTACCAAGTACTATTTAAATATGTAGTGAATTTTACTTTTTCTGAAGCAATAGAGTTGGTAAGACTTCAGGATGGTAGTCTTGTTTTTTGAACAACTCTATGGGTCTTGAGAGGATATGATTAAAACCTCTGCTATTAATGGGAGAATGAATATACCAGGATCACTGAGTGTAAAATTTGTACATAAGTTCTGCTCCTTCTGTGTATTGACTTTCATTCCTTTTTTTCTAACCGGGATTATTATTAGAAGATAGTCTAAGTTCATATGTCTGAATTTTCATCAGTTTAAAATCATCATAAGTCCCTTTGAAACAATGCAGCCAATTGCCTTGTTGGGTTTAAAAAAGGAATAAAAAACCTTACAAAAAATATGTCTATTTTTGGAAGATGTTTAAATTAATAAAATAGTCTGTTTTCTCTGGTATGAAAAACCTCTATTTAGTAGAATAATAACTTTTTGCAAATATATTATTAGTCATTTATTATTGTGGCTTCTTGATAGCATCTTTAAAGAATAATTCTGTATTCTTTGTCCAAATATATTTATCAGATTTTTTCCATTCTTTCCATAGTTAAAAAATACTTCTATTTTCTTTTGTTCATCTTCCTTATCTCTCTTAAATTCCTTGCATTCCATTCTGTAGATTACTTCACATGTATAAATTACTTGTTAAATTGTCCCTCTCAGAAATCTAGGAATGGGTGATACAATTCAAATTTTGTTATTGATGCTAAAACAAAATACAATGCTATTGAATTGAATTGATTCTAATAGTTAAGCAAGACACACAGTGTTAGAGTCATAGATTCATAGACTCATTTTCATTGGAAACAACCTTTAAGTTCATAGGGTCCATTAAGTTGTACCAGTTGAACCTGTAGCAAAAGCAGTAGTTGTGAGAGAATGAGAGAACTAAATCTCAGGATGCCATTGATTCAGCGTTTCTTCTTTTTGTATGATTTGTTACTTTTCTAAGATACTGCCGTAATCATTTCAATGAATTGTCTGTTTAGTTGGCATTTAATATTCACTTATCTTGTGTTGCTCTGGCTGTTCTGTTCTGCAGCTTTTGCCACAGTGAACTGAACTAATTTGCAATGTTGTCAGACTGCAAATGAGTGAGAAAAAGAGCTAGTACTTATCTTACATTTAGGGCTAAAGGATGGGAACCTAGGCATGTACACCTGCTTTAGAAAATGCTGCAATTGAGATGGGCTGCACATCAACACTAATAATTTAGTGGCTTTGGAGGTGTGTCCCTTCAAAACTACTGAGTCCTTTTCATTTAATTTTGGCAAGTTGCAATAGTTAATTTTGTTACTCTGTTCCAGATCTTCTACTGTTACATGCATTTGAAATAGATTTTCCAATATATCTTCTGTAAGAAAAGCTCCTTCTGTTTGGTTTTTTTTCTGACAGCTTCTCATGGTGCCACTGAAAAGTCTTCATGACACTCACAAGCCAATACTTTCTAACAAGGTCACTCATTTGATAATTTTTTTCTTGGAATTAAACCCTAGATTGGTGAATATATAAATTTTTTTTTGTGTTGGACATGAAGTAAAGGGCATGATGGACACAGTTGCAGATTAGTTCCTTAATAATATAAATTTGGATCATGTTCTGTACTTTGCTGAGGACCAACTCAAGGGCTTTTTCTCCATTTGTGGGTTTCCTGAGTGGAGTCACTGAAATAATCCATTTTAATATCATAAACTTTACCTCACAACGCACCTCTGTGTAATTTATGTGGTTTACATTATTGTTTGCTTCTTGCTCTTAGGTTTCCTGGTCTCCCACAGTATGTCATGGGCACAGTCACCATCCTAGGTCCCCTGTCAGTATTATAGTCTTAAAAATCCTGTGCTTTCCTACTTAGGTGAGAAATCCCAATCCATACTGATCCTATTTCTCTTATTAATCCAGTGAACTCATTTATCTGATTTGATTCAGCCGTTTTAGTGTTTAACACTACTCTGTTGCAGCAAACAGTTTTTCCTATGTTTTGTGTACTGACCAATAAGCTTTTAATTTATTATTTTCTTTCACCATGTTTTTATATGTTTCCAATGTTATTAAAGTAATTTATACCCAGCCATTTTGCTTCCCCCACTGCATTTCTTGTATTGTGCTTTGTATATGTTTTCATACCTTTGGCAGTATTTTTTTGAGTTACCATGCCATGTTTAATTGCAACTCTATTCTTAATCAAACAATAAACTGAATCCTCCTATATCTGCAAAACAATACAAGTAAGTAATTTCTTTTGCTCTTAACTTCTTTATTTGCCCTTCATTTCCACCAGTACAATATAAACTTTATAATATTACTGTCTTAAAATTGAGTATGTCTAAAAAATATATATGCCATACTTGATCACTATGAGATTAAAAAAAGCAAAATACAAAAGTTAAAGAGAAGCAATGAAATCTGAATTCCAGAGTCTGAGTGGAAAGCCACATAGGTATAAATATGACATGTTTATGGATTGATATATGTTTTATTGGAGGAGGTTACAATTTTCATCATACGTAGTAGTAGGGACAAATTATTTTTGTTGGTGCACTAAGAAATGCACTTATGCAATAGATCATACATGATTCTACATTTTTTTTCATGGTATCTTGAGTCACTGTTCAAGAGACACTTTCAAGAGACTGAGAAGATTATGAAGTAATAGGATTTCCAGTATTAAATAATAAAGGGTCTGTACAAAACGTTGGAGGAAATGGCAGGATTTTTTTGTTTTGTTTTGCAAATATTTATTAATTTCCTACTTTAAACTGTCTCTAATTTTCTAGGTATTGTAGAAGCCACTTTTATTGAGACTGAGATTATTTGCATTAAATGCTACAGTATTTTTCATTCTCAGTCTTCTTTTTCATGCTTGACAATACTTCAGATTTGAACTAATGATGAACCAACCACACAGTTGCTGTTTTGTTGTTTCAAACTTAGAATATCTTGGAAAGACAACTTAGATTTTAGCCCAGTTCTGCATGCATGAAACTCTCCTTTTCCATCTCATTCAGGAAGGAAGTTTCGTTTTATGTTGGTCTCTTTGCCTATAGCTTCCTGGAAATAATTTTGATTTGCTTTTTATATTCAGTTCAAAGGCAAGGGCATTCAGAGAAGGAGTTTTGATTGTATTTTTGGTCTGTTTAGTAACAGGAATAAACATCAAAACAAGACATTAGATCATGACAAAAATAGAAAAAAAATCAAATTAGAAGAATTTTGAGTATAAATAGATGTATAATTACAAGCCCTTGAATTTGTGTAATTACACATACTCAAAAAAACTTCTATGTCATTGCCATAATGAAAAAGCCATCATTTCTCTTCAAAAGCACTTCAGAAAGCAGAATTCAGACAGTCTGCCAGCATATTCAATTTGTCCATCTCTCACAAAAATTGTGCCCTGGCTTCAGTAAGGAAATTGGTCTTCTGTTGAAAGCAAAGTAATTACAAGAATTTCTCTGAAAAAAAGAGCACTGCTCTCATCACTCCTTGGATTTAAAATTGTAAATATTTCTCTTTTCCCTTGCTCCCTCATCTGTTTAATTTCATTAATATATAGGTCCCTGACCTTGGCCTGATTGACAAGGGAAGTTAAAACTGCAAGCACTTACTATTCCTTATCAGTAAAAGGATGTTAGGAATATTAAATGGTGAACAAAGCTTAACTAATATTTAAATTATGGAAGGTATGATGTATGCCATTTTGTAGTAAACAGTTTACTTAATGATTTTTTTATGTTAGTAAAAATCTGAAATACTATGATTAGAAGAAAAAGCATTTTTTTTAACATATGATAAACATGTCACTATATTGTGTGCTTGCCACTAGAATTTATTTTACTTGGTTACAATTAGCAAATATTAGTAAACATGAACCTACAGACTGGTTATGCTCTCCACAGTCCCTGAACTGCGTCTTTCAGACACAATTTTACTCTGCCTTGTCTTTATCCAGCCTCCAGATAATAACAACAGGGCTGCTGTTTCATCAGCAGTTGTGTGCATTCCATATGCCAGGTTATGAATGTTATTAGAGAAGTAAAATTGAACAGAATGTGGAAGTTGACAAAAATTATTAATAAAAATTGTCCACAAAACTAGATTGCTTTCCAGTAGGGAATGAAGTGTTCTGTAGACATGCTCACAGTTTTTATTTTCTTAGAGACCTTAATATTCATACTAATATCCCAGCTTCCACAATAAAATATGATGTAAGAAGTAGACTAAAGGAAAGTTAAATTATCAGGCCATATTGCTTAGCAGTGATTTTTTAAATTCTAATTTGAACTTCTCTTTCTAGCTTCTGTGTTCTTTGAAGACTCTCACACATAAACCGTAAAAAGTGGTTTTGATATTAAAGTTTGTATTTCCTCCCTACTACAACATATAATTTTCACCCATCCTCAGTCTTTCATTACTATTTTATATGAAGAAAGTATAACCAAGAGTCTCATTCGGAGTTTAGTTCCAAGACTTAAGTTCAGCAAGATGAACAAGTTTCTCACATTATTTTTATGCTGGTCATGGGGGAAGATCAAAAAGAGATGAAGAGATGAAAAGAAGGCTAGGAATCCCACTGGACACGAGTGAAATCTTCATAGTCCATTGGACCTGATGATATGCATCCTAGAGTCCTTAAGGTATTGACTGATGAAGTTCCCAAGCTGTTCTCCTTGATATTTGAAAGGTTATGGCAGTCAGTTGATGTTCCAGGCAGCTGGAAAAAGGGAAACGTACCCATTTTTAAAAAAAGAAGAAAGAATAATCCTGGAAACTGCTAACCTGTCAGCCTCACCTCTGTGCCTGGAAAGATCATGGAACAGATTTTCCTACCAATTGTGCTGAGGCACTTGGAGGAGACAGAAGTGATTTGGGAAAACCAGCGCAGAGTCACCAAGGGTAAGTCGTGCCTGACCACACTATTGACTTTCCATGATGGAGTGACCACATCAGTGGATGAGGGATGGGTTAGAGATTTCATTTATCTGGACTTCTGTAAAGTCTTTGACATGATCCCCCACACATCCTTCTCTTGAAATTGGAGAGACATGGGATTGAGGGGTGGACTGTTTGGTAGGTAAGGAATGGGTTTGACAGTCACATCCAGTGGTCAACTGGTAGACATAGTGACAAGTGGTGTCCCTCAGGGGTCCATACTGGGACAAGTGTAATTTAATATCTTCATTAATGACATAGACATAGGGATCAAGTGACCCCTCAGCAAGTTTGCAGATGACACCAAGCTGAGGTGGTCTGACACACCTGAAGGACAGGATGCCATCCAGAGATACCTGGACAAGCTGGAGGAATGGACCTATGGGAATCTCATGAGTTTTAACAAGGCCAAGTGCTGGTGCTGCATCTGGGTTGGGGCAACCCTCACAGCCCAGAGAGCCAAACGTGTCCTGGGCTGCATCCAGAGCCCCGTGGGCAGCAGGGGAGGGAGGGGATTCTGCCCCTCTGCTCTGCCCTGCTGAGACCCACCTGGAGCACTGCATCCAGCTCTGGGCTCCCAGCATGGGAGGGACAGGGACCTGTTGGAGCAAGTCCAGAGGAGACTACCAAGATTATTAGAAGACTGGAGCACCTCTACTGAGTGGAAAGACTGAGAGAATTGAGTTTGTTCAGCCTGGAGGACAAAAGGCTTCAGGGCTACCTAATTGTGGCCTTCCAGTACCTGAGGGGAGCCTACAAAAAAGATGGAGAGCAGCTATTTACTAGAGCATGTGTCTTGGTTTAAGACAGTCTAAAGGTGAACACTCTAAAATGAGTGTTCACTCAAACTTTACAGATTTAACCAATCCCTTTCCACAAATCAGGAGAAAACAAAGACGAGCAGGTGTAAGTGAAAAAATGACAGTTTGCTAACAAATGAAACTGCAACAGGCAAAAACCAGTAAGTAATCACTAGATACAAAATTCCTAAAACATACTCCCTGAGAAGCAAGAGAAACCGAAAATACTGGAAATGCCTTTTTTGGGATGGTGCCTGCTGCAGGCAACTCTGTGAGGGGAGACAAAGGGAAAAGATGGCGGCAAGCCCTTCCCTCAAGATTGCGGCCTTTGCAGGCAACAACACCGTCTGGGAGACAACAGACAGCGGCTAACCCTGATGAGAAAGTAGGTGATATAGAGCAGTTCTATTGGCAGATGAAGACTTCCTGGCTCGTATGGGGTCAGCTCTGCCACCCGCTGCCTCCTCCTGCCACGTGCAGCAGTGTTGATGCTCCTGTCTGCCAAGCAGCTGGTGTGTCCAGGGGAAAGAACTGGCCTGTTGGCACTGACCTGGCCCCAGAGACTGGCTCAAGCTCCACGCTGCCCATACGGTTTGCCAAGTNTCCCTGCTTCCAATCTCCAAATTAAAAAGGGATATAAGCAACACCCCTCTTCCCTCCCCACAACCCCCACCGCAGGTTTCCCATTCTGGCTGCGGGACTGGATCATAAAGAGACAGTAAGGGATTTTTGGGGCAAAGATAGATGTGGAGTACAATAATATTTTGGGTTACCCAAGACCACATGGAGTTGGACAAGACAGGACAAGGTGCAGTGGCTTCAAACTGATGGAGAGTAGGTTTAGATTAGATATT
>VXBC01003608.1:238909-276144 GCA_013399945.1 Ploceus nigricollis | reverse complement strand
ACTTTAAATGAGTGTAATTTGTATTTTTGTTACTGTTGATGATCTGAGACTCATTATTCAGCAGTAATATTACCTAATGGTATTCCCAGTTTCTGTGCTTTATTCAGTCCTGAAACATGTACCATCCTAGAACGAGAATTCCATGAAAGCCCTTAAATGCATATAAGGCACTGAGCAAAAACTATTTTTCTTTAAAGATATGCTTCTATTGCACCACATTATTTGTTAATGCAGATAAAGCATATAAAGATGTATGATTTTCTGGTGTTGGTAATTAAAAGATACATGTTCGTCCTCAAGTATTGAAAATCTACTAGGATATTGATAAAGTGTCAAATTATTTAGAATTTATGGTGATACTTTAATTTTACAACATCTACTTCTTGATATAAAAATCATGATTTCTGAGTACAGGGGCTGAGAATATTTTAGGTCAAGGTTTAACTGGAGACAAAAGGTAGAGAATTTTTTTGCTTTCACAACATTTTAGTGAACCGCTTTTTAAAAAAAGAAAGAAAAAAGATAGAAAAAAGGAAAAGAAGGAAAGGAAAGTAATTTTCTGAAGTCTGGAGCCTGATAATCTCTTCTACTTTCTTTGTGGAAGATTGTTTTCCTTCTTGTTTAATTACATTTGCTTCATATCTATGTAGTGCATTACTTCAGAGTTATTAGGTAGAGTATTAAGGCAAAATGTTGTCTTTTGTTTCAACCTACATATTTGAACACAAGATGTTGAATATTCAATATTGCTTAGGAAGAAGGTGACAAAATAAAATAATAGCCAAGATTCAAACATAGCCATTATACAGGTTACAAAGCCACCCTCAAGACTCACATAAAAGCTAGTGAAGCCAAAAAATTCTTGAACAAGAAAAGAGAAGCAAAGGCAATTTTCATCTATATTCTTTTAATGTTAATTATATTAACTTGAAAAAAAAGATTTCTGGGAGCATTTACTATTAAAAATACTGTACTTGCACCATCTAAAAGCTTCTCTTAAAATTATATAGTAGACTCAACCAGCAAAGATTGGGCTGACTATTTATATGATTATGATTCTGCATTTGTTTTTTAGTAAATGCTTTAATGTAGGAAGTTCTTATTGAATAAATACCATAAATAGGTCTAATTTGATTGCTGAAACTGTTTTAACTTCTAGTCTCATAATATGTGAAATAAAAACATTAATGTTGCTTCCAGATTTGTGCATGATGAAGCTTTGCACCATAATGTTTGAACTGTTCTGTAACACACTATTGAAATGTCTGTTCTACCAGTTTTTACAAATGGGCAACAATGACAGATGCACTGAAATATAAAGTATACTAACATAGTTGCTTGATTAACTGTCAGGGATACATTCATGCTACCAAATATAGAGCAGATCATAGTCCAGAATATCTTGTTTCAAGTCTTTGCAGAGTGAGGATCCTATACTCTGCTAGAGCCCTATGCAAAATCAGAATTATCCTGCAGAATGAAAAGCTGTAAAATTCTAGGATTTTCTGGCTGGTGGAAGTAGGTGAAGCTAGAAAAGGGGAAGAGGGGAAGGAAGTGAAAGGTGAAAGATGGAAATCATCTTGCCTTTATTCTTGGTGTAGCTGATGCTTGAAATATTTTCAGTGTAAGCATTTCTCTTGTGCTAACATGACATAAAAGTAATTCCCTAGTACCTGTTCTGTTGAACCTTCTTTATGTTGCTTTGTGAGGAGAAAGGAAACATAAAATTCTGTGTTACTTCTTCAGAACGTATACAAGGAGATAGAAAAGTTTGAGAAGTCTGTGACAGGAAATGTCTCTGCAGTACACGGCCACGTGACTGACAGGTAACATTTGGATGTTAAATTGTTAAGAAAAGACAGGGAGATGATGGGATGAAAAGACAGACACAAGAGCACCCTGGCCCAGAAGGACCTGGGGGTGCTGTGGGTGAGAGGCTGCACATGGCCCGGCCATGGCACTGACAGCCCAGAGAGCCAAACGTGNAGCTTCCTTGAAAAGCTTTCTCTCTAAATTGTCCAGAGCCCCGTGGGCAGCAGGGGAGGGAGGGGATTCTGCCCCTCTGCTCTGCCCTGCTGAGACCCACCTGGAGCACTGCATCCAGCTCTGGGCTCCCAGCATGGGAGGGACAGGGACCTGCTGGAGCAAGTCCAGAGGAGGGACGCCAATTGGTTTAGAGGGCTGGAGCACCTCTGCTATGAGGAAAGGCTGAGAGAAATGGGATTGTTCGGCCTGGAGAGCAAAAGGCTTCAGGGCTACCTAATTGTGGCCTTCCAGTACCTGAGGAGACCCTACAAGAAACATGGAGAGCCACTAGCTAGAGCACAGAGTGACAGACAAGGGGGTATGTTTTCAGACTGATAGAGAGTAGGTTTAGACTAGCTATTAGGAAAAAATTCTTTACTGTGGGGTGTTTGCAACTGTCTGTCATGAGACTTAGGTACTATCCCTTTTTTTTTTTCTTTTTTTCTTTTTTCCCTGATTTTTTTATTTTTACTCTCAATGCCTTCCCACTTATTCCTGTGATTGCAGTTCTTCAAAGTGTGGGTACTTATAACAGCCTAGCCAGGCTCTTTACTCATAGTCAGTAAGAAATAGGCACTTGTCAGCAAAATTTGTCTTTATTTAAACCAGGCAAGATGAGACACCTTCTTTAAGAACCTGTTTCTCTTCATTGATCATATAGAGACCCCCCACTGAGCTGAGCTGCAAGTTCAGCTATAGGCATCTGCTTAAGTGAGGTGAAATTTGTAATTTTGAAAGTGTCATCTGATGGGGAGTACACGGTCACCTCAAAGTTCAGCTCAGCTGGACCCATTAAGGAAAGAACATTACTTCCTTGTCCCAAAATGGCCACATTACAGTGACTTTTGTAGCATGCATTTTACTTGGCAGAGTTGAATGTTTTGCTGTTATCTAGTTCCCAATAGTACTTTCCGGATTGCTTCTTCAAATAACAGATTTCTCTAAATCTCCAGGTTTCTTTTCTTATGCTCATTAAACAAAAATCTTTTGCTTTCATTAATAATCCTGAAGATATTAATAGATCCTGGAACTTTGACACAGACTGTGAGTTAATGAATAAAGAGTGTGTTTTTTTAAAATACACTAGTAAGACATTATGTGAAATGGATATAGACACATTAACAACTTTCACAACAACAGTAAATACTTTTCAGGGCAGGAATGGGAAATCCCCTAACTTGTTTCTATTTCTCTCACTAAAATGTCAGAAAACTATCTTGGGAAAACAAGAAGCTGCTTAACCCATTAAATGTTTAATCTTGAGATTGTATGGATGTTTTATCCTGGGCACTGAGATATGTTGTGGAAACTCCATTACTGAGGGTGGGAAAGATGGAACAAAATCAAATGAGGAACAGGGAAAAGTGAGGATGCAAGACCTCTCTTTCAGCACTATCAAAGTGTACTGTCTACTCATAAAGTAATTCCCAGATTTAATACAGCTGCTTTTCACTAAATTGTATCACTGAAGTTCATTTGCCATAATTTGCAGTCCCTTACTCTGTTGTCAGGATGTGTACCTTTGTCTTAGCCTGTGAAGTTCTTATTTCAAGTGTGATTCATGAGGTTCTACAACTATTCTAAACAACTACATGTTCATTCTCTGTTATTAGGTAACTCAAATTAAGTGATCTTCTAATTATGTCTTAACACTGACAAGGTATAATTGACATAAGAATATTTATGTTGGGCTTTGTCAGTGGCATGAATTTAATTCAGTAGTTTTCAGTTATGCAAACATAATGATAAATTAGCTATCATCAAGAATTATCTCATTAATTAGCTTTTGTTCACCTCTTGTTAAATTTTGCCGCAAGTTAGCGAAATACTTTTATAAGAAATTAATGAATAGACATAGAATTACACACAAAATCTTGCTGTTCCTTGTAGGTCTAAAAAGAGTTAAATAAAATATTGATGTTTCCTATTAAATAAAACATAGTATATTATGGTATTATTCTACATATAGAATTTTTGTGTCTAAGGTAAAATCTCTGTTTCTTAAATTGCAGTTACTACTTAATCTCTTCATGAAGTATTTATAAAAGTTCTAATTGAAATACTACAAATTGTGAAGAATAGGAAACAGAAAACTGTCTTTTATTATGTTTAGTCATCTTATAAATAAGCTTAAATAAACTTATGCTGAGCAGATTATTTTAATTTATTAGTAACTATTTATTTCCAAATTAATTGGTCCCTTCAAAAGACACAGAGGTAGAAAATCTTCCCTCAGTGATGCCAGCTTTTTATGTATTTATTATGTATGGATACGTAGAAGATTTCAAACTCCAACCTGATGAGAGAAATTTAAAAAAACATAAGAGATGCTCTTATAACCATAAAATATGGTTCATTGAACCATAAAGCTCAATGGAAATATTTTTTTCTGTAATTATGATGATTTATAGTGCATTTTGTTTCTGATCAGATATGGTTGTAAAACTGTTTCCACTGGCTTTTTTTCAGCATGTTTAAGTTTGCATGTTAAACTCTGTAAAATATCAACAAAGAAAACATTATTTCTGATCAAAACTTTGGTAAAATAAAGATACTTCTGTCCCACACACTGCTCAGTGGAAAATTCCTTACTCAGTGGAATTCTTAAATGAGCAGGTGTTCTTTTATAGACTAGTCTGGCTGTTATTTCTGTGACATGACTTCAGTAGGTTAGCAGTAATTCAGAAATGTTTGTTTCCATTGCAAGTAAATACTTTTTCTTCTGCATCTAGGGGAAGATATAGGATTCATATTTGTTGCTAGGTCTGTGCATAGGCTTTTGGTTGAGCAAACTTTTTTAGTGCATCTGATTTTCTTAAAGTTGTACATTTTTAATTTCTAGTTCCAGTTTCACCACCATGCTAGCAAGATAGAGAGTACTGTAAAGTTATATAAGAGTGACTACATGTAAGAAATAGCTGTACAGAACCATCTTCAGGTTTTAAAGAGTACATATTTGTCTTTTTCTGGTACTGTCTTGGGGCCCTATTGATGGTCACCGATGTTGCACAAAAGCAGTTTGTTTTCACAGTAACAAAGTTTTTGACTAATAGAGGCTTTGGTTGGAAAAGAAAAAAAAAGCATCAGTCATATTGTTGTAGTCTTTTGCACTATCATTTCTGTATTCCACAGTGGTCTTGCTCTGTGACTCAAACAGCAAATTTGGTTCCAGTGATACTAGAAAGTTAGACCTGTTTCCAATTGATTTCACTTCTTATCTATCTAGAAACTACATGAATGATTCTTAAGTCATGGAAAACATATTTGTTCTAGCTAGCCATAAGAGAAATAGGCTTGATAGGTTAATCAGTAACAAACAAAAACCCAAAACAAAAATAAACAATCAAACAAAAACAAACAAACAAAAGAAACCAAAAGCCCAACAACAACAACAAAAAAAACCCAACAAAGTGAAGGAGAGGTAAACAGCAGCAGGAGAGAGAAAGAAGCAAGCTTGGAAACTCATCCATTCACAGTCTGGTACATAGATGGTATACATATAAGCAAAGTTTTGCTCAGAAAAGTAAGCTAAACATGGGGAAAGTGAAGTCACTAAGAAGGGACTTGAAGGTTAAGAAAAAAAAGTTCAACATTTAATTTTGATTAAGTGATTTCATGATTGATTGGAATTAAAATCCAAGCTGCTGTGTATGTTGATGAGAAGGTGATTACATGTAAATGTTCTTGAGATATTGTCAATGCTATGGTTAATAGTGTCTCAGTATTAGTAGCTGTCTTCTTTAAGTACAAAGATCGTAACTCAATTTCTGTTTCAAAAGAGCTTTCTATCTAATTCTAAGAATGAAGTGTGAATCAAAATTGTTTTATACTTACTCATCTAAGTAAGGATTCATGTAAATTGGTGTTTCTGGAAATTCTTTCCAAGGCAAATGGGTTATTTTTGAAGGAGGTAGCATTTTAACCATCCAGAATTAACTTATACACCCCTTTAATTAAGAGGGTTGTGATCAATGAGAGGTGGAATGCCTCAGTCTTTCAAAGCTAAAACCTTACTTTGGTTCACTCAACTTCAAATGCACACATGGATGTTGACTCTATTGTCCAGGCTGTCACTCTGGGCTGTGGATAATTGAGCAGCCAGTGGCCAGAAGACCATCTGCTGACCAGTGGTATATAATCCCTGTAAACAAGTTCTTGCCTCTGTTCCCTAAATGTCCTATGAGTCTGGAGAACTTGAAAATCATGTAACTTAGAAGTACACTTAGCTTTTCTTTTTTCTGTGTGTTCCCACGTTTGCCCTTCTGATCATTTTCTGTAATTTTCCTAGTACTTTGTCACTTAATTCAGCAGTTGCTCTACTCTTTGAGTTATTATGCTATTTTGTTTATCTCCAATCTTACTTAAGAAGTCATAAGTCTCAGTGGCAGCTGCTCATTGTCTTGTTAAATTCTGGGTGTTCTTTGGTTACTTTTACTAACTGCCAGCTTCTTGACCTGCAAGAAACCAGGTGTCAAAATCAGCTTTTGTTTGAGAGTAAATTATCTATGATTGTCTCTCAGTGACAGCTGTTCACTAAGGTAGAAACTGTTACCTAACTTCCTCCAGTATTCATATTCAAATACAACTTTTTTCTTGGTTTTGTTACTCTTTTTCTTTCAACAGTGCTGTGCATTTCATGTGCATGGCTATTCTTATTTTGGCTATGTTAAGATACAGTCAAACAACGAAATAAAAATATAAAAGTAGACTACAAATGAAGAAATTACAATGAATAGCCAAAATCAAAACTTCCCTCTCTATTTCTTTGTTTAGCATTTGGTTTGAGTGTATCACAAGGTCTTGGGTTTTTAGTCTGTCTACATAGTTTTCTATTTCAGCAAGCTAAACTGTTAAGATTTCTAATACAGAATTTGGGTTATACTCTGTGTTATTTTAAAGGCATTTTTCTATTTCACATTGCCCAGCTGAAGTATGAAGCTACTTTTACAAAATTGTTAGTCAGTATCTGACAACGTGTTATATTCTCTAGGAGTTTGAATTGAGGGAGGTTTTTTAATCCAAACAAAGATTATATTACTGGAAGTTTTGACTTCACTGAGAAAGAGTTTAAGCTTTTACATAATCTGATTGAAACCAAGGCTCCCTGATGTTTATCTTAATTACTTAATACGTGTTAAATGACATGTTGTCTGGCATATGTCAGCTACTACATCAGGTTGGGATTCTTTAAAAATCGCCAGCTCGCCTAATGTCGTAGGACAAACATTCTTTTTTAGTTCCCTGACTTTCATTGTCTTGTCTCATGATACCATGATTTCCAAGTGTCATTTGGGACTGCATGCAATTTTATCTTTAATGTTAAGCTGAAAGAAAAGATCTTAATTCCTCAATAAATCATAAAAAGCCAAAATAAAAACTAATCCCAAATATTTTTCTCTTTACAAATAATCATAAAACTCATCTTCTAGAGATATAGAAGTATAGGTAATGAAGCCCAGATCCAGTTATCCACCCTGCACTGACCAACACTTTTACATATATTATAAATGTACAATTTGCCACAGCTTTTCTTGTTGTTTTATTTAACAGGATGCATACTTAGTAAATAGGTTTTCCAGGAAAATGTGATTTTCTGCTTAAAGAAATTTGTCAGATTTTCATTACATAAATACAAATAAGTATTGAGTCCTTCCTAGAGCATTATTTTGGTATTTGAAACAATTTTTAAGGAAGCTGGATATGCTTAGTTCCTTTTAACATTTTGGTCACTTCAATGTTGAAAAGGTTTATGCTTATAATGTATGTGTGTGGTACATGTGACTAAATGTATGTGTGACTAAAATTAGATAGGATTTATTAGGGTCTTGTTTTTCTTTTTCCAGTGGGCAGTGTGGTATGTTTCTCATACCCAAAGGATTTTTAGGGGAAAATAAGAATATTTTAATAGTAGACTAGGCTGCAAATCCTAAATACTGACACAGTTTTTGAGATGATGATATGCGTGTTCACCAAATATGTCTTGAGCAGTGCACAGCACATTCTGTAATCGGATTATTCCTTCAATCGTACAAGATTACTTATACTCTGAGGGTATTCCATGCAGAAAAATGGCAAATAGCAGTTACAGACATTAGGCTCAAGAAATAGTCTTGCTCTCCACCCCCATTTCTGCAATTATAGAATTAAAAAGACTTTGAGTATACAGGAAGAAGAAACGAAAGCCAAACACTGATGCTTAAAATTCAGTTTTCTGTCCTACCCTCATAACTGTTGAGAGACATTTTACCAAATAACAATTTGGACACATAGGAAGATTACATTAATGGAATCATAGAACCATTAAGGTTGGAAAAGGCCTCCAAGATCATCAAATCCAACCTTTGATCAAATACCACCATGCCCGCTAAACCATGTCAGGAAGTGCCACATGCGCTCATTTTATTAATGCCTCCAGGAATGGTTATTCCACCATTTCACTGAGGAGCCTAGTCCAATGCTTAACCACTCCTTCAGTGAAAAAACTTTTTCTTATATCAAACCCAAGCCTCCTCTGGCACAACTTGATGCCATTTCTTCTTGTCGTGTCACTTGTTGCCTAGGAGAGGAGACTGACCCCCACCTGGTTACACCCTCCTTTGAGGTAATTGTAGAGAGGGATAAGGTCTCCACTGAGCATTCTTTTCTTCAGGCTAGACACCCCTCAGATCCCTGAGCCACTCTTCATAGCATTTATATTACAGACCCTTCATCAGCTCCATTGCCCTTCTCTGGACACAGAGTTCCAGCTCATGCAGTGAGGGGCCCAGAACTGGGTACAGAATTTGAGGTGTGGTTTCATCAGTGCCAAGCACAAACTGATCCCTGCTCTGGTCCTGCTGTCCACACTATTTCTGATATAAATCAGGATATACATATTTTTTATACAATAACAATATTGGTAGACTACTTCCTATGCATATTAAAAAGTTTCAGCCCTTCTGCCAAGCAGTCATTATGGCTGCAATTTTTTTCATGGAGGCCAGCTGACATGAAATACTATGTTTGTACTTTTAACTTGTCTTGCCCTCGAAAACATTTTAGTTGCATGCAGACAACCCACTGGAAGTAGTTCCCTATGCATGTTCCAGATTTGTATTCAGATCTGCAGTTCTTTGGCAGATTAGCAGATTCTTTGACCAAACCTCTATCAGGAATCATTCAAAAAAATTAACAGTATAGACAGTCAGGTTCCAATGTCTGGGAATGTTTCCAAATTTTAAGGCAAGTATGTAGTCATTACATCTAGCACACTGTTGTTTCAGACTATAAATTTCTATGTGGCCTTGTTAGTATCTGAGTAATATTTGTAGGCACTTTTTGAATGCTGTCACTGTCTCTGTTGAATTCTCTGAAAATGTGAGGTTCTGAGGAAAAATATATTCAATTTGCTACCTTCAACATGAATCAAATTGACTACTTTTACTTACACATCTAGAAAAAAAAATATAGCACGTGATTTGTTTACGTTTTTTACATTTCAGTGGGTGTGAATGAATTTACCTATCCATGATGCTCTCAGATATATTAACAAATGTATTGTATAATGTTTTGATTTCATCATCATCTCAGTAGTTAAGCACCATATCACAATCTCTGCTGAATCTTGACTGAGAAACAAAGTTTATCCTCTCAGTTTTGGCAGTACTTATTTTAGATTTACATTTTAGAAGATGTACATTAACGAAGCGAATACCAGGCAGTCTTCTAACTTGTACCAGACAGGACTTAGTGAAGGATAGATATCTGTCAGCTTACAGGGAATATTCCTGTAAAATAATTTAATCCTTGCACAATCTTTTTTGGCAGATCTGGAATGAAAATTAACTACAACTTTTAAAATAGTAACTTCTCCATTCCATGAGCTGCAGGATTCTATCATGGCATCAACAACGACTTCAAAAACATCAAAGTTCAACATATAAATAGAGCTTATGTATATTTTAGACATGAAGAGACAGTGGCAGACAAGAATGTAAACAATTATAATGGTGAGGGTCTAGTGAACACAATTAAGCTATAAAGGTTAATAAAAACAAAACTTCTGGTGAGTAGCTAGTAAAATAATCTACTATCACTAGTGATAGTGAACAATTTTGAATTCTCAGATATCTTTTCTTGAAAGGAATGCAATGAAATAAAACCACCAGATTCCAAATAAGCAGACTTCAGCTCTGAAAATCAATACATATCATTCCCGTCCTAGGAGGAGAGCCTAGGAAAAAACTAAAAGAGAAGATGTATCACCTTAAATACACTACAGTATTATGGTAACTATACAATCCTCCAATGCAGGGGGTATGCAGTGTATAAATCAACAGCCCAGATAAACTGTAAGTTCTTGTTTGACCTCAAATATAAGAAGTAGGCAAAAGAGGTCAGAAAGCAGAAGCTAGGTCAAATGGCAAATGTTGAGTAGAAGAGAATTGTAGAAACTCAAACCAATCCAGAATACTTGGGGCAATCAAAATAAAAGAAACCACTGATTAATTAGACAGAAGTTAGTGGCAGTGGATAGACAATCACTGCATGTATATTGGTATATAAAATGAACCAGGGACAATTCTGTAGCCCCAAGAGCCCCAAGCCCCAAGAATGTGGTACCACACATTCAATATCGATATAGTTAAATTCTCTTTTCTCTGAAGCATTATGGCCTTGTCCCAGTCTGTCTGTAAGGAACAGTAAATGGTTCATGCTTCTTCCCAAACACTCCTCTGCATCCCCTGGAAAAGTGCTGTTTTGAACAGGCTAAAAGTGGACCAGCAATGTGCTAACTGTTAATTAGTATGGACAGATGAATGCTTGAGCCTGAATTTGTGCCATGACTTTATTTTGTTTACCATAGTAAATATTGCCAGCCAGTCCTGTTCACATTTTGGTGTTGAGTGTATTTGTTTTCCTTAGGGACATCCTTATGTGCTCTGCTATCCTGTCCCTCAAGGACAATTTTAATACAGCACATTTATCTTCCTGGTTTAGTCCCTGTTTAAATCCTTTGAATAAGAATAGATCGCCCTCCACTTAACAGCATTGAGTCTTTTTTTTTCTTATAAATCAAGCTTCCCCAAGCACAAGACATGACATGAGAAATGACTAAAGTGGGACAATTTTGAAAATGTAAAATGTCTCCATGGTGCAATACTAGCAGTAAGAGAAACAACAAAATTTTTGTTCTCTAGCAAGTGAAAAGGCCAAAGATGGAAATTATCATTAATTAAATAAGTCAATTTCTACAAGCTGCTGAATGCTGTTAATATCAAGCTGAAGAGCTAATGGTACTGTTAAATTCTGAAGCAGAGAAATAAAACAACATAATCAACTACTTGACTCTAAACATCACAAAGGGCAACAAGAAGATGAGTAACTTTACAGCATTGTTATAAACAAATTATGTCATCCCAATTTGATTTCTTTCTCTAAGAGGACAGCAGGCCTTTGAGATAGGGACCAGTAACTATTAAATACCTTGATTTAATAAAGCCTGTAGGGAATAGGTTGTATCCTTTTATGCTGTATTGCGTGCCATTTTCATAGATGACCAGGGATACATGGTCAGGATTAATTTTTGTTAGAGTAAACCAAAACTAGTAGGAAAATCAGAGCACTGGTAGTTATCAATAGTTCAGCATCAAAAGTTTGTGACAATTGGAGTTCTATATGCATCTGCCCTGTATCCAGTGCTATTCAGGACTTTTATTAACATCCCTAAACATTGACTTGTAATTAAAGAAATGAAAGAAAATTGGTGTGGTGGAGCTGCAGTGGTAGATAATACAAAATAGTATTTCAATTTAAAAATTGAAATTATGCAGTGAAAAATATAAGACACAACATAAGAAGAAAGGATGGAGACTTACAAATTTATGTAGGAAAAAATAGCCACACAATAATAAGATGAGAAACAACTAAATACCTATTCCAAAAATAAAAGGAGCTATAGACTACAGCAGCTCAAAAGATGAGAGAGTGTTAAGCCTGTTGAATACAGTCTGGTGTTTAGCCCTTCAAGTACCTGGATATGAAATTCATTTGCACATTGAAACCATTTTTTGCAAAAGAAGGACTTCATGTTTTGCCCGATGTTTCAGTTATTCTTTGTAGATAAGCATATTTTATCAGAGTTAGACATATGTCTACTTCCTGGTTTACTAGAAAAAAACCTACCATTTGTGAGAAGGACATATCTAGTATGGTAGATATTAGGATGCTAGATATTAGGATGAGTATACTCATCAAAAATGAGATGGGTATTTTTCCTTCTACTCTTCAGCAATGCTAATGACTATGTTGAAGTACTTAATCCATTTTTTGGCATGTTTTACTTAAAGAACAGATAGAAAATTTCAGAGAAACTATGGGAAAGCAACAAGCTTTGCCAGAAATTCAGGGATATCTATGACAAGGGAAAAACTTGAAATGTTTGATCTTGAGATGATAACCTTGGGGGATGAGAGTGGAGGCATATGCTAACAATTTTTATATATTTTAAAACTGTTGCATAAAGGAGCATGTTGATCTGTTCCCTACCTGTGATACCTAGAATAATAGTTCCAATTCACAGAAGAGGCTATTTCTTCTATGCTAAAGTATTTTAAACCATCCAGATTTTGCTGCATTACTCAGTTAAACCTGCTGGATTTACCACCATGGAGACTCCTGTGATCCCTACCTTCCTTGCTCTATAGCATTTAGATAGTTTCTCTTTAGCACTTACGCCAGAGCGTTTTAAGTTAAATCCTTTCATCCATGATTGCGACCTGTGTCTCACAGCTTTCTGTTACAGTGAGCTTCAGGGCAAAACAATCTTCTAGCATGAGCTGTTGAAAGTTCTCAGTAAGTTGGATTTTGAATAAACAGAATTCATTAGTTCTTGTGTGCTGCGGCAGCCTTCCTTTCTGTCTCTTCAGAAAGTATACTTGTGTCTGTTGGTGCACTCCAGACTAATGTGCTCCTGATTCACTGATACTTTGTGTGTAAAATTCCTGTTTCCTAAGAATGTTTCTTCAACCTACCATTCAGATGATTGTAACTAACTGATGATTGCTTCATTTCCATGGAAAGACTCCACAGTTTCTTCATAAGCAGGTTGGAACCTTAAGGCCTCTGCAGTGCCAACTGCAGATTTCTGTGGTCTCTCCAGTATCCAGCCCAGGCTTAGGGACACTCCAGTACCTGATTTCCCAGACTTTTATAATAAAAAAAACTTCAGAAAAATTCCTGTTAACTAAATGAAATGTCTTGACTTGAAGCAGAAATTGTGAGACATTTAAAGTAAAGTACCGCAAGAAGTGCTGTTTTTCACAGAAGTGCAGTGGGTAACACTAGCAATATTCTGAACATTTTTTGTTACCTTAGACTATAAAAGACCACAAATATCATGTGTCTTTATTTTTCATATTTTCTAGCATCTCTTTGAACTTCAGTACTCTCTAGCTTTTGTTTATTTCAAGTTTTAATTTTCACTGTGTTCACTCAGTATTCAGTTGTTTCAGTCAAAATTCTTTCCAGGGTATGTTTGATAATTTTTGTTCAATAATGACTGTATTGACGTGCAGAATTTGCAAACTGTGAAGCACAGATGGAAGCAGAAAGGTTAACATTGCATCACTTTTACTAAATTTGTTAATTGCAAGGTTTGCTATTAAGCAAGACAAGGATTATGCAAGGA
The DNA here is from genome assembly GCA_013399945.1 of Ploceus nigricollis. Taxonomy (NCBI): domain Eukaryota; kingdom Metazoa; phylum Chordata; class Aves; order Passeriformes; family Ploceidae; genus Ploceus; species Ploceus nigricollis. Next base: position 262,451 of record VXBC01003608.1, on the reverse strand, counting down.
AACAAAAATACACAAAAGTAGATACGTGCAAGGATCGCTTGTTAATATAGAGCCCCAATATCAGGAATTTGCTGTAATCATTGGTTGTACTACCAGTGTGGAAATACTACCATCATTCTTTGAAATCCATGCCCATGTGATGCTCAAACACGCAGTTACACAAAAACAAGCTGAGCTTTGCAGACCTCACACAATACGCTGGGGAAGTCTGGCAAGGCAGAACTACAGCCCAGTGCTACCAGCGTTTGAATGAGAGCTCCCACCAATCTTTGTCCTTGCAGAAAGCTGAGGGATGAGACAGGCTATTAGTTTGTTTCCACATTCAGACAGAAGTACTCTTTTATAACTGCAGCTTAAGTTGGCAGTCTCTTAAAGGAACAAGATGAAGCCACCCATGCAAATTACTCTTGAGCAAAAGAAAGAGAGGCAGTTCAATTAAAGACCAAATTGGCTAAATTGTGAGTTTTTCAATGAAATGAAGAAGCTGACAAGTGACCTGAGAAAGAGGGTCACATAAAAGATGGAAAATAGGTCAAAGGAAAAATAGAAAACTAATAGCATATGCGTATAGAGGTCCCATCCAACATAACAAGGTGCAGAATGATAGATGGCTAGTTTTTATTTGCTCTGATTCATTGTCTGAGAAGATGATTATTAACCAGATTATTTCTATTAATATAGATCCTCTTTTTAAAAGATGGCTTTTTTCCTTGAAAATTGGATTAGAAGTATAAAATAATTCTCAGCCAGTACATTTCAATGAAAATAAAAATGTGAGTCTAACATCATGAGAGGGAAAATTATTCACGGGGTGGGGTTTTTAGGTATTATTTTATTAGTGTGTTCTGATGTGTTTCACAAATATTTTTCTTGTAATAAAATTCATTATTATTAAACACGTGTTCTACATGGAGACCTCTAAATTATTCTAAACTATTTACTGAAGACCAGTATATTGAATAATCACTTTAGACAATCCCCAGGAAATGCAAAAACCATGAGGAGAATTTATGGGAGGAAATACAACTTCTATCAAAATCTCCCATAGATGTTAGAACCATAGAAGTTTCCTGTTGGAAAAAACAGGATGCTATGTTTTAATGCTATGTTTTAAAAAGCAAATACAGAAGAGAGGGGCCAGTGAAAAATCTGTATGTCTTTGTATGTTTTTAAAATATCTGTAATGAAGTACTTTCTAGTACTGAGTGGTACTGCAGTCTACTCTATTAACAGGAAAATGAATAACCAGGATGTTTATTTCTAAGACATATTTTAAATAGATGATTCCAGGGAATGAATTCCTATGTTTAGTCAGTGAGTAAGAGCAGTTCTATATCATTAAAAGTGTGTATTTTCCATTAGACTTGCAAAAGCAGACTTAACAAATTGACATACACATGTAAATTCTTCCCTGTGCCTATGGATCACAGTACCTATCCTATGATACACAGAAATGTAATCTATCTAAGTATTTGATGCAATAATTTAAGGTAAACAGTTTCAATTTTAATTGTCTGCATCAGGTGCCTGAAAAATGTAGAAGGCTGCAGACTTTTTCAAAAACAGTGGAGAAAACTGTCTTCTACATTGCTTGGAAACATAGAACCTCTATTACTAGATGTCTTTGAGAACAGCTTAGAGAAATATTTTTTATAAATTATTTTGGTGTACTGGACTATACCTTAGAACTGAAAAGTAATGTAAAAGAACCTCAGAATACTAGGTGTACTCTGTGCCTAATTGTGTAAAATTGAACACTTCATTACACAGGTTGGCTTTTTGCTTTAAGAAGGAAGATAAATCTGAGCATTCTCAAAAAACTTGGTAGATGATAATTTCCTGCCACAAGGTGACTTGTCCTATACCTTAGACCATCCATTTCAAAAGCATTTCCTGCCTCTTGTATATATGGGTAAGAGGAGAAGGCAGCTAATTTTGTACATCAATAACTTCAATACCTTCACTTAATCATCCCCTGCTAATGAAGTAGCGTGTGTATGTCAACTGCTGTGCATTAAATTATAAAGGGTACTGAGAATAGAATGTATTGCAGTCTTTCAAAACTAAGACTATGTAAGACTATGAACATAAAACTGTTTGTAGCAAAGGAGCAAACCTATCAGAAAACCACCTTCGTGTCTTTGCCTCTGATTAATGATCTGTGCATATCAGCAAATTAATAATAAGAGAGTTTTGCTAAGAAGCCAGCATTTTAATTCTCCTCAGCTAAAGCACCTTTTGCAGCAGATAAGCCTTTTACAAAGGATCTCACTTAGCTTTTTAAGAAAGCTTCTGATCTCACAATAATAAAAGATGATGTAGAGCTGGAAAAAACAACATAATCTACTATTAACAGATAATGAAGCGTGGAATTTGACATGCCAAAATGTATTTGAAAATGAGGATGTTTCCCTAATAATTACAGTTTGTTTTCCTCTGCCATTTTGACCTACACATGATGAAAATCTTTTCTCGTCTCTATGTAACAGGCTCACTGAAATGGAGGTCAGGCTATTAGACTGTTACCTTTACCATCCTGAAGGGAGTAGCTATAAAAAGAGTTTTAAGAAACATGAGTTGTTCTCAAGACAAGAATCATTACTAAAAAAAAAAAAAATCTTATTTTGTAACAATAAACTGCAATTCTAGAAACCTGAAGGTTGTGGATAATGATAAAACACTGCTTTGAACTTTTACCATCTGTCGAGCACCTAAATCCTGTCCAAGTCATGTGAGTTGTTCTTATATACTGCCACTTACTGTGTCTGAGCACCTGGGAATTATTCTTCTAGATCTTCATGCCAATTCATGGAGTTCTGTCAGCTGGATTTTAAAACTAGGGCATCAGCTCCTGTAGCTCATCCACATCCCAACGAGGAGTGTGGCCATCTGCTCTTCATCATCCTTATGTGTCAGTGCTTACCTCTGCACTAGACACTCTCCCAGCACACAGCTGTGCACACCCAAACATGTTTAGGAGTGTTTGTTCTGCAGAGCCAGATTCTTCTAAAAAGAGAACAGTGAGAGAACACTGTGGTCAGAAATTGCAACAAGGGAGATTTGAGTTGAAATAGGGGAAAAGTATTTAAGAGAGAGTGATTAAACTCTGGATTGGTTTAGCTAAAGGGGCCATTGAAATCTCCATCTTTGAAATCCTCAAAGGCACTCCCTTTGAGGAAATCCTCAATCCTCCCCACTGGATTATGAGAAACAGAAACTTGTCCTCTGTCATTCTTTTCCTAAGGTCAGAAGTTTGATTTCAGACTTTATTTGTTAGAGATGCAGTACCTCAAATGGGTTCTTAAATTAAGCAGAGCATGTTTGGCCTTAGGGAAGTGTAGCAGTAATTTGATTTGAAGAAATTGTTTTTTCTGCCTTTACGGTTTATTTTCTATGCACTACATTTTCTTTAATTTTGTGTTGATAGTTCGTTACCCTTTGCTAGGAATACCTCCGTGAGAAACAGAATGAAGAGACAAAATTAGCATTATTATTCTATTTGTTCCTGAGGATTATCCATAAATAATCTTACAAGGGTTTGTATTTTTAATGATTTTGCCCATATTTTTTTAAAGTTTTTATGGAGGTTTTTTTCCGAATATGTGGTTCTGTTGAAAAGGCCATTTATTGTTATGCAGAAAGAATAAGGCATGTACATTCAATAAAAATTCTTATTTTAGGTTAAAGAAAACAAAAATAAAGAAATAAAATAAATAAAAAACAGCTGTCCTTGCAGATAGGCAGTCTTACTGGGATATTAAAGCTCAAGTACCAAGAAAACAAACATAAGTTCTGCTTGTCAGAGTTCTTTGAGTGTACATTATACTGTTTCTTTGCATATATTTTATTTTTAATTTTGCCTTCCATGGAAGCTTTTCTGATTAGTGTGCTGTGTCTCACAGATGACCTGAGGAAATTATATGACATTTCTGTTTTTCCAGTCTCCAGAATTTCTCTCTTCAGGTGGTATCATTGTAAAGTTCCACGTGTTGATTCCTTCTTTTCAGTCTGCGGTTTGTAAGAAATCGTCACAAACATTTCCATTGCTAGCTTCCTACTGCATGGCTGTCTTTTTTCTCTTTACAGAATTTAGTTCTTTGTGTTAATATACAAAAAAAAAGCTCAAAATCAAAGTAGGGATACCCCACTGCTAAAACACTCGTCTGGTTTTGAAAGACTGTAATGGAGCAGCATCAGTTAAAAACATGACTTATGCCTTGTAACTATTTGTTTCTTGTTAACAAACTATCACATGCAGAACTGGATTGCATCCTAGAAAGAAAAGTTGTTTTCTCTTGCACTTCTGCCCATGACTCACAGTGCATAGGAAAAAAAAAATAAACCTGAAACACAACAGAAAAAAGGAGAGCTAAGTAAAGATTAATTATTAGTAATTATGTCAGTATTAAACTGATAGCCTAGAATGCTTTTAATGTACTAATGGTCTTTGTGTGATTTCTTCCAACTAAAAGATATGATTCTGATTAAAAGGTGAATCAGTGCCCCCAGATAATTCTGAGTAGCAATTAAATTATCTTGGTAGAAAATAATTAAGTGGAAAATTGCATAGTCTTGATGGGTGGGAGCTATTTCAAAATTTGCTGTTTAGGATCCATCTATTTTTTCTCTGGTTTCTGAAAGATCAGGTAGTTAATGATGGCAAATATGTCTTCCTTCAGGTTATCTCCATGGAGAAGGTTCATGTATTTGAAGAAAAGATGCATCATACCTCCTGTTGTTGTAATTCTTTAATTTAAACTGTGCTAAATACTATTAGGAAAACATGCATGCTGGGTTGTATGAAACGTCCATCACTATCTCTTCTCCAGCTGTGGCCAGTAAGAGTTACTTGAGGAAGAGAATATGACAAAACTTAGCAGCTTTCTGGTTAATCTAAAGAATAATAATGTAATGAAATACAGCTCATCTAAAAGAGTGATTATTCAAATATTAAGTAAGACAGCATGTAGTGGGTTGACCAGTGCCCACTGAAGTTGCTCTGTCATTCCCCTCTTCAGCTGGACAGGGACTAGGTAATATGATGAAAAGCTCATGGGTCAAGATAAGGACAGGGAGAGATCACTCCGTGATTATTGTCATGGGCAAAACAGACTCAGCTTGGGGAAAATTAGTTTATTACCAATCAAATGAGAGAAGTATAAAGGGAAATAAAAGTAAAACACTTTCCCCCAGCCTCTCCCATCTATGCAGGTTCCACTTCACTCCTAATTTCTCTACTTCTTCTCCCACAGCAGAGCAGGTGCATGGGGAATAGGGCTTATGGTGAGTTGCATCACACGTTGTCTCTGCCACTTCTTCCTCCTCACTGGAAAGACTCCTCACACTCTTCCCCTGCTCCAGCACAGGGTCTCTCCCATGCCGGCGCAGGGAGAGTCCTCCACAGGGAGTCCAAGGCAGTCCTCCACAAAATTCTCCAACATGGATCCTCCACATGGGCTGCAGTTCCCCATTAACTGTTCCAGCTGGGTCCCTTCCACGGGGTATAGTCCCTCAGGAAGGCTCCTCCAACATGGGTCCCCCACAGGGTCACAGGTCCTGCCAGGAGCTGATCCAGCACAGGCTTCCCATGGGGTCACAGCCTCCTTCAGGCACATCCACCTGCTCTGGTGTGGGCTCCTCCAAGGGCTGCAGGTGGATCTCTGCTCCTCCCTGGACCTCCAGGGTCTGCCTCACCATGCGCTGCACCTCAGNAGGAGTCCAAGGCAGTCCTCCACAAAATTCTCCAACATGGATCCTCCACATGGGCTGCAGTTCCCCATTAACTGTTCCAGCTGGGTCCCTTCCACGGGGTATAGTCCCTCAGGAAGGCTCCTCCAACATGGGTCCCCCACAGGGTCACAGGTCCTGCCAGGAGCTGATCCAGCACAGGCTTCCCATGGGGTCACAGCCTCCTTCAGGCACATCCACCTGCTCTGGTGTGGGCTCCTCCAAGGGCTGCAGGTGGATCTCTGCTCCTCCCTGGACCTCCAGGGTCTGCCTCACCATGCGCTGCACCTCAGGGAGCAGCTCCTGCCCCTCCTCCTTCACTGTCCCTGTGTCTGCAGAGCTCTTTCTCTCACACATTCTCAATCCTTTCTTCAGGCTGTGGTTGGCAGTAATTTTTCCACTTTCTTAAATACATTATCCCAGAGGTACCGCTGTCACTGGTGGATTTAGCCTTGGCCAGCAGTGGGTTCATCTTGGATCTATTTGGTATTGTCTCTGTTGGACATGGGGATAGGTCCTGACAACTGCTCACTGTAGCCCCCACTACCGAACCCTTGCCATGCAAACTTATACAGCAGTATGATTCTTAATGATCGTATAGCATGATTTTGAATAGCAATATATTTTTGGAAGGGAATATTCTATTTCATAATGGTATTAATATACTTACTGGAAAAAATTCTTAAGGAAGAGTTTTCTTCTAATATGGATACATCTCATAGCTGAGTAGCCAGCCATCCTACTACAGTGGTGCTTATAATTAAACATCACTCAGAAGCACAGCTATCAGTGACGATCAGTAGAATGGCATGCCATGTACATTAGGCCAAGTTCATATCTGAATGGAGTCAAAAGAAGTATCATCATGATTGCATAGTTCTGCTTCCTACATATTGCATACTTTATTGATTTAACATACATGTCCTCATCTGTTACAATTTCTGATTGATTTAGGGAGCAAACAACTCAGTGGAGTTCTAATATTTTTGCATTTGAAGAAGATAAAATATAAGAATACAAGGCGGTACATAAAACACACTTTTACAGCTAATGCTCCTAAGGCAGTCGTGTAAGTTAGAAATACAATATTGTTTGTGTTTAGTCTCTTTCAAAAAGCTCTATCTGCCCTACAAAAATGGATGAGACCATTTCCTAGAATGTATTAAGAGATGAATCTGTTTGAGATATAAACAAGTCCTTTGAAAGCCTGTTTTTGTAACCATCTCTTTTTCTATTTGTCTTTTCAGACAATGTGAGATTCTGTTGGACATACTGTGTTAATTAGATGTAGGGTTTTGTGGAAATGCATTCTGGTTTAGAAATGCAAATAGGCTTTCTGTAATGCTACAAATATCCAGTAAGAAATTACTTGTTGTATGATAGTGTAATTTCACATACAGATCAGAGAAAGGAAAACATTTAAGCTCTGAAAAGGTTAGCTGGTTTCTCATTTAACTACCAATACTACCAATACCATGTTATTGGATAAATACTACTTTGTTNTTAAGCAAAAAATTTTAGTTGGGAAGAATGTTATGGTCCTTTCATGAATGTTCTTACAAGAAGAAAACATATTTCTAGAAAATAAATAGAGTTCATGGTTTTTCTCCTTCTCTGCATGATTAAATTGGTTAGTGAGAACTTTTGGCACAGAACTATTAGAAATAATAAATTTAAATACAAGTAGAGGATGCAATCTGCCTTTCTTCTTTGCAATCTGCCAATTTTGTTTTGATAATACCCATAATTAACTATGTTCCAGCTGCAAGAGAATGAGACACTCAGTGAAGGCATCCATGCAAGCTATGGGTTTGTTACAAATATGCAATTAAAAGAAATAGGAACATTTCATGAATTTCTTTAGGAGGCAGTCAAGTATTCAAGCATGGCTTAATAAAGTAGAAAGCTGTCACATCATGCAATGATCCCAGCCTAGAAAAGTTATCTGTATTAACATATAAACTCAACTGAACATGCCAGCCTTGTGCAGAAGAATTTACAGACATTTATAAACTAAGGGATGCAAGCCTGAATTAGCATATGATACATTTAATATACAGTCTGTATTAACAAAATGTATCGAAGTGTTTTGTATATATATTGAACATCGTAAGACAAGGATGATTCCTGAAGAGCAGCTCTCAGTGATGGCAGCTACATTTCTTATAGTTATAAAAATTCTGGAGATATGTTTATCATTTCATTTTATTTCAAAACAAAAGAAAAAATCATATAAAAATAACTTCTGTAAAACTAAACTACTTGGTTAATTCATTTGTTCATTAATTCATTCAGGCCTTATAAAATTTTCAGTTTTCTTCAACATTGTTAGAGATAATTGAGTCTCTGAGTTGTCCCTCACATACTAGGAGACCCATTTTCTCTATTACACCAACAGGGATCATGAGTTGCACTGGCTGCAGATTTGAGCAAGTGTGGTAGTAGATGGAGTATTTTTCACTAGCTGATGAACAACTTTTATGCAAGATGTGTGCTCACTCTTGGCAGAAGTCCGGCTGTCATGTCACACTGACATGACAGGCTCACCCAGAAAGTGCCAGGTCCTTCAGGACCAAGCAGTCTCCCTCCCTTTGCTCCTGTCAGCCTCCACATTGCTGCTGTCAGTTGCACCTGAGGTGATGAGGTGATGACTGAGGTGACAGTCGTGATCCTGAGGCTTGTCACGGCTGCCTGGCTCCTGGAGCTGTGCCTGTTTGCCAGTGTGGTCCATGCACATGGAGGTCACACTGACTGAGATCCCTGTGGGAGCATCTGCTGCATGTTAATGCAAAGATCACCAGCTGGTCTGAGGGTAGAAGGACTGGGGATTTCTGAAGCAAGTGGCAGTGTCACACATCCCAAGAAAAGGAGTGCAAGAATAAAGTTCCCTAAGTGGAGACTGCTGTGGAGGGCTGGAGAAGGATTACACTGTCACACTGCCCTGGCTGCTGCAGTGGTTGTGTTTTTCTGTGAGAGGCACAAAGGATATGTGGAGAAGACTCCTAAACATAATGACTGGAAATGTGGTACATGTTAAGAGCAGAACTTGAAAATAAACCAGCATCAGTGCATTGTGGCTATGACCAAAACTCCAGGAACAAGGAAGGAATGTATTTTTGATGACATGAAATACATGCAGAGTGTTCTGGACTTGCTGGCCTAGGAGTACTTCTGGGTAAACAAGAACCACTATTAGGCCTTTCTGAGATAGCATTAGCTACAGCGGTGGCAAAAGGATGCTCACCATTGTGCTAAGGACATCCTAGTCCTCTGGGTCCTCGCTGTACTTCTCAGGTGAGAGGGGTATGTGTTGAGAAGGCCAGGACTTCAGAGGCATGCTGCTCATGTGAGAGGAATTGAGCAGCCATGGCACCTGCCGTGTCTTCTCTTGTATAACAGATCTCCTGAAAGTACATTTTGTCTTTAGAGAAAGACACATCAGATGGTTTTGGCAGCTGTTTCTTCAGAGGAGGTCATTGTTGAGAAAGCAGACAGCAGCATAAAAAATATTGTTCCCTCTGTAGTTCCATAGCTTCTTATTTTGTTTCTGAGAGTATTTCTACATTTAATAACAGAGGGTTGCCCTGTTCCCCTGTTTGATTTCNTCTCCAAGGAAGGCTGAGTAGTGTTTTTGATAGGTAAGGGCTGTAGGAGAGCTAAAAACAGACTGCAGTCTTCTCTCTGTACTGCTCTGAAGTAAATGCCCCTCACTACCTGACATGCTCCTTTTCACATCTTTCCCACCTGTAAAGCTCTTTCCTGAAACCTTATTTATTCCTTTGACTGGTTCTTCCAACTTCTATCTTCTTTCCTGCCTTTCTTCTGATCATACGTGCTTCCTGTTCTGCCTAAATGTCAGAACTCTGATGGAGCTCCAATGCAGAATAACTTCAGGTTATTGCAGTTATACTGATACAAATGTCCTTATATTGAAAATCAAGTTAGGCCCTTGCACTCTTAATTTACTAAATCTTGTTTTCCTTAAGTGACCTGTTGGTGTTACAGACTTTTTTTAGAATTTAGTAGGTTATTTTAACAAATTCCAAGCCTACAAACTCTTCTCAATGAATCAGTCTCTAGAAACGAAATTATTATGCTTCTAGATCAGCCACAGAGGAATTTTTCTCTGTTGATGACTGGGCAACTTAAAATCCTAACTTAAACCAGATTTCTGAAATTGATACACCAGTTAGTTATATGAGATGGGATGAGTCAAGCTGATAATAGCCTCAGAGACTGGCCAAGGTCTATTCCAGAAGTAGTTGTGCTTTTTTATACCCTACTGAAAGTCTGCTTCAATTTTTCATGCCCCAGTGGTTAGTATCCTTTTACTGTCTGTTTTTATATGTGCTCTGTTTCTACCTGCTCTTTTTGCTCCAGCATTGTTCATTAGCCTAAACTGCTATTGCACTTTTCCAGTGCTTACTCTCTTTCATATTTATAGACATACATTACCTTTATAGGGACAAGTAAGTGCCTGTTCCATTTTCTGTCTCAACCTTTACTTTGTCACACTAAGCTAGCCAAGTTCTGTTGGTCACCTTTTAATAGATAGGCTTTAGAACCTTTACATGATCTGGGTGACCTTTCTTTTCTTCTGTCCTAATTTGAAAGACCGTCTTGAATGTAAGTGATTTGTCTTTTGTGGATATGAGCTTTTACTACTACCTTAAAATATTCACCTTAATCTAGTGCTCCTAGGATCAGAGTTGCCTTTTCTTGGCAGTATTCCACCAGAGGCTGAATGTGCTTGTATTGACTTGCCTGACTGGCTTAAATATTGCTAGCAGTGTAGCCACAGGGACACAGTGTTCATTAAAAGCTGAAAAAGCTAATTCAAAATCATGGGGAAATATTTAAGAGCTATCTCACACTGCTCTGCCTGCTGCCACAGTTACCAGGGCTGCATTACGTCAGCTGGCTATGACCTGGATAGCGCAGGTATAAATGTCTTAAGTTATAATTTTTACTGATCCCAGTGTTAGTTCTTCACTATTACCCCTCATCTTTCACTACTAATCCATTAGTGATTTACTTTTTGTTCTGTTTTCCCCATCATCCAGACTCTAGGGCTATAAAGCCTGTTTTGATTACAGGCAAAACTGTACATGCAGACCTTAACAATATATCCTTCTCTTACAGAAATTTAGATAGTAATGGTAGTATTTCTTCATTCACCTTCATTTTGAAAGTTTCCTCCCTAGGCAAATCTTAGCTTCCTCATTCCCTCTTCCTTGTTTTGATCTGCTTGTGTTTAGCAGAGTCAAGCAGATGCAGAAATAAGACAATTGGGCACTGCCTGCTACATAACTGGTTAAATATGTATTAGGTTCTACCTTGTGTTCCTTTTCTTATTTTTAAGGTGATAGCATCTGTTCAAGCAACTATTCCCTATTTATCAGGAGCAATTTTATCCCTTTCAACTCAGAGAGTCACTGGTAGAATTTGCTCAGAGCTGGCTGAATGCTATGGTCATGTGATAAATTTTAGGGATACCATCAGCTGAGTCTTTTCTGCCAGCTATACATTCTGTTCCTAGCATTTGTTTGATCTCAGAGTGAGCCTGTTCAGAAGTTTACAAATAAGAAGAAAAAAAAGGAATTGTCTTCCAGTACCAGCTGGGCTTCCTATGCTGTCTGACTATGGAGTCAAATGGATAACCCAGCACACATGATGGGAGCAATGCAAGTGAAGGTGCAGTCTGACACTGATCTTCTGAGCAGCAGCTGGTGCTTCACACAGCCAAACCCCACTCAAGGAGCACACCTGAAGTTTTATAATTTCTGTATGCATAGATCACAAGGCACATACTCCTGACCTGAAAACATTTTTCAAGAAACACAAATGTTTGACAAGACACTGTTCCTATGATTACCGATTGTTTTGAATAGTCTGCAGGATGTCCATTTGGTCACAAGATGTGAGCAATGCTGAGCTTGATTGGAGAGATTTGACTTGTGTAACAACTTAGCATCCACACCCCTAAAATCTTTTTTCACTATGAAAAAGAGACTTCTTGCTCAGTCTTCTTCTTTAAAGGAATCTTCACTATACATACACACATTTCATTTTATATTCAGTTCACTGGTTTGAATACAGAGATGATAAAAATATGATTCAGTGAAAGCATTTATAAGAATATGTAAAAATATTTTTAGTTAAGTAGAGATAGATGACTGTTGAATAGTTATGTTAGTAAAATTCACCACCTTATTGCATAATAGCTCTCAAAACTACAAAAAAATACTTTTTTCCTTCTCTTTAATCAGCTTTTTGATGTAAAGCCAACACCTTTCACTCTGTCGTAAAAAAAAAAAAAATCTGCTATTCTAAAATATAAAACATGAACTACTGGTACACAAAAACCATAATGGATACAGTTTATGTTGAAGTAGTATTAGGTTTCCCTCAGAAAAAAAAAAAATCATGGTCAATAAGCATTCAAAAGGAAGCACAACAACCTGTAGAGTATGTAGCTGATGCTCCCAATTATTCTTTTTCTGCTGCTGCATTCCTACACTCCAGAATACACCTCTCACCTTTACAGCCATCACACTACAGACATTGCTTGCACTGAAGAGAATCACTGTTTTGGCTGAAGCAAGGAACATAAGTGTTGCAAAACTGACTCCTCCTCTAATGGGGTGAGCATGTACAAGTACACAGAGTTGTATTTCTCCCAGAGCTGCCAGGCTGAATATTTTGCAGTCAGAGCTCTAAAGCTTACAGGCTTTCTCTTTGTTTATCTTTCTTTTGGGTCTTTCCCCCTCTTTCTTTCTGGATTTTTTCATTCTTTAAATATATGAGGAACACTTTGAAATGCTGGATTTTCAAGTCCTTTTTCAGGAAGGATTCATGAGCTGGCATTGGTCAACGTACATTTCATTACCAGGCAAAAGTAAGTACTGCAGTTAAATCTGTTCCTACTGTATGTTTACATTCCTGTAAGGGGCTTGGTGTTGTATGAAGGGCAGAGTAGACTGTAGTTCTGTTAGCAGAAATTAAAAACTTACAGAAATAGGTAAAATCAGTTCAGCTTAATATGGTATGGTAAATATCATGTGGCTCACATTCTAAGAAAGAAAAAAAAGGATTTTTATTTGTAAGTCAGAGATCTCTCTTTTAAAATACTGATATAAGCTGTGGACACAGAGATGCCACTCCTGTATGCTTTTTTTTTAAGTGACAGTTGGACTGTGTTTATTATTTCAAAGCCTTTTTAATCCACTTGGTAGTACTAATCTCATAATATTTCATAATATATCAATATATTCTATTATATTGATTTATATTTTATGTTCACTAAATGTACCTCATTTTTGTTATTCATTAATGAAAACATCCTCCTGGAACTCCTATAACTGCCATCATATCTTCCACCATCTGATGTTCCCTAGTAATTATTTTATTCTTCCTGTGTTACACTCTCTTGTGTCTGCACATACATTCACTAGTTATCAGATTCTGTTTTGTGTTTTTATCTTCCAAATGTGTTGGTATTGGCATAGACTGGCAGTGAAAGGCTGAAGAGAAATGGGTCTCAGAGAGAATGGAGAGAAAGGCTGGTAAATGAGCTGGCAAGTAGTAGAGAAAACAATGTGCTTTGATCCAAAGAGCATCTTTTTAGCCAATTTTCCCTGTATTTTATTGAAACACTGTACCATCAACATGTGTAATATTTTCACTATTCCAACAGTCACCTGGGAATGCATTAATACCCTGGGAATGAATACAGCTTCCCTTGCTGTGAGTTCCCTCTAGAGAGCGCAGCAGCCTGCCAGACGGTTGTGTGGATTCTGTGTCCGTGTTACCAGTGTAAGATTTCAGCTGCAGAAATGCTCTGCTGCAGCTATCAGTCTTTTCTTTTGAGACTTGGCTTGCTTTTGTTGAGCTGCACTAGGCACTCTCCCAGGGCAGGCAGATGGATTGCCCAGGCAAGTAATGCTTGCACGCCCGTGTAGGGAAAGCAGCCATTTAACCACGTGCGTGTTTCACAGCTCCAAGCATCCACAGCAAGTCTGCAGCATGAACGCTCGTCAGTCTCCTGTGACAAAGTGCAGCCTAGTTAAAGCCCTGCACAAGGACTAACATAAATCCCCACAATGGCTTGGAGCACACAGACCGTGGAGGAAAACGAAATCTGGAGAAATGCAGTTAGCATAAAGCCAGCAAGGAGCAAAAAGACTGATAGGTAATCCTAGTATTTTGTTGTTGTTAAAATCAACCTGGAAACCTGCAGACTAAATTTTTATGTCAAAGGTGTGATGCTTTGAAAGGGCAGGTTTTCCAGTGAGTTTTTCACTGAGTTGAGTAGGATAAGTCAGTCTCAGAATTTTCATCTTTATTTTTCAAAAGGGTGTTAAAGTTTTTCAGCTATTTACATTGTATTATCATAATTTTTTGTTGCTCAGCAAAATACACCTTTTTAATGTGTCAAGTTTATGGCTCCATCTGCAATTACCAACCATAGCAAGTAAAGTTCAGTTATCAGAAACAGGGGACAAATGAGGCTTTTGAAAGATCTGGCCTTCATTTAGAGATGGTGGAAGTTCGACTTCCACACAATCCTTATGGCAGTGAAGCAAAAGGAGTTCAGCCACTTTGTTCAGCTGTATCGCTATTTGAGTTGAAACTTCTATCCTCCCAGGTGGCTTTCTTCTCCAGAATCAGACACAGGTTAATTACAGACTCAAAGAACACTAGAAATGCTTTTGTCTCTACCAGGCTTCCATTTGTCTTGTTTGAAACGAATATTCTGGTATTTCAAGACACTCAAATTTACAAACTCTCTATTTTCTATGTATTTACATACCCACCGGTACATATCAATACACTTTTTATTATTCTGGCAGGATTTTTTAGAGTTTTGTTACAAACTCTTGCTATGTAATACCCTTCTTTTGAAGTTTTCTATTCCTCCCAGAAAACCTTAGTTTTCTGTGGCTTCAGCAGCACTTTTGTTTCCCATTTATTTCTTCAGTACTCTGACCCTAAGTTATCATTGTGGATTAATTTAATTAAACATTATGAAGTCGAAGGTGCACAGTTTTTTACAAGCTAAATAATGAGAGAAGGAAGGTTTCTAACTGTTGGCCTTCCTATCTTTTATATTGCCTGGTCTCACTAAAGAGGTGATGACCTTGCTCTGACACCTTGCTTTATCTATCATAGATAGATACAAGTTGGTAATGGTTCTATTTAACATAAACTTTAATTCTTCTAAAAACTTACTTGTTAAAAAACTTTCATATCCATCAGGCTATATTTACAACCACTTTTTAGCCGTAAAACTTTTTAACTTCCAGTAGAGCCACTGGTAGTTCCCCTGCTTGCAGCATGTACCTGTGGCTCTGCCTGACCCTTCCTGTTCTGCATGTAGCCCACACCTAGCAGCAGCATATGACCAAGCAGGCAGAGTTGTTCTCTTCCTGCTGCACTCTAAATTAATGAATTAAAAATGAGAAAGAATGAACGTTCAAAATAAACGTTAAAATATCTCTGCTGTTCAGCATTGCATTTAGGTTGAGTCCTATTGCCATTGTATATTATAGATTAGATTATCATTATGATCACTCTAGATTTACAGATAATGATTTCTGAAAATATCTCATTCAGCATATTTGTTACATCTGATATGATTCATCTTCCTTGTCTTAAGAAATTTTCTAATCTCCTGAATTTCAAACCCCTTACAACCTGAGGTAACCCAAGCTTTTTGGCATGGCAATTCTCTTTCCAAATTCATTGTTCCCTCAGGGCAAAGTCCTTCCATATTAACAGTGCTTTTAAATTGTCACATTTCCACTTCTGGTGAACATGTGATACATAACATTCCCTGTGAGCAAGTATGTACTGGTCCATAAAAAGAGTCAATAAACTTGGCACCGATAATTTCTGAAAACTTTCAGACCTCTAACTGGAGCAAGAACAATCAGGGGCAATCATGATATAAAAAATGGAGGGTTTAGAATTCACAACAGATCATCTGTTTGATGAATAGCACATTTTGGATGCTGCTGTGTAGTGTGACCCTTCTTTCTTGGATGAAAGAGGAGATGGTCTTTGGAAAAGCAAAGATGACTTGTAGCCAAATCTACATCTGCTCTCAGCCTCATCCAAGAATTGGATTGCTGCTGTTGCTCTTTCTTCACCCCTAAACATTAGCTGGTAAATCATGAGAGTTCAACAAAGCCAATCCAAAAAGAGTAGGCTTTTCTTTAAAAAGCTTCCTTTTACTTAATCATGATGCAAAGAGAAAATAAAGAACAATTCACTTCAGTGATTATGGGGCAAATTCTACCTACCTTATGAAAGGTAGGTGGATCATGATTNTTCTATTTTGTCCTAACATAAGGAAGACAAAAAATAGTTTCCTGTCTATTTGTCACTCAAGGTGCATCTTCTAATCTTCTCTTCAGGAACAGCCCTACCTCACGTGCCTTATGCCATCTCTGTATTCTAATCATCATATATCTGGTTAACCTAAGTCATGCCAAATTACCCCAAACTCCCTGTAATTATTACTGTTGTATTTTAAAATATAAGTAAATATAAGTATTTATAAGTTCTCTCCCTATATATGTATGTTATGAATGAGAACTTATATGTCTAATTTAATAAATCACAAAATTAAAATTTAGCAGCAATTTTAATTGAGCAGCAATTTTATATAAAATAGTACAATCAAATATAATCAAGCAGATACAAAAAGAAATTTGGCAGTGGTTCGGATAAAGCATAAGCAAAACCGATCAGGGTACAGGGAGGGTTTTTCTCACCCTGCCTCTCTTACAAGAAATAAAGGAATCCAAACACAATTTGTATACTGTATGCTAATATATATTCATCAATGTTTTCCATAAATCTCCTCCTATTATTGGTTCTTGAAATCTACGTCACTATACTGCATAGCGCATGCTCCACTTGCTGCTAAGGGGTCTTCTTGGCTTTTCGGTGGTTTCTTCCAACGAATGCTTCTCATCATCGTCACTGTCCTTTGAACAACCTCACAGGTTGCACATGTGCCTGTGCTATAGAAGCTTGTGTTATAGAAGCTAGCATTGTATTCCAAAAATAAGCCTTAGTATTTCATAGAATCATCCCAATTTTGTCCATTTCAAGGCTGATTCTTTAATTATCCCGAGGCCTATTCCATTTTGGGATTTTACTTATCTCAAACTACATCCTGTATCCTATTCTCTCATGAACATCTGAGAACATCTGTTTTGTGACACTAATTACATATCCTTTTCCTCTATTACTTTTTAACAAATATTTTCTAAAATATCGATATAGTTACAATTGTTAGCACAAATCATATTCATTTATCACATATATAACAGTATATTATGTAACAGAATATTATTATATACTGTCTCCTAGTTATTATATGTCTAGCACCTCTCTTCATTCCTTCTCTGAGTGGTAGTAGTGTAGATTTCTGTTGTGATTTACACGAATGAGGAGTGGAAGAGATAAGGCTACAACCAAGGGAGATGTCGTTGGTCTCAATTAAAGAACAACGTGGATGCCAGTTGGTGCAGGCTCCATTCCTCCAACTCCTGCTGGAAGACCTGACCCTCAAAAGTCTCATGACTGCTGTCACCAGAAGCTCTTCCCCCTGTTCCAGCCACACAACCCCCTTAGCCTAGGTTGTATCAGATCCATGAGACCTTGGAAGTCCTCCCTTTTTCCACAGGAGTCACCATTTTGTCATGATTGTGGCCATACCCCATGTGATGTCTGAACTCCCTCTACTTGCTGAAAACCTTGCCTTTTTCTTTGCCACAGAAGTACGTCCAAGGCCCTCATAGATGCACACACCTATGTGTATTTTTGTGTCTTTACAAAGACACAGGTGAAAGTGTATGACGTGTATAAACGTATGTTCATACATAGTTATACTTCTTTATACTGTACAAGGATTTTACTTATAAAGAGTGTGTATGAAAATGTTTAGTAAGAGATAATGAAATTAAGTGAAAATTTAATGTTAGTAGAAAGAAAACACAATGAAAGGAAAGTATAATTAAATGGTGTGGGAGTATGCCAGAGGGAGTGGGGGAACATGACTAGATCTGAATGTGCATTGGGCAGAGGGGTGAGCCTGTGAAGCTGTCCAGGAGGCTGCCACCCAGCCCCAAGTCATCCAAACAACAGAGCAGACCTGTGAATCTGACCAAGAGGCCCTCCTCTTCTACCTTCAAACCAACCAGGTCACCTTGGGGCTGTCCTGCAGCTTTCTCCTATTCTAGAAAATATAGTTAATATTGCTTACTAAAGTTGAAGGCCAGAAGGAAAAAATTAACTTCATTGGAACATGTTTGTAGGGACACCTGCATCCCAAAATGTTTTCCTAAAAGACCATGTGCATTCAAGAGAAGATTGTTGGGTTGGGATTATGAAAACAAAAGTTTGTGTAAGGGGAGGTGAGGCAACTCTTGTCCACATCTCAGTGTTCTAACACATACTTGTAACACCATGACGGGGATTATGCCCCATGTACTCCCTTATCCATATGTTGATGTGGAATTCATAGCACTTTCTGAAAACACAATCTTGGCTGAATACATCAAAGACACAATTTTTCAGTTAACTGTTTTTATTCCTGCTTAGAACCACAGGATTAAAAAAAGGTAAAACAGCCAAAAAACCCAGCTTTGAAAGAAAGGAAATGGTGACAATAGGAGACAGGTCATGATCACCCCAGTGATCAATTAATAAACAAAGTTTTATTGAGCATGACTGAAATGTTGCCTAATTTGTTTTTCTGTGTGTATGTAGTAGCAGCATGTTGATAGACTGCAGCATCTGTTAAAAGACATTTTCTGTGTTCCTGGAGTATTGGGAAGCTTTGGAAGTTTAAGGCCCTTTTCTGAAACAAACAATACTGTTATCTGAACACAAAACAGGTGGTCTCATGTCATGTAAATCAAGACTCACAATATACATATGTCTGTGAAAAAGCACTTTAGAAGTAACAGGTATTTGTTGGCTATTCTAAGCACAATAATAACAGCATTAAGCTCGTTTTAATGGTGGTGAACATATTATCCAAATCTGCCTGGACTGTGTGTCTGAAAGGTGGGTTCTCAAGGAGCTGAAGCTTTAAAAACCATTTTTCCTGCCTCAGTAATTACAGACCAAGGAGAGAATGGATGTTCTTAAATCCATTAAATGGATGTTCTTAAATCCACAGCCTTCACACAAGCTGTAAAATTAAAACGATTTTCACGTCTTTGTTATTAGTAATGAGGTAGATGTTTCTGTCACAGATTGCTTAAACACTGTGCTCAAAACCTAGACATGGGGATGTTTTAGAGCACACAGTTACCATTTGCTACATTGGTGTGTTGTTGGAGTTTATAACAAAGGACTATAACCACAGCTTCTTCATTACTTTGCCAGAGTCAGAAGTGTGTGAAACATCCAAGCTGTGCAAGTAATTGGAAAACCATGTCTGGTAATTGGTGTAAAATTAGAGTAAATATACCTCCACTCAGAAAAGAAGGCCGTGAGAATGTTTAGGAGAAAAGAAAGATTTGACAGTGGTTATAAACAGATAGTCACAGGTATTAGTTGAAACTGTGAGAAAGGGTCAGATGTACTGCTTAATAGACTACAGTCACCAAGGTATCAAGGGAGATTCTATTCCCATGAGCTTTAAAAAGTGAACACTACTGAGGACAAAATTTAAAAGTTTCTAGCAGTAAAAATATGAGGGAAGAAACAGCTATTTGTAAAGGGGTGTTGCTTGCCCTAGAAATTTAACAGCTGGATAAAAGCCTCTCCAGTCCATGATATTTAGCAGTTGGAGCCAGAGTAGGAGAAAAAGAAGGATGGTAAACTGCAGTTTTCACATCATGCTCCCCAACAAACCCTACACCAAAATATCCCCACAAAACACCAATTTGAACTTTACCAAACAGCTATTCAAAGCCCCTGGAAGCCATCAGGCCAGTGGGAGGTGAGGTTAGCAGAAATACAATACCCAGACAGCTGGAATAATATTAATAGTGCTGCTGGGTAAGACATGGCATTATTCTTTGCAGCAAGTCCATTATTTATCCATATGCATATTGCTGGAATGTATAAACACTAGCTTCAACAACAGAGCTTTAACTGTTGACCAGCCATGGATCTGGTCTTCAGTCCTGCAATTAGGAAAGCAAAACTTAAAATGGATGAAAATTCTTGTATTTGTCATACAGCCAGGAAGCTAGCATGGTTTTTGGAAACTTCTCCTGGGGTTGCCAGTGACAGTTTCCCTTTTCATTGACATGCCTGGAATGTTTTGATCTCCATCTACCTCTACACAAAACACTGTTGAATACCAGCTGGTTTGAGATTTATTAGTCCCATTCTTATGGTGAGTTTTGGAAAGTGGTAATAGCAATGAGCTCATTGCATCAACACAGTACAAACTGCATTATGTGCCAGTAAACCAACCTCATATTGATAGAGGAAGCACTGAAATAAATACAAATGAAAGCAAGCATGTCTTATTTCACAGTGGAAAGGAGGTTGTGAATTTTATCTGATGACCTGGAAGGTTCTGGTGTTTTAGCAATGCCACCATATAGTAAAGAATAAGTAGTAAAGGAAGTAACAAAATAATTAAAAGGACCCCTCCTTGAACATAAATTATTAAACATCCCAAGTGGACTAGGAGCTTTATTCTATGGCTTCTTTTCAAAAGCTATATAATTTTTCTCAAGGAGTTTGGGAATTATTAAGCCACATGTTAAAAGCATGGCTAAAAAGCATTGCCAGAGATATGATCAGATATGTCTCCCAAGCAGCTGTGGCCAAGTTAAAGTCTGGCAAAGCAGGAGGTCTCTAGGGTTGTTGAGAGACATGTCACAGACCTGAAGGGCTGTCCTTTCTCAAACCCTTTAAAGGAAAAGGGTGAGTAGTGCGCTGGTATTCCAGCCACCAGAAGAAGTAGAAGAATCATAAACTCTACTAAATGCTAGAAAAAACAAGAAATACGGAGGAAGATGACCCATTCTACTCTAGAGAAGGAGATATATTTTAACAAGGCTACTTTTTGTTCGTGGTTATTCCAAATAATGTACTAAACTCATCCTGGATTTGTCTGAAGTTGCCCCAATGCAAGCAGGCATCCCAAAGAGCTTGTTCCTTGAGATGCCATTACTGTCAGCTGCAACATAATTTGCTCCCTGGACTAGAGTGGGAAAATTTGTGTACGTCTGAACAACTGTGCTGGATCTTTGCTGCAAATTTGTTGAAGAGTGAGCCTGATGAATTATGTGTTGAGCACTTTCAGCCATGGATGATAGGTTAGGAGACATCTTGAATTTATAAATCCAGTCTGCTATGTAAGGTATATGTGACCTCAAAGGTGCCTTCAGGAGTTCATCTTTTGTCTGAACAGGACCCATGTTTACTGCTGCACCATGTTCAGGGGAGGCCTTTGGGTAAGTGTGATTGCCTGCCCTTGTCATTGTCACACTGGGTAATTTAGGTTTGTTTCAGAAATTTCATCACATCTATCATTTAACCAATGATAGATTTTTCTCTTTTGAGGAAAATGCATTGCAAACTCTTCTTAGTGTCCCTGCACATGTTCCTGTAAAGTTGAATTTCTGTTCTGGTTTTCCATTTTAGTAGGCAGCATTGTCTGTATTTTGCAGCAAAGCACAGAATCCAAAGACTGACCAAGTAACACTGTACAGTAATGTTGTTGGGGTTCCATGAGTTGTGTTAACACGTGGTTGTGTATCTGTTTTTTCTTCTTATTTATTTTTTTCTATTAATATTTAAAGTTTATTATTGATACCTCTGATTAAGCAATATGTAAACTTTTGCGAGTATAAATTAATTTATAAAGTCCATGCCTTTATAAATACTTACGCCCACCTTACTGTATATATTTTAGAAATATTTACATGTCACCATAAGGGACTGGACCTGCAGAAGAAGGCGGGCACAGCACCTGACCTGTCCTACCTTGTGTGAAACTGTCCTGGCATTAGAATCTGAAAAAAGCCAGGGGAAAAGGGAGGCAAAATGTTTTCTTTAGACAACAGAAGACATGGTCAGCAGTTTGTGTAGCCTGTTAGCAATTAGTATCTTCAGTGCAGATTTTTAACAGATCTTTTTTAGCTGTATCCTCCCTGTGTTGATCACTTGATTATAAACTGCTGTAAGACACTGAAGTAAATCTATTACATGTAGCGTGGGGATAAGTAACAGCAACACAGGTTCCCACTGAAATGAAATATTCTCAAAACAAAAGTGCTCTGGTTTCCTTTTAAAGAAGGTAACAAGACTCAAGGACAGAAGAGCAGTAGTGATGTCATATATCTGCACTGTGGTCAGACTTCAAAGACAATTTCTTGAAATTTTCACAAATTAGCTAGAAACCCATAGTCTATATGAAGCCACTGTGCAGTATGTCCAGTCCTTGGAAAATAATTTACAACTGGTTATCAGTAGGTCACTGTCTGAGCAAAGGGCTTCATGTGGCAAAGCTCCTTGGTGTGGCAATTAATCTATATGTCATTAGTGACATGGATAGCATTATACCATTGTACTAGATAGTGGTGAAAGGAGAGGGACTTCAGCTTAGAGGAGAAGAAGAGAAAAAAAGTTCTTTTTATATTGTGATTGCTGTAGGGTTTCTGATAAATAAAAACTTGCTTAGTAGAAATAAGACTAAGGTGCTGCTCTGAAACACAGATACACAACTGCACAAATACAGGACTGAGGTAACAAGCGTTCAGGAAGGTAGTTGGTATTGTGAGAGACTGGATTGCTAGTGATTAATGTCTCAAACCATACAGGTGCTGTAAGAGACTGGACTATTGGTGCTAACAGCTCAAACAATTGGCTGAGTGCTTTACTAGTGATGCACAGAGTGCAGAAGGGTGTGCATGCTTGGGGCTACAAGCTTGGTTTCCAGATAATGCAAGAGGCTGATAAAAGACAAATCCTGAGAGGGACCACAAGTCCTTCTTATCATGCCAATCATTATGTCCTCCCTTACATAATGATTCAGCTGTGAAAACTCCCCTCCAAAGTACCAGGACAGCCCCATGTAGGCTGGAGGTATTAATCTCGGCTGATGTGCTATTATGGGCCATGATTGATTCAACTGCAATGGTTAGAGACAGCTGCAACATTTTAGAAGGTGTCAAAGACTCATGAAATGTCCCATGATCCAGTCTTACATCATCCAGGGGAGGTACAGGGGGTGTTTCCACGTAGTCTCAGCATAATATAAAATTCATGGACCTGGTGTTTTTTGGGTTCTTTCCCTCCAACACTTGATGGATAGAGTCTGCAACCATCACCTCTACCAGACTGCAACCACTGAGAAGATCAGAAGAGGAACAATGGGACATTGGAATCTGTGGAGTGGTGATATTTTTTTCTACTTGATCTACTTGTTTCTCTGTTACTTTCTTTCTCCCTCTCCTCCTTTTTCGTCCCAATTCTCTCTCTCCCCCCCTCACATTTACTGCTTAATAAAAGCTGTACTGTTAACTTCAGAATATGGTCTCATTTGCAACTTAATTTGGGCAGAGGGTCCTCTATAATAATTTTAATAATCAGATCTTAACCCCCTCATAAATGAGGGGGTACAAAATGAGTACTAAAGAAGAACAGGAGTCAATAACATCATCCTGCTGTGCAAAAAGTAAATACCATGCCAGAATTTACAAATGGGAGTGTGGTTTGAGTTGTGCAAAGTGCAAAGTGTTTCTCTTATTCCCTTCAATATTTTCAAGGCCTCAGCTAAAATATTTTGTATTTCAGAGGCATAGTGCTTTAAAAAAGATAGATGGGG
>VXBC01003608.1:189836-229841 GCA_013399945.1 Ploceus nigricollis | reverse complement strand
AGAATAGGTTACAGGATCTAATGCAGAATAGCTGAAATTTAGATTGCATCAGTTGTTTCTTAATTTGATTTTGTTAAGCCATAACAAATCCAAATTGGAAAAGAATACTAAAGCTCTTAAGTTATAGGGACCACTTTAAATCCCAAAGCATTATCTATTTGTAACAGTTCTTGAAGTTTTGAGTTACATTAATGATGTTAAGTTCAGAAAAATACACACTAAATCTCCAAAGACTGTAAGGTTTCTTAGAGGTGTTGTCAAAAGATCTCTGGAGAGAGCAGTACTGACTGCATTTGCTTCTGCCTGGTTAAATCTTGAAGATGAAAAGAGAAAACAAAATCACATGGAGTTAACGGGCCAAGAATTGTCATGAACGTAAATGAAAGTGGGAAGGAGGTAATCAAATGTGGTAGTTTGGGTCACACTGTGGCTTAGAGCTCTTTGTACATAAAGCCTGGTTAGGTAGATACCAGTAGGTAGCAAGTGGTGAGTAATGAAAGTAATGCTTACAGAGAGGAGACTATTGCTGACTCAGAACTGCTGAGACAATGAGCAGCTTCCAGGACAGCAATACCCTTTCAGTGCTGAGCACGATTCTCCCCCAGATGAGTTATCAGGAATGATGACAAGGACTGTCTGGTAGGCATCATAGGGAGAAGCAGGGCGTGGGCTGACAACTGACATGGCATATTCTTTGTGCTGATTGATAGTGGCAAAGCCACAACACTGCACCTCAGCCAGGAGATTTGGAGTCAAGGAAGGTTTCTGAAATCAGTGGAGACTGCCTGAGAACAGACCGTGGTAAAATCAGTTACTTCTGCCCTTTCTCTTGATGAAACAGATTATCTTGAGTGACTTGATTAAGTGCATGAAATCTATTAGCCTCAAATGTGCAAATGGTAATGCATGTTCTGATTTTTTCCTTTTGTCCTTGAACTCTGTGACTGCCAATATCTTGGGATTTGCCTACATAATAAGAACTAGGGTATGTGGAGTTGTTGGATAGAGCCCTACTGTGAGTACCCCATCATCACAAGCTTAAGCTGTGGGCTAACTACTGCTGACATAAAATTCATATTAGCCTAGAGTTACAAAATATTTCTGTATCATGCTATTACCAAAAATTTATGTAATCTTAGAACTGGATTTTAAATGCAGCATTATCCTAAGAAAATTATTTTCCAGTGTTTGAAGTTAAACGGTGAGGCAGGTACATTATTTAAGTATTGGAATAAACAACCTAGACGTTAGTAAGTGTCCACTCTGTTTTGTGTTTAATGAAAAGAAACACAGAGTTGAAAGGAAATACTTCAGTGGAAACTTTTGCAAAAACACTTCAGACTTTGTTAAGAAGCATATTTAGGATCAAATCCACTTAAAAATTATTTGCAACTAAATTTTATTCAATATAGTAAAGCTCCCTGTGGATTTGAACTGGGTGTATTATTTTGCTATTTTATTGTTTGGTTTTTTTCTTTCACGTAGACACAGTACTAAATCTATATATGTAGGCAATTTCTCTTTAAGTATTTTCCTCAGGTTTATGTAATGAAGTTGAACAAGCAAAGCCTGAAAGGCCATCTGAAAACTTTGTATTTCTTTATAAACTAGTATCACCAGACAAAAAGCTATTCTTTTACAATAATCTGTTCTCAAAAAAGCAATGTGTCTTTGCTTGCCATTTTCATTTTGATGTAAATGTGTGTAACTTCGTGGGTTTTGTAAGAATTTTGTTCCTTGAACAGAAGAAACAAACCTGGGTATATAACTTGAAAATATATGTGAGAAATCAGGTATTTCAGTTTTTTTAAAAAAACACCAAACATTTGCTTTATTAATTGGGGAAGATTTTTGACAGAGCTGAAATGATGAATTGATAAACATCTGGGCTAAAACCAGCTTTTCTAAGACAATACCAGATCTGAGAACCACAAAACCAAGAGTGTTTTAGCTATAGTGACAGAAATCCAGGCTAATGCAAAATATACTGCCTACAGATCTTAGAACAGTGACGCAAATTGCTAACACGCAGCAACACACTGAGTTGGGTTTCAGCATTGTTTTTCATTTAATAAATGCAGATTTCAGTAGATGTTTGTGTTTTTCAAGGTTTTTGCACAAGAGTTCTTTCCACAGATGATTTGGTGAGCTCCCAAGTCATCTGCTAATGTTGGGTGACAGGGCATCTCCATCACGTAATTGTGTGGAAGGGGTATAAGAAAATGGAGCATGTAATGATAAAATCTGTTCTCAGATATTACAAGATGACTCAAGAATATTGTGTATATAAAATCTATATTAAAGGAGATGTTGGAAGAAAATTATGCAGACAGCTTTGTACTCTCTAGACTAATTTAGAATATATGGGGAACTTCAAAACAGCTCTAAGCAGAATGGAATGTTGAAGCTATTTGAGCTAGACTGACTGATACCTATTTGAGCTAGACTGACTGACACCTGTCTATATACAAGTGCAGTAAATCTTACCCAACTTCAGTAAAACACCTTTTCTTTACAGATTGGAAACTACAAGATTGAGAAGTGGGATTTAGAAAATAATTTGTAGGACTGTACCTCAGTACGTAATAACACTGGCAATGAAAGGAAAGCCCTTGTGTAGGAGAGGGTTAGCTCTGAAATTCCCCAGGATGAGTGTTGGATCTGAATCTTCAATACTTGTTTAAATCAGTGACTGAGATTGGACTAATAACAAAAATTACTGTTTCAGCCAGCAGCTTATTAGTTGGAAACACAGACAAATTACTTTGACAAGCACAAGTCTAGGAGTGTTGGCCTGATATAACTGAATTACTTCTAGTGGAATTAGAGGAGTGTTAATGATGTTATTCAAAGTTCTAGTGAAGATGTCAAAGTAATTTGTGAAGTTCTACTTGTTCTCATTCAAGGAACATGGATTAAAATTTGATCAGGTGCAAAGAAAGCTTCTATTCTTACTATTCTATTAGCTTTTCTTACAAGAAGATATCACAAAAATAATCTTTTTAGCCTAGCAAAAAAATACAAGAAGGAATAAAGTCATAGAATGGCCGGTGTGGGAAAGGACCTTTTAAGATCACCAAGCTCCAATCCTCTGTACCATGGGCAGGGATATCAAAGCCCCATCCATTGTCTGCTATCTGTGAAGTGGGTATTGTATCTCTCCATAACATGTTGTAGAGTGCAGAAAGAATTCCAGATGGAGGCTGTAACACTAAGGACAGAGAAGAAATGAAAATTTAATACTCTCATCTGAATCATAAACAAGCAGATGTAAAACAGAGAATAAACTTTAGGAAGAAATTGGAAGACTATTCTTTTCTCTTAAAGCAATTAGAGATCAGATCACTTTCCAATAACAACACAGTCAGAGCCAAAGAAGTATCTACTTTAAAAATAATCTTGAGTAGCTAACTAAGAGGCTTATGCAGTATGATTATTCATAATAGCAGGTGATTTGGCTGATGCAGGTGGTTTTGTCCAGCAACTGCTCCCAATTGTTGTCTCTGTGAGGGTAGATCNTTTTTTTTTTTTTTTAAGACTGAACTGTGATACCAGTGTCAGCTCTTTGGAATTGTGTGGTTCAGCTATTATTTTGGTTGACTTAGCACATACTTTCATTTGCAGGTCTAGGCAGTGGTCAGAGCTGATTCCTGTATGCAGGAGTATTTGGTTTTCTCACTTTAGAGCCTTTGACATATCAGGGAAGAACATGAAAGGGTGAACTATGGCTTTTTGAAGCTAGGGTGCTGCCTGTTGTGGGAGGAAAATACTTTATGGCAGCTGAGGAGGCTGTGTTGCCCTCAAGCACTGCCTTCTGCTACAGTGGCTGTGCAACACCTGCAGGACGGGTCTGGCCAGTGTTCCTGATGCTTTCTTGACTGCATTTACCAACACGTGCAAGTAAGGGATAAGTCCTTGGGATAAAAAGTGGGGAAAGGGGAAAGGCACAGGGGTGTAATCACACCTTTCAAATGTCTCTTCATAGTTACCATCACCCATGTTAGTGATAACTGCTACTGAGTTTCTAAAGCCCTGCTTTGTCAACGTCTTGCTCAGGTCAGTACAGGTTACCACACTGATAAGTGGGGAAATCGCCTTGAACTTGCACTTTTCTTTTTATGCACTATTGCTTTTCTTCCATGTGTTAACCTCTGCTAAATGTTTTGAGGGCTTTGCTTAGAGAATGCGCCTAACTGCCAAAATAAGTAGAGAGTTATGAAGAAGAAATGTTATATATGTGTCTATTGCCCAGATCTGTAAAATGGCGATAGGCTTTTCACATCATTATCTTAGTTTCTTACCCCATTTTTTTAAATCAAGTATCCAGTAACATTCCTGACCATGTCCAAAACTGGAAATTTGCTGTGTGCACTCAAGGGGGAATAGTAATTACATAAACACTTCTGTGCTTTACACACTTGCCACAGAACTCTTGGATCCCTTGTGTAATAGTCTTTTCCAATGAAGAAAACTGTATAAGCGTTAATCATCCAACATAGCAATATCCTATAGTTTAGTGGGACAGGTAGCTTGCTTGGCTTCTGCAGAGTGCCATTTGACTTTTTTTTTGGCATTGGCAAGTTCAGGAAGGGTTAGGTTGGGCGACTTTCCCCACAGCAGCCCTCAGAGTGCTGTATTGGTAGCTAGAAAGGTGCTGACAACACAGCTGTGTTCTGGCTACTACCAGGCAGCCTCATACAGCATCGAGGCTGCGTCTCCAACATCCGCCTCCATAGGCCAGTACTCTGGGCATGGCAAAGAGGCTGGGAGGGGACACAGACATTACAGCTGAACCAAGCTAACCAAGGAGATATTCTATACCATGTTGTCTACTTGGAAATAAAACTAAGGCAAAGGAGAAGAGGAGGGAACAATAACTGTTGGGTCATTTATTTTCCGGAGTAACCTCTATGCCTAGTGAGGGCCTGCTTCCTAAAATGTAGCTGGACATAACCTTCTGATGGGAAATAGTGAATTAATTTGTTTGTTTTCCCTTGCTTCTCTGTGTAGACTTCGCTTTTGCTTTACTAAACTACCAAAGCTAGTGGCTTATTTAAGTAGGCAACCTGGTGATAACAAATACATTTATGTATTCTATTCAAGAAGCTGAGCTACTTTTTCTTTATTCTCTGCTCTCTCCATTCATAAACCCTCAGAGAAATGCACAGTTTGAATTTACAGTGATCAGTCATATAACTGGCTGGGTTTGTCTGAGTGCAGCTAGCAAATGCTTCTGTAAAAGGGGAGGTCCTGTTCACCCACTCCTCCTTCCACTTCTTTATTCCTACCTACCTGTGGGCACTACCACTTTTACACCATCTTTGGTGCTCACTCTACCACTTATGAAGCTGATTTAACTTATTAGCCTGACAGAAGGCCTTTGCCAAGGTAGTTTGTCAGTGTGGATCTCAGCTGGCACATGGAGAAGTGGGAGCACACGGCCAGGAGCAAGGTGTGTGAGGGAAGTGAAACTCCCACTTCATTGATCCACTCTTCCACATTGTCGAGATGCCCCAGCTGTAGTCTCAAATACAAAATATGCTGCCCAGCAAGGAACTAGATGGAGACAAAATTTTGTCATAGTGCCAGAGATACATATGTTCATAATTTGTGTCAGGGCACAGCACACAGAGCCCAAATAAGCCAAGTAACAATAGCCAGGTTCAGCCATGAGTCCAGACAGACAGATAATCCATAGAAATGAGGCATGTCAGGGATCAAGCGAAGAGCTCAGGATGAAGGGTCAAGATTAGTGGGGGACTTGGCCCAGCACCAGCATGGCTGCAGCACAGCTCAGGTGGGGTAAGAATGAGGCCTCAGTTTCTAAGCACTGCAGAGAGAAATGGAAGAGCCCACCCCTGGACACTTCTTGGCAGGCCTTTCTGGAAGGGCTGTTTTAAAAGCTGGGCCCTTGCCCCATTACCGAAGCTGAGCCTGAGCTCAGGCATCCAACACTCCAGCTAGGGAGAAGGTAGAAGGGGAGTGCTCAGAACTCTGGAAGATTTCAAAGAACCTGTATTAGCTCAGAGCTAGAGCTGCAGTATAGTAAGAGAAGTTTTGATGGGTCTGGGGACAGAGTCTGCAGTACACCTTATCCTCCAGTACCTACAGTGTCTTTTCCATTCTCCATAGTGTAGAGAAGCAAATAGTACAGTAACTGTAAACAATGTTTGCTCTCTCCAGAAACAAAAGGATGGTGTGTTTGGAGAAAAATAGACACCTACAGTTGAATTTACCCACAGCATCTTTTATGGTAGCTCCTTCCACACCCAGTTAATAGAAAGTTCCCATAGACGAGCTGTGCTGTGCATTCACGGTAGGCAGTCTTGTTCTCTGCTGTGCATCAATCAAGAGTGGGAAAGCTGGACCATAGGATCCAGGATCTCCCTTTCACATATTCATTAACCAGCCATAAACAAACACCACAGTATTTATGGGAGTTCATGAGGGACTGTGGTTCTCCCTCAGATTCATAAAGCCTTTTAAAAAGCCCACATGTATAAAACAGGAGAAAACTTGTTATGACCCACCCACCCATAACAGAAAACTGTTATGACCCACCCCCACAAAGGAGAGTAACCCAGGTTCTTGTTAATAGATCCCTTGGGGCAGAGTGAATGATTGGTGTTTGTAAATTTATACATGTAGGGTTTATTTTAAAACAATTTGGTTGCAATTGAAAGCAGGGATGTAGCCTTTTGGTTATTATTACCTATAGTAATATGATAACATAAAAGCATAAAAATATCACTTAAGAAACATATATGGAAAAGAAAGAAAAGGAAAGGATAAGAGTAGAAGATCTGACCACTTGAAGGCCTCGCGACGAGTCTTGGTTGCTGGAATTTCCATATCTGTTGGTCACAATCTTGTCAAAGTGATGACTGCAGATTGTGTATGTTGGGTGGTGGAAGTAATCTCGAGAAAAATCCACAAAATCTACTGGGTTTATATCAGTTTGGGTTCAGGTGAGAATGCCCAAGTACCTCCTCTGGGGTGAGGAGTTTCACACTGAATGATATAATGTGGGTCATGGGGACACTCTGGGTGTTTTTGACACCTAAGATGTTACAGTGCCTGTGATGTCAGCACAGTTGAGTCCATCATGGCCCATCAGGCTGCAGTGTCAGGCACTTCCTGGCAGGAGAGTTATCACAGTTGAGTTCCCTTGAGTAAGGACAAAGAGACAGGGCTCACCTCACGGGTTTGCCTTTCTGTGTCTCATTCAGCACCCAGCTGTAGCCTGAGGTGGGCTGTGCTGCCCTCTGCACCGGGATGGTTACTTTGCACATCAGCAGCCATCTCTCTTCCAGTATCATTCTGGACACATTCTTCTCCTCAGACCTGGACTGGTTGGATGATAGTATGCCCCCTTTATCTTATCTCAAGGCCAAATTCTAATTAATAGATGTATTTGGGGAAGGGTGGGCTTCAGTGGTTGCAGATGAATAGCTCCTTCTTTGCAGTTTGCAATAGTGGACAAAAATCCTTCAATGATTTTAGCAATGTTTAAGCCATTAACTGTTTCAGTCTCTCATAAACACATAGGTTTGAAAAATTATGGTTCTGTCTTTCACTCAATTATGAATTATTCATCATTCATTAACCATGTCATAGTCATGTATATGCTAACTTACATTTAAAATGTTCTGGCCTTTCAAAAGAATGTACTTGTCATCATAACATAGTGCAATTATTCTCTTAAGTAATTTGAAATAATATACTTGGTCTTTAGAAATGTCTTTGGGTGATCAGAGCTCTCTGTTGACTTAATTTTTACGGAAGATTTTCTAATATTTATTCTGCTTTAACGTATTAAAACTGTATTTGGTCCGCATTAAAAAAGGGCAAAGTTTTAAAATCCCACTCTCATTACTTAGTAAATAATTATGCTGCTCTCCATCAGCAGTCTTGACCCAGTCTTAGAGAATATCCCTGATGTAATTCTTCCTTCATGCTGCCTGCCATCCAGAGTCAGTACAATTGATTCCAGAAGAACATTCTGTTCCAGTATCCTGCAAGTCAGCCAAGGCTAGATAGGGATGGGAGAAAAAAAAGTTGTACTTGAGTCATTCTTTTCAGTCTACATGTATAGGTTGATCAATCCTTTTCCACTACAATCAGAAAACACCTGATTTTTCTGCTACACAGGAATAAAATCAAAATATATCTCTAAGGAAGACATATTTTGGAGGTTATATAATTTTTTAAAGTTTATAAACTATGCTTCTCATATTAAATCTTAGTTAGTAAATAATATGTAAATGTGTGTAGTTCAAAAGAATTCCCTTCTCACTCAGATCCAGTTTAAGATTATGTCATCTGCTAAAGGTAGAACAGTGAGACTAGATTGGTAGTGGCTGCTTCAAGTCTACCAGACATTTTAAATGAAATTTAAAACAGACCCACTTTTTTGTAATGCTTCTAAGGATAAAAATATACTTGCTTCTTCAAAGTCACTGTCCATGTGCATGAGATTTGAATATATGGGCAAAGGTAATTTTTTCTATTCTGGATTTTGCAAGATTCCTGGAAGACTTAAATTTAGAAGACCCCCTGAATGTGGTGAAGATGCCTCCATTTCCTTAGGAATACTTCTAATTAGAGGTATACTAATCTCTAAGTGGTTTTCTGCAATTTTCTCTTTGTTCCTCTTCCCCCCCATAGAAGTAAGAATCAAAGGGATTTGATCATCATCTCTCATTGTCTAACTCAACTCCTCCCATTCTACAGTGATGAAGTAACTTCTCGCTTTAAAGTACAAAGTCTTTGATTTTGCTTTTGTCAGTTAGGATCAAAGCATCTTTCATAATCTTTAAATATCCTTTCTAAACCAATTCAAAATACCTGTTGACCGCTGCCTCTAAATTGTTCCTCTAAACTGACAATCAGATTTGACATGATCTTATCATGGTACTCACCACCTTTTTTTGCTTGAGTCATGAGCAAGTGTTCCAGCGCCACCACCCAGGTTGCAAAGAGCAAAGTCAGGGACAGGGAGAATGAAGAAGCATCTGCCATAGGAGATCAGGTTCAAGGACATCTAAGGAACTTGAAGGTGATCAGGTCCATGGGGCCTGATGAGATGTGTATGTGGGTCCTGAGGGAACTGGCAGATGAAGTGTCTAAACCATTAGCCACCATATTTGAGAAGTAGTGGCAGTTCAGTAAAGTTCCTACTGCCTATAAAAAACGAGAAACATAACCCAGAGCGAGGAAAAAAGGAAAGAGCCTGGAAACTACAGGCTGGCCAGTCTCACCTCAGTGTCCAGCAAAATCATGGAGCTGATCCTCCTGGAAGTTGTGCTAAAGTACATGAAAAATACGGAGGGGATTTGTGACAGCCAGCAAGGCTTCACTAAGGGCAAATCATACCTGACAAATATGGTGGCCTTCTACAATGGGTTTATGATACTGGTGGCTAAGGGAAGAGTGACTGGCACAACATCCTCTGCCTGGAGTTGTGGAAAGCATTTGACACTGGACATTCC
This sequence comes from Ploceus nigricollis, assembly GCA_013399945.1. Lineage (NCBI taxonomy): Eukaryota > Metazoa > Chordata > Aves > Passeriformes > Ploceidae > Ploceus > Ploceus nigricollis. The sequence continues at coordinate 220,350 of VXBC01003608.1, read as the reverse complement.
TCACAACATCCTTGTCTCGGAACATGGATTTGGTGGATGGACCATTCAGTGGATAAGGAGCTAGCAGGATCAACTTCTCAATATCCAAATGGAGACCAGTGACAAGTGGTGTCCCTCAGGAATCAGTGCTGGGACCAGCACTGTTCAACATCTTTGTTGGTGACAGGGACAGGGGGATCAAGGGCACCCTCAGCAAGTTCACTGATGACACAGAGCTGTGTGGTGTGGTCCCCTCTGGAGGGAAGGGAGCCATCCAGAGGGACTGGACAGGCTGGAGAGGTGGGACTGTGCAAACCTCATGAAGTTCAACAAGGCCAAGTGCCAGGTCCGGCACCTGGGTCAGGGCAATCCCAGGCACAAACACAGGCTGGGCATGAACAGACCCAGAGCAGCCCTGCCCAGAAGGGCTTGGGGGTGCTGTGGGTGAGAGGCTGCACATGGCCCGGCCATGGCACTGACAGCCCAGAGAGCCAAACGTGTCCTGGGCTGCATCCAGAGCCCCGTGGGCAGCAGGGGAGGGAGGGGATTCTGCCCCTCTGCTCTGCCCTGCTGAGACCCACCTGGAGCACTGCATCCAGCTCTGGGCACCCAGCATGGGAGGGACAGGGACCTGCTGGAGTGAGCCCAGAGGAGGGACACAAGATGTTTAGGGGGATGGAGAACCACTCTTATGAAGACAAGCCTGAAGAGTTAGAGTTTTTCAGCTGGGAGAAAAGAAGACTCTGGAGTGACCTGATAGTGCCTCTCAATACCTAAAAGGGCTGTAAGAAAACTGGAGAGGGGCTTTTCACATGGGTTTGTAGTGACACAGTAAGGAAGAATGGCTTCAAACTGAGAGAGGGTTGCTTTAGATTACATATGGGAAGAAATTCTTTACTGTGAGGACGATGAAACACTGGCACAGGTTGCCCAGAGAAGTTGTGGATGCCCCATCCCTGGCAGTGTTCAAGGTCAGGTTGGATGGGGCTTTGAGTAACCTGGTCTGGTGGAAAGTGTCCCTGCCCATGGCAGAGGGTTGGAACAGGATAATTTATGAGCAGCAACAACATCTGCAGCTGTTCCTCTTTTCTGTGTGTAAGTATGAGTTGTTCCAGTTTTAAATTTCATTGGGTCAGGAAAAGACGGTGATGCATAGAGGACTGCTGAACAATGATCTGAGAAGAATGTAATGACTTTATGGAGACTGCATATGCTTATGTCTGTGAAGTGCAATTATGACAGATAGGATTTTGTGAATTTACTGTGTGCATTCATGAAGATATAAAGTATCTGTGAGAAGAACAAACCTGAAGACAATCAAGTGTCTTAACATCTTTCAACAAAGCATTTGAGGGTTGTGCTTTCTCCATAACAATGCACTTCAAAGATTCTGCCAGAATGACACACTTGTGTAGTCAGGTCTTGCAATTTAATAAGAAAAAAAGAGCACTAAAGGAAAAAACCTTTTTGGATTAAGGACAGGGAACAGTGTCTTGTCAGGTGGTGTTCTCATTGGAACAGTCTCAGGTCCTGAAGAGTTATCTGAGAGAAGTTGAGGCCATCACTTGCTCTCAGGGAATGATGGGGCTTAGAGAAATGGCATGTGTAAATGGACATTTTAGGATGAGGCAATCTAAGAACCATTGCTTTCAGAGCATGCAGATGTTGTCCCAGTGCTTAAGAGGAAAAGCTGAAGGCATGGAAAGACTTAATTCAAGGAAAGAACATTTCCTTGAATTCAGTCTCCTCCTATACTTGAGCACACTGGTTTTGTAAACTTAATAGCATCTGCAGAGAGACCATATAATTTTTCAGGTGTTAGAGTATTAGTAATGGAGTATTAATTTGGGAAGATGAAAGGTCCTTCTGGGCCTTATTTCATGTATTCTGAATTAGTTATTCTGCCTTTTTAGAGATGTTTCTGGGTGTTCCTTCTGACCCAGAAGTCAGTTGGTATAATTTGACCACAAGGTACTCATTAAGGCTTGGAGCTATTTTACCATTGGCAAGCTCTGATCCTGTAACTTTTCCTGTAGCAAGCATGCTCAACTTCATCCACTAACTCTGCATTTCTGTGATCATTGCTGTGGTAATATCACTCTTTTTTCCAACATTTCCAGCTGAGCTAGAAATTTTGTTAAGAAATATATAACTATAGCTGTTCTCTGGAGAAGTCCTGACAACATTGCATCATACTCTGGTAATTTACAAGCTGCTCGGAACATTTGTGTTCAGCTTTGTTATATACTCCATGAAGCAGTGAGATTTACATATTTCATATTTCAAGACTCAGGACTGGAGATTTCCTGTAGGCTGTGATGCTAGCTTATTCCCATGCAGAGGTTTGCAGTCAAGAAATGAATGTTCTGACTTTGATTCTTGCTGCCTGTGCTCAGCTCTGCTCTCATATGGAATGACTCCATATTCTGATGACAGCTTCTTACCAGTTACCTGGTTGCACTGTCAGATCGTTTAAGGCCTACTGATATTATCCATAAAATCATCTTGATACAAGCCTGGATAAAATACTGGAAATCAGCTGAATGCTTTGCAGTCTGTGAAAGGACAGTAAAGTGCAGTGGCCCTGGCTGTTTGTGTCTCCTGGCCCACATCTAAGCTGTTGCCAAGCCTAAGACTAACTTTCTCTGTAACTGACAGTTACAGAGCAGGAATCCATGAGGAAAAGATCATGCTTAAGTTTTACAGCACCATGACTGTTCTTGCCTTGTCTTTTACCTGGTGTTAAGACTCTAAATCTGCTGTCTTCAGCCCTTGCAAATTTTTTTCATTTTCTTCCTCCTACCCATATTTTCATAGCTACAGTCAGAAAAGAGAGCCAGACAGCCAGACAGGCTTTACTGCCTTCACATCTCAAAAGCCAGAGGACATACTGGATGTACGTGTCAAAGTGTCAGCATTAGGGGTGGCCTCTGCAAGAAAAGGTCAGGGACTGCTCTGTGCCAAACACAGCTGGCTCCACAGTGGACCCACCACAGGACCCCACTGAGCCCATCAGCCACACTGGGGGCACTTCTATGAAAGCATATTTAAGAGAGGGTAAAACATTTCATGGCAGTGTGAGAAGTAATGGAAGAAAAAGTGAGAAAACAGCAGTGTAAGCACCAGCATGTGCGAAGAAGGGAGGAGGCACTCTGGGCATCAGAGCAGGTGTTCTTTTGCATCTTGTGGGAGAGACCATGTTGGGGCACATACCCACACAGCAGCCAGAGAAGAGACCTGTGCTGGCACAGGTTGGCTTTTCCTGATGAACCGTGCTGGAGCAGTCCTTGAGGGACTGCAGCCCTAGGGAAGGACCTGTGCTGGAGCAGGAGAACAGTACATGGGAGCAGCAGAGGAAGGAAGGAATAATAGAGATGAGCTAGTGCGTATTGACCACAACCCTCCATTCCCCAGTTCCCCCTGGTCTAGCTTAGTGGTGGGGAGTAAAGGACTCCACGAATGAAGGAGTGAAGTTGAGGCTGGATATATATAAAAAAGGTATGAGGAAGAAGGTATTATTTTAATTGTCTTTGTCACTTATCATCATCGAAATCTATTAAATTAGCAAAAAATTATATTAAATTAAATTAACTTAAATTACCCATATTTAATCTATTTGCCTGAGATGGTAATTGGTGGGTGATTTTCCTGTCTTTTTCCCTCTCTTTCTATTAGTTTTTTAATTTTGCCTCCTGTCTTGTTGAAGAGGGGCATAAAAATGGATGTCTGGTTGTTTGGCAACCGACCAAGATCACCCATCTCATTTTTAAAAAAGGCTTTTTCATTGGTTTGATTTCAGTCTTTCTATGATTAGCAAAAGGGCTTCCTTGGATTTCACAATAATGCTTAGATAGCCCTCATTTCTGTGTGAAAAAAAATTCTGTATTTAAGATACAGTCTAATGGGGCACACAGGACATTTGGCTGTATCTGAATGAGATTTTACTCCAATAGCTTGTGGCAGCAGGGCTTTTTTTTNNNTTTCCCCTTTTTTTTATTGCTGCCCAGACTTTTCCTATTTGTGGGGGGGGGTTTTTCTGTCAAGATCAAAAGAGCAGCTTCTATAATAGCTGGCAAATCATTAGAGACCCAATGACATCCATATTTCCCCTTTTCAGTCCTTATGCTACGTAATCCAGTCCTGCTGCCCTGCATCTTCCTCTGCTGTTTCTAGCACAAACAATTGGTGCTGCCCTGTCTTCTATAGGACCCTGCTGGTCTGCCTTTAATGTAGCTTGTGATGCATTGTCTCAAAGCCAAGACTCTCTTTCCCAGGCAGTATGGTAATAGTGTTTGAGTGAAGAGTTTATGCTTGCAGCGTGGAATGCCTTACAAGAAAAGAAGGCATGATATGACGGGGTCCCCAGCCTCCATTTGAAGCAATTCTTTGGAGAAAGCATGGGGCAAAGCTGCCAGTCCTTGTTGTTCTAACCAGCATCCTCCACTTGGCCAGAGTATCTCTGACAGCCTTGCATGTGTCTGCTTGCTAGAACACGTGTTTTTCCATAGTGACACATTCAGGAAGACTTGCAGTTGAGATTTCACTGTAAGAGCATGACTAGGCATGGTGCTAGTACTGATCAGGTGCTCAGGAACCACTGACTCAGGAGGGTGCCCCATCCTTTGTGGCATCCTTAAGGGTGCCTTCCTTCTAGAGCTATAATCCATCTCACTCTCTTGAATCTTTGTCCTTCGTATTAGGTGATAATGAAACAGGCTCCCTGCAGCTCTGCTTCTTTTCATGGTTGGCTAAAGTTTGTTAGACTGATCATTCCAGAGGTAAGAGGATTTCTTTGTGTGTGAGGCAAATGATGGGTAGGAGCCAATAAGCTCAGTGGCGTTAATATGCCTTGCCAGAAGGAGGAAGGAGTGTCCCAGCTGGATGGATTTAGCCGGTAATTGTACCTCACTGTTTTTGAATTACAAATCTAGGTGAGTTGATACCTGTGGAAGATTTATTTGAAACACAGTAAAAGGATACCAGGAGCTGAGTGAATAGAAGCTTTGCCTCTTACTCCTGGGGACATATTTACAGACCTTCTTGTAGCCTTCTCCATCATATTACAGTGACGAATGCATGCATGTTATAGGCTCAAGGACATTAACTGGAGTTCTTCTTCTCCACTCCTCTTCCAGTTGTCCCTATACTGACACTTGTTACACTCATAGTCCCTTTACTTTAGTTTTGCACTTTTACCTAGTCTATTTATGGACTGTAGGCACTGATGTCCACATAGGAGGTAGCATTTTCAAAACTTGAACCTATTTGCACAGATGTCTTAAATAAAATAAGGCAGGTGCTGTAGTCCAGCTGGATTTGTGTTGTCTTTGTCTCCAGCCCTGAAATGATGTACTGCAGCAATGTGCAGGAGGATGATGCTGTGGAAAGTATAGTAAGCATTGGGCACTCAAGTGGTTTTACTGTTTGGTGCTCTCAGAGATTGTGTTGAACGTGCAGAAGCTTGCCTCTCTTCTAAATATGAGTGCCAGAAACCCTCTGGTACTTCAGATGCAGAAAAAGACTGGGCATCCTCCCATTACAGAATTTCTTCTCTTGTTGGCAGTACAAAATGTTCCCTTTTTACATAATTATGAAACTCTCTAGTGTTTATACATAAGCAAAGAATTACACCCTTTTTGACAATGAGCAGCAGGCCTATCAACTCTATAGATTGTTTTACTGCTTTTCTTTTTTCTCCTTTTTTCTTAAATCAAAACCTTATCCAGTCCCGTAAGCTTCCATTTTAGCCTGACATACTTAGTTCATTAATCTTCCTGCTGTGGTCTGGAAAATATCCCCAGACTCATTCCCAGATGTTTTGTTCACTTTTGTATCCAAAATGTGTACCCATTTGGTAAATCTAAAATTTTAACCCAATCATGGGTACTTTGTATTCGCAGTGACATTACAAGCTGCATGTTTTCGAGATCACTTTCAAACTCAATGCATAAATAACTTCACTAAATCATGAAATTTGCCAAGTTTAATTGTCCCAATTTGTCTGCTAAATTTATCCATTACCACCACTAACACCACACAAACACATACTGGTTTCATTTTCATATTAGTTTGTGTCTCTGCAGGGAGGATGAGAGGTGGAGGATGTGAGGATGGAGGACCAAAACTACCTTAATGAACACTTATGTGTTTGCTAAGGAGGTCCACTGGAGGAAGACCAAGACCCCATTTTGGAATTCTCTCAAGCATTCATTCAGAGAGAAGTTGTTTTCCTATGGGCAACACATGGTCTGCAAAAATATCTTCACACTATGATGTGGTCCACAAACACTCACTTAGTACTGAAGTGGAAAGTCTAGTGTTTGTCCATGATCTAGAAATATGTTCTTCTGGCAACTGGACCCTGAGAAATGCTGGTATCATGTTAAAGGTGAACACTCTCTTATTTTCACATTCTTCACTCTTATTTATGCTGTTTATTACTTTCATTTACTTCCCTACTCCTTCAAAACAATGGAAAATATTTTAGAATGCTTTAAAATATCCTTGTCTTCTCCATCACAGCACCTCTGTCTAGTTAATGGCTTTTAGAAAGCTGTATGTTCTAAGTAACGTGTAAATGATATATGACATGTAATTTCATCTTTTTAGTTGCTGTAGCAACATCACACTAAACTATGCATCAGTCAGTAGTCCAGACCAGCAAATGTCTTGTTTCTAAAGGGTGGCTTACACATTATGAAGACTATTAGAAATGAATGCTGAAACAGATAATTGACTATATAAGCAATTCCAGCAGAAGGATGCGCACACGAGAAAGCATTACATTGAATAGGTTTAGAAATGAATCTGTTTGCTGAGCTCCATATATAAATCTTACAAATATCCCTTGCCTCCTCTTTTCATGCATGTACATATAGCAGTTCTACATACACGCAGTGAAAAAACCCCATGCTTCGAAGGCAGGTAATCTCTGTCCTGTAACTGAAATGCTCAGGTATATGATGTTACTGTGTCTGCCATGGGCTTTCTGTTCCTGTGTACAGTATGATGGCATGATCAGGTCTGCCTCAGGCAGAGGTGAAAGGGGAGCAGTGCAGCAGACAAATAAGTACTTCAGGTCTTTCAGAGGAGTGAAGTATTGATGCTGTGGTTACTTGCTGTTTTCCACTAGGAGGAATAGGTTATTGTTTTCCTCGTTCCCTTCCCCAGGATAAACTTCGAGCCATTTTTCTATGTTTGCTAATCTTCTGCATCTTTCTATTTACTCATTGGTCCAATGGTTTAACGTTTACTTTTGGGGTTTATGTATTTCGGATATTGTTCTTCGTTACTTTCATTTTGCTCAGCTCATTGTGGGGATTCATTAACAGGCTGTTAGTAAGTAGTTTACAGACCTTGGCTTGGGTCAGTTTGCCCCCCATTTCTCATAATTCCTTTTCATGCTTGACTTTGCTTTGCACCCTCTGTCCTTATTCTCTGTCCTTATTCATGGATCAGACCAAGCTTGTATTCTTCTAGACTGGGTCATAGTGCCATTATTAAATATTTCATCATATCAGAATAACTACATGTTACTATTCTATATAAAATTATAGTTATACAGAAAAAGAAAAACAAAACTTAAATGAATTCAAAAAATTAGTTCTTCATCTAAACAAGCCCTGCAAAATGTGCAGGTCAACCAAGAAAATTTCTAAGTAAGCCTGAGAAGCCTCAGTATTGCAGACTTGCAAAGTCAGAACAGTGTGCTGCCTGTTGTCACCAATGGCTATAGTGTGTTTACAGACCCACAGGGCAACAGTAGAACACAGCTATACCATTAGAGAAAAATGGAATTGAATTTGAGGTGCAATTTGATCCTAGACCACATGTGCTGTGATGTAAAATATCTGTGAACACAAATAAAGAAATAGGAACCCTAACATTAAATCAATATGTGGAAACCAATTGCTGATAATTTTAGCTGGTATGAATAGTTCAGTTTATTTGTCAAGTAAACTCAAGACAGCTATGGCAATTATTCAAAGTGTGGCCAGTCTTGAAAGAAAAGTATTGAAGCTGTTGTTCCCTTGGTAAACCATTACACATATAATTGCTCCGTAGTTAACTTTTGTGAGTTACCATTCTTCAGAATGAGAAAGAGGTTGCTGATTTGAAAAGAACTTTGTTAGCTTAAAATCATGCTTGAAATGCCATTCTAATTAGCAAATACTTAACAGTGTTGTTTTCAAGGATGATATTGAATGTGTTATTATGTGTGCAGTTTTCACATGGTTTCTTCCATAATTTGTGAGGCATTTTCTTGCATCACATTTTTGCTCTTGTTTGAAGATGTATTCCTACTTATTATACTAGAATAATTCAAATTAATGTTGGCATAAGTGGCAGTGAGATCAGGGGGATATCCTTGATCTTCTATCAAACTGCAATTTTGGTTTTCTTTTATTGTGTGAAGTTTTCAGGCATTTTACTTCATTGAAAACTGTTAATTTGACTTTCATGGGATTTTTATATTTTGCCCAATGAAGTAGAAAACTACTGTGTAGAAGTCAGGTGTCAGATGTGTAACTTCTGCTAATGCTAAATTCAATGAGATTTGTCTGTATATACTGAATATGCAGAACAGAAGAGATTACTGTGTCCATGGGGTTGCTATAGAAGGTAAAATAATTAAATATTTAGCTTAGATGACTGCTTGCCATATTTTTATTACTGACCATGATTAGGGATAAGGTAATGATTTGAGAAAGTGCTGTAATTTACAAAAGAAGGATGCATATGAATTTTTTTTTCTGCAACATAGTAGTGTTAAGGGATTGATAAAAAACAAAGTTCATTATTGCTGATTCTTTACATGATAATTACAAAGTTTAGTTGACTTAATTGCCTGTGGTTGCCAACCACCAGTGTCATTTCTGTGTCCTTCTTTCAATGGAAAAATCATGGGCTTTCATTCACAGACACTGAAAGATTGAGCTAAAACAGAAATAAATCAAATCAAGGCTTTGCACTATACAGGGGAAAACATGAAGGCACCAATGTCTTTTGTTTTGGAATTACTTTTATTTTATGATTCAAAGCTGGAGATCTTCTTCAGGATTCATGGAAAATTTTAGTACTGAATTTGGTGTTCAGCATTAAGAATGGACTCTGGCAATGTCATGGAAGGAGTAAATCTGTAATTAATAGAGTTTCTGCAGAAATTAAATATATGTGTTCACTGTGCATATTCCTGGTAATTTTTTTTCCTATTCCATTCAGGGCTGCCATTTCTCACTGTCAGTAACACTGATTTTGACAGAAATAGTTGCTGCAGACACTTTTGCAGGTTATACACATAGTCTTACAGGCTACTCAGGCTTCATACAGTGTCCCTTGTTAGAGTGTGTCTGAGCTCCAGTTGGTGCACCCACTCCTCTTGTGTAAGAGTACTTCAATTCCAGTGCTTCTTTTGTCACATGGGTTGTAATATCTAGCTTAATTGTAAAGAGAGTGGATAAGACAGGCCTTATCAAAATTAAAATTTTTCTCCTTCAAATATACATCTAAGATCAGATATCCTGATCTTGCCTCACACTAATCTTCATTATGAGTAGTTTAGATAAGATCCATATTTTTCCTGGTAGTCTCATTATTAGGTATCAGTATAATCAAGCAGAATAGAAGCAGATGACTTTTTAAATAATGACCTGGAATGTCTAGAAAGACTGGCTCTATTTAGTATGCTGAAAACATGGCCAGTTTGTACCAACAGTATAGCTCCTCTTTTCCCAGTTACAAAATACTGGGAGTATTTATTATGTTCATTATTTAGGAGTGCTCCAGACCCAAAGTAATTTTTGATTGTGTCCTTGAGATTTGCAGATCAATCACTAGGACCTGTATCATAGAATCACAGAATCCCTGAGGTTGGAAAAGACCTCCAGCATCATCAAGTCCAACCATATGTAAAAGTGTAGCAATAATAGAGCACAAATCTCCCCCTCATGTAACAGTTTCCTTGAGCTCTTTCTTTGGCAGCCCCAGCTGCCTCACAAGCTGGAGACCTTCTTCCCTCTGGACAGCATTAACAGCAGGAGCTGCAGGAGGGACTTAATCTGTGCCTGTACCCACCTGCTGAGCCTCTGTTCTCTGCCTTTGCTGCAGCTTTTCCTCCCACATGTACAGCCTGTAATACGGTGGAATAAAATCAATATTTGGGATCTAAAGTCAGCAAAATTTTTGGACAAGTGGAAACAAACCTAATTAATATCTCTTTCTCTTCAGGACTGTATAAGATATGCTTTATCAGGCAACAAAAGCTCTTTGTTTCAATGTTATATATGATGAAGTAGTTGTTATAGGAAGTAGCTGTTATTTTAAGCTCAGTTACCTATCTCTCTATGTTAGTATATAGATAAATATATCTTCATCTAGGATCAGATATCCTGATCTTGCATCACAGCAATCTTAAGTATTTTAGATAAGATCCATATTTTTCCTGGTAGTCTCATTAATAAGAGTATCAGCAAATTCAAGCAGAATAGAAGATGATAACTTTTTGAATAATGACCTGGAATGTCTAGCATCATACATATCATATGTATGTACATATCAATACACACATATTGGGCGAGTCCTATTTAATCTCTTATTTATAGTCCTCTTTAAATATAACCATGGTTAGCAGGATCCTGGTATTTCCAAGGATTTTAGGAAGGTGAGGCATCCAGTGACTTGAGTACTTTGTCTCTAATGATGCCACCTGTATTTTAAAGTAACCTTTTTTTCTCTTAGCAGCTTCCCCATGTTTTTGTTCATATTTTCTGTGTGCCAGCTCTCTATAGGAAAGAAGAATGCTTGAAATTTCACATGCCATGGTAGTAAAAATGAAATATGTTATGAAATATCAAGCTCGTTTTTTCATAGGTATTTTATGTAGTTTCATGAGCACCTGTTTGGCAAACATCTAGATTCAGAGATGAAAGAGTTCCTGCACGGAGACAGTTTTCTTCTGCATAACCTTCAGTGATTTTTTGAGAAAAAGTAGATTAAGCTGAATGGATCAATGCGTTTGTGACCTAATCCCATACTGGTTGTATAATACCTAAAGCAAATCTTTTGAAAATTTAAAAACAACAACAATTATTACGTCTACATGTAATATTTTAGATGGAATATTTTTCAGCTCTGTGCTTTAGGCAGCAGTCTTCTGTTGTGCAAAGGGCTGAAGTTTGCATCTTCAGAATTCCCTGCTGCTGAGATTTACTTTTTTATGTAATTTTTTTTTTAGGCTACAATCAATCTCAGCTCTTAGTGTCAAGTATACTTTTTTATCTACATCTGCCTTCTGCATGTCTTTTCTTGCTTTTCTCCCATAGCTTAGTTTGATCTGCTGTTTTTCTTCCAGAATTGTGTTTGTTTACATGGTCTGTTTGAGCCAGTAAGGCATTGGGATAACCAAGACAAGCTGGTGGTTTTTTCTCATTCTTACTTCTTTGATGTACATTATCCTGTGATGGAGCAGGGTTGCTTGCTGTCCTATAAAGCAGCTAGGATTGGTGAGACCAGGCAGAGGAATGTTTTGTGACTGAACAGGGTTTTGGTTCTTTAGAGTCACAGAGTTAAAGAAAATACTTTCTTTATTACCTCATGGCCACAGAATTATTGCAAATTTGCTTTACACTGCTGATGTACATATATCTGAGGGCTTCGTTTCCTGGATGTGGTAAATCATTAACAGAAGTCTGTGTGTGATCAGCAGTCAGCTTATGGTTTAAGTCAATAATGCTTACTTTTATCTAAGGCACATGGATACAGCAAAGCATAAAACTGTTGAAGGTTCGAATTCAGCAATGCCTCCTCTGTAGCTGCAAAAATGACATCTGGAATTTTATATTTTATGCACACAGTAATGGTTCAAAATATAAAGACTCCTTTTCCTTACAGAAAAATCCAGCTACTGAAAACAGCTCCTGCATAGAATCTGCTTAAACTAAGCTTCTTTTCCTGTTTCCCCCTCTTCTTCTGCAGTCAGTGCACTCAGGCTCTTTATTTATTCGAAGAGCATTTAATCACCTTGTCCTCACCCTTGAGGGCTGTTCAGCCCTGCTGCAGTTACCCACAAACCCCATCCCTGACCTGTGGCTCTGCTCTTTTGTGCTATCCTGTGTCAAGATCATTGTTACTGTTCTTTCCATCAAATACATTAAGGTCAACATAAACTTTGTCTTTCGCTTCTTTCCACAGCATAAAAAACATTTAAGGGACAAGTTAATACTTCATCTCACTGGGACAGGCAGTGAAGGCTTAAATTTTTAATCTGAGTTTTGTGATATTGAGGTTTATTTCTTTTGTAGAGGTTTTTGTGAAACACTCAGTGTCATCATTGTTGGCTTCCAAGAATACTTTCATCAACAGTTATTTCTTCTACAAGTTCTTCCAAACTCCTTCTTCGTCTGTGATTTTCTACTTGATCCTTCTCAGTTTTTAAGGTGTTAGCTAGAGGAATGCATCTCAACCTGAAGTTTGAAAAATAAAGTGTAAAACTGCAACATTACACAAAGTTTTTTGTTAGCAGCTCGTTTAAGAATAGTATGCTGTGCAAAGACAGCTTCCATGAGTTCACTCTAATCCTTAAAAACCTAACTGTGCATCATCCTAAAAACAGACTGCAAAAGGTGGTATATTTTTTTTTAAAGGAAAGGTTATGTTTTTACTTCATCTTTCTTTTTTTAAACAGGAAAAAATACATACAGTATTAAAATTTAAAAATACATATAGTCATAAAAGCTGGGATAAGTAAAAAACCTTCCAAGTCTTATTTTCAGCTGTATTCAATGTATTTCACTCACTGTGCCATCACAGAAGATGGAAATAATTGTAATTTCTGTACAGTTGATGAGGTGTGAGAGAAGCTGTGAAGCTTTTGTGAAATTTGGCCAGGAAAATTGTAAGCTGTATTGACTTTTTTTTAGTTTTGTATTAGAATTACCTCCATGGAGTTGAAATCTGCTGTTTACTAAAAGAGGTGTACATTTTTTCCACTTATTTGTATAAAAAGTTCCTTATTTATTTGAATAAGGGGAAGCATCTGAAAAATTAGATCAGCTGATGCAATAAGTACCTTTTCAGAAGATATAGCATAGGAAAATGCAACTACAGAATTGAAAGAATAAGTACATAGTTACTGACATTCAAAAATAGGGAAGGTAAATATTTCAAGAGAGGAATCCCAAGAGATCTTACTGATCTATTTATTGTGATGAAGGGGACACTCTAAGAATTTGCATTCAGGTTTTCATTTCAGTTGTTTATACACAAAACTAGGGAGATTAATATTTTTATCTTCAAATCAGTTTAATCACTTAAGGTACAACTGGAGCTCTGCTTCATTACAATATTAGAAATTTTCTAAGCCTATTTCCAGAATTATTTTATAAAAACAGCATGGTTTTATTTTAAAATAAAGATCTTACTTTTCCCATGTTCTAGAATACATTCTGAGTCAGAGTGGAACTTGTTTAGTTTTTCCCAAGTATTCACAAGGTAGTTATATATTCATATTTTGTGAGGAAGAAGGCACTGCTCTTCTCATACAAGCACAAGAACATCAGTGGAACTTGCAAGTTTTATGCCTTGCATAACCAAAAACAAAAAAAGGAAAAAAAAGTGGGAAAGCATATGAGAATTTCAAAACCTTACTGTATTTTCTGTTGCTGAGTAAGGGCAAGGTGGTGTTTTTTCTCTACACATCAACTTTGATTGTATTCATTCTTGAGGAAGTAACATGAGCTTCTCACCACCACGAAGAGAATTATGGATGTGCTTACAGGGCCCTGGGGAGATATCTCCAGCCTTAAGGGCTAAGAACAATGAACTGATAATTTGTTATTGATATAACTGCATTCATTTAAATAGCTGTAAAGCTGAACAGTTGTTGTCAGTGATGTTACTGAACAGGAAAACAGTCTCTTTCTAACAGGCCAGGAGGCCGTGTGGCACCTCCTCTAACAGGAGACAGTGACATTAACAGGAACACACTTGAGCTGGGAACATGCAGCTTTCATGAAAATGACAGAGAAAAATGTATTGCCACCTATGCTAATCTTTTTCATCTGTAATGACAGGCAGCTGCATCAGGCCAAGCTCTTTCTAGGCTTGCCGATTTCAGAATTACTTTTTCCCCAAGCACAAAATGTTCTTGAGCTTTTTCTTCTGCACACAAAGTTTAAATAGGTTTTGTTTTAGCAGTGGATTGTTGTAGTTTTTTGCTCCTTGTTCTTGTGCAGTTCTTGGAATGTTCATCCCAAATTGGCTAGGGAAGGCTGATAATATTACACCATTCAAAACGTGTAATCCTTTTCTGAGCCTATAACAAAATCCCTGATATAAAGGCTGTTTCATTATCAGCCATTTGCCCTGAGTGTGTGAGAGCCCACAGGCTGGCTCACAGTCTTTGCTGACCCCCTGGTATTGTATTTCCTCCCTACTGAAACCACCTAGCTTATTTGCAACTAAGTGGATTTCTAACTGCATCCATACACAGAAAATATGAACAGAGGGAAATGGAAATATACAGTGTAACAAGGCAAATAATTCAGTGTCAATATATGACTTGGTAATTGTCTCACACAAAACTGTTTTTTTAGTATTTTGGTGGGGTTTTAGGTCTGTTTGCTGTCCTAGCTGACAGTTCTATGGAAGCTGATGAATTTTTTTTTTAATTTAATAACACTTATTCCAGAAAAATTAAACAAAATTATAATTCCAAATTAGGACTGTTTTAAAGAAACAGTAGTAGCTCATTAGAATTCATTTTCATAATCCATTTCAATTTTGTTTCCTTTTATAGAAATATAGACATTCCTATTAGGTTGGTTCTGGCATACCCTTTTTCATGTAGGTCAAGTGCTTTTTTCTTTTTTCCCTAGATTGTTTCCACTTAGCCAAATGTGACTGAAGGAACTGTCCTTTTAATTTCACACTTTTTATTTGCTTCCAAGATGGAGAAAGGGCAACAAACATCATAGAATTAATATGCGATTACTGCATCAGAAAGACAGCCTAAAATTCAGAAAAGTGCTCCAAGAAAATAAAGGGTTTGGATTACAACCAGACAGGGACATTGGGATGGTAGAGCTATAAACATAAAGGAAAAATACAGGCCTCCATTTTGATGGCAGTATTCCAGTCAGGAACTGCAGGGAAGTCACTGGGAGGGTGAGGGCAGGCTCTGCATGGTAGGCAACAGACCAGAGGCATATTGTCTCTTGAAACAAGAGAGGTTCTCACTGAGTATCAGGTACTGCTTGGTCACCATAAGGACAGTCAGGCAGTGGAACGCGCTGCCTCAGAGATGTTGTGCAGTACCCATCCTCTGAGATTTTCATGCTGTGAATAGATAAACCCAGAGCAACATGTTCTGGTCTCATGGGTAAGTGCCTTCAGCAGAGGATGGATTAGAGATCCTCCTGCATGAATTATTATTTAGTTCTGTGGGTTTGTGCTGTTCTGCTAAACTTTAATAGGTCCCACGAAATTTAGGTGGCACTGCTGGGTCTTTCTGCTTTTGTTTTCAATTTTTAGTGCCTTTTTTTACAATCTGCTTCCATAAAAACAGAGTCTTTTTCTGTGTTCAGCACTTCCTGAATTAAATTATTCCTGTGTGCATGTCCCACACAATTACCCCTGTTTTTTTAATCCTTCATTAGCAGGGCTCTCAATAAGAAGTAGCTTGTACTTAGCTGATCTTTTCAGTCTTGGCAATAAGATTTACCTGACATATCTAACTTAGTGTAATTCAACACATGCAGGAGAATATATGGATGTCATGCTTCTTAACCTTGCAGGTTTGTTTACTCAAACATTTAAGCTGCAAATGTTCACAGGATTTCATGGAGTTCTAAACGAACATGTACTTGGTTTTCCACATTCCACATTAAACACCTATTGTAAATCTAGTGTTAAGGTCACCGAGCTTTTTTGGCTTTCTTATCTGTGTTCAGACAAACAATATTGATTGCTCTTCAAGAACATTTTTAGAACATGTTTTTAGGACATTTCTTTTGGAAAGAAAGTTAAACAAATACATGCTTCCGCAAGTCTAATTTGACAAACAGAAATAGTTGGCTAATTTCAGGATGGCAACACCACAAGTCCTTATATGCAAACTTTCAATGTTTAATATGCAATTTGTGAAATATCAATTAATTGCCAAGTATTTGATTTCTCTCTAAAAAAAATTACAAATTTAACTAATTTGGTCCCTTTTCCCCTACCGCAGTCTTTTCTTTCTCAGCCTCCCCTCCCTTCTGCATGCTTACATGTACAGACACACACAACAGGAGACAGTTTTCCTCTTACCTTTGTCTTCCACAATTCTGCTACAGCATGTCATCACTTCTTTCTCTACAGAAGTCTTTTCTTGATCCTCTTTCATTCTCCCTCCACGTCGTATTCTGCATTCATCTGAATAGACAACCCCATCTGTCTTCTCTGTAGTGACTGCCAAAGAATCTACAGCTCCAAACCTTTCCGTCTGACTTTTGTCCAAACAAAACTACTGGCCTGTCTCTTTGACATTTCTTTGTGAATTTGTCACCAGCAGAGCAAGCTAGGCAAGGCCCAAAGACAGTTTCTAATCAGTCACATGAACCTCTTTGTTTTTCATATTCTTCCTTAACTTCTGTAGCAGTCTCAACCACCCTGCCAATTCAACAGCAAGTAATTTTTCACATCTGCATTCAGATCCAGTGTATCTTGCGCATTCTTTTGCATTACTATTCTAAAGTATTGTGTTTCCTTCCCTCAGATCTCTTCATATATTTTATATTAAGCTGCCACTAAAATAAAGAGAAAATTTGAGCAAGGATCAAACAAACCTCATTCCTTCCCATCCAAGAACCTTAAAGATGAACCTATAGTTAGACTCTGTCGTGGTTATACTTTTTTTCTGTCACTTTAATGCTTGCATTCTCAGCCAGAATGTAAAAAAGAGGACTAGAAAACAATTCTAGCCTAGATTAGTACATGCTGTAAGAAAAAAGATATTTGGGACTAATTTTCCTAGAATGAGATGATAATTTAACTTATGCCTCCTGGTTTCTAGGCACATGACCAAACAAGTCCATTCTTATCCAAGTCAGGCAATAATTTGTAGTCCACATGTTTTTTAAAAGCCTATGCCCTCTTTACTCAGGTGGCAACCCATAAAAAGAGAACTGCATGATCAGAGTGAACAGAAACACTGTTACAAACTTACCAGAAAAAATAAAATTAAACTTAAAAATAATTATTGGATATTTGGAACATGAAATTCCTATTAGTTTACTAGGGACGTGAGGTTAATTGATCTCACAATCTATAGGCCCATTCCTTCAGACATTTTTATACTGTTGTCTAGTATAAATCTTCTATAAAAGTAGATAAAGTTCCTAAAGATAATACAAATAATTTTTTTTCCAAAAATTGTCAAATGAACAGAACGGAGATCTCTAATTAGTATTTCTGCTGATGTGAAAGGAAGATTGTGCAGAATTTATTTAACATGAGATTCCTTTTGGCAAAAACCTGATAGATTGTCAGCATATGTATGCTGCCATTCAATCCAACTTGTACAGAAAGAACCTATTGACATAACGTTTCTCTCCAGCCCAGCCATAGCCTTTGAGTCTCTTGACCAATGAAGTATAATAGAGGATATCAGGAAGAAGGAATCTAGTGTTAAAGTGGCAAGGTGAAATAGCTTCTTAGAAAATCAAGCTTTTTTAGCTCCACTGCATGGAAAAACATGTTTTTTCTTCCAGGCTGGTCTCAGCTTTAATCATGTGTTATTGACGCATTTCAGAGCTTAACTTCTGTTGAGTCAGTACTGCAAAATTGTAACTAAGAGAGCTTTTGTTCTCACAAAATTACAGACTTACTATATTCAAGGGCACAAAGTGTTATCAGTGGCCAAGAAATATTCAGTGCAGCTGAGGGTGTAAGGGATAAGCAATGTCCCAAGCCACTCATCACACCCTGACACCATCAACAAAGGTTAATACTACTGTGTAGAATGGAATTATTTGAAAACAGTTTTGTTTCCTACCAGCTGTCTGTGATTCAAACCTCATCTCCTGGCTTGAGAAGAGGGATGGTACATTAATCATTACAACAACCAGGATGAGTATTTTCTTACTCTATGCTGCCATGGTAGAGCTGGCAGAGAACCCATTTTGTCAATTCACAATGTCCTTAGTCAGTGTATTGGTTTTGTGTGAGAAGGGTTTTGTAGCAGGGGGTGACAGGTGGGATTACAGCTTCTTCTATGAGAAGCTGGCAGAAGCTTCTCCCACATCCAGCAGAGCTGCTGCTGGACAGATCCAAGATGGACTCACCACTGGCCAAAGCTGAGCCCACCAGCATTCCCAGGGACCAGTTCCCTGGGACACCACCCATTCCAGGGACAGCACTTCTGGAATGAAAACTGCTGCACACAGGGAGTGAGGGAGAGGGAGAGAGGAGTGAGAATGTGTGAGAGGAGCAGCCCTGCAGACACAGGGTCAGTGAATGAGGAGGGGCAGGAGCTGCTCCAGGAGCCAGAGCAGAGATTATTCCCCTGCAGCCTGAGGTGCAGCCCATGGTGAGGCAGCTGTGCCCCTGCAGCCCCTGGAGGTGCAGGGGGGAGCAGAGATCCACCTGCAGCCTCTGGAGGAGCCCACACCAGAGCAGGTGGATGTGCCTGAAGGAGCTGTG
Source organism: Ploceus nigricollis (assembly GCA_013399945.1). Taxonomy (NCBI): domain Eukaryota; kingdom Metazoa; phylum Chordata; class Aves; order Passeriformes; family Ploceidae; genus Ploceus; species Ploceus nigricollis. The sequence goes on along the minus strand of VXBC01003608.1, from coordinate 201,693 downwards.
ACCCCGTGGGAAGCCCGTGCTGGATCAGCTCCTGGCAGGAGCTGTGGCCTGTGGAGAGAGCAGCCCACACTGGAGCAGGTTCCCTGGCAGGACCTGTGACCCCACAAGGGACCCACAGTGGAGCAGCCTGTTCCTGAGGGACTGCACACTGTGGAGGGGACCCAAACTGAACCAGTTTGTGGAGAACCGCAGCCCATGGGAAACAGTCATGTTGAGTAGGAAAAGTTTTGTGGAGGACTGTCTCCCATGGGAGAGACCCCACAGGAGAAGGGGAAGTATGTGAGGAGTCTTTCCTGTATGATGAACTGACCACAACCCCCACTCCCTATCCACCTACCCTGATGGCAGGGGGTGGGGCTGGTGAAAAGTAGAGAAATTGAGAGTAAAGCTGAACCCTGGGTAGAAAGGAGGGGCAAGGGGAAAGTGCTTTAAGCTTTGCTTTTATATATATCTCATTATCTTACTCTGAATTGATTGGTAATATATTAAACTTATTTCCCAAAGCTGAGTCTATTTCACCTGTGGGAGTAATTGGTAAATGATCTCTTCCTGACTTATCTGGACCCAGGAGCCTTTCCTTGTGTTTTCTCTCCCCTGACCAGTTGACAGAGCAGGGGAGNCCCACACTGGAGCAGGTTCCCTGGCAGGACCTGTGACCCCACAAGGGACCCACAGTGGAGCAGCCTGTTCCTGAGGGACTGCACACTGTGGAGGGGACCCAAACTGAACCAGTTTGTGGAGAACCGCAGCCCATGGGAAACAGTCATGTTGAGTAGGAAAAGTTTTGTGGAGGACTGTCTCCCATGGGAGAGACCCCACAGGAGAAGGGGAAGTATGTGAGGAGTCTTTCCTGTATGATGAACTGACCACAACCCCCACTCCCTATCCACCTACCCTGATGGCAGGGGGTGGGGCTGGTGAAAAGTAGAGAAATTGAGAGTAAAGCTGAACCCTGGGTAGAAAGGAGGGGCAAGGGGAAAGTGCTTTAAGCTTTGCTTTTATATATATCTCATTATCTTACTCTGAATTGATTGGTAATATATTAAACTTATTTCCCAAAGCTGAGTCTATTTCACCTGTGGGAGTAATTGGTAAATGATCTCTTCCTGACTTATCTGGACCCAGGAGCCTTTCCTTGTGTTTTCTCTCCCCTGACCAGTTGACAGAGCAGGGGAGTGACAGAGCAGTTTTGGTGGGCACCTGGCATCCAGGCAGGGCCATCCCACCACAGTCAGGTTCTCCACCAAGACGTCATAACCTAATACTCTTTTGATCATAAAAGTAGGGACTTTGGCTGGGTTTTAGTGTCAAACATAATTGTGTAACTTAAGCTGCAGGAAAAACAGACCTGCATATTTTGTAGATGCTATAAAGGACAAAGACTTATGTTCCTCAGCAATAATACGTGTGCTGTCAGTCTAGGATTTGTATAAAATGATTATCATTAAGACGTTCTGGGATATAGTTTCATTGCAATCAGTGAAAATGACACTCGAATAGAAATGCCAAGCATGTAGATTTCGTTAGGGGTTACCAACCTGAATGCTAATGGAGGGAGAGAAAAAAATAACAAGAAATGACAAAGCTTTTATTTTCCATGCAGTTAGCCAAACACAGATGAACTTTCTGAAGAATGACAATTTGTTCCCAGGTTGAGAATTTATGTGACTTACTTAATGGTTTGGCTGTAAAGTCAAAAATAAAGTGGTTTGTAAAGGAATTCAGTCATTGGCTGATGCCTTTGGTAGGAGCAGATTTCCTCTAAAAAAGGAATCAGATTTTGACTAATGGAAAAAGATCATGTAAAATAAAATAGGAGATTCAGGATTAGAACCAGAATTTTCTGATCCTCTGTGCCAGTTCTTATACATATACACCAGTGGAAAATGAGCATTGCAGAGCTCTAAAGCAAAGTTCTTCTCAGAGCTGGCCTCATTATCTCTCTCTTTGTCACTCAATGGAATTAGTTGTATATTTCAGCTTTATTTTTCAAGTGTTGTCCTGAAGGGTTTGACAGCCTCAGACTAAAGCACCTGGTAGTTTATCTGGAGCTCCCTAGTAGAAAAAAACATGGGCATGCCACAGTAAGTCCAGGAGAGGATGTCTAAGATAATAAAGAAATGGAATCTTTCTACCAGAAAAACAGAACTTCATCAATGGGTGAATGGGGAAGTGAAGTAGATTAAGTCAGGCTCTTCCCAGTGGCATCCAGGGAAAGGACAAGAAACAGCATGAACAGTAGTACAGGAAAATGCACTTAAATACAAGAAAAAACTTATCTACTGTGAGGGCAGTCAAACAAGGGCGAGGTCTGTCCAGAGAGATTGTGGAATTTCTGTCCTTGGAGATAGTCAAAGCCCAACTGGACATGGTACTGAGCAAACTGCTCTAGCTGACCCTGCTTTGAGCACTGCAGGGGACTAGACATTCTCCAGTGGCCTTCTAACTTCATCCATTCTGTGATTCCTTGAAATGTTTGCTAAAATTTCTGCCACTTGGATTTTTTTAGTTATTTACAACAAAATCACTACTACCAATAATTCATCTCATGAATAATCCTTTCAATCTGAAGTCATCAAAGTATCTTGGAAACATTAATTTCAATCAACTTGGAAACTGTAAGTGTAGTTAAAAAGACACACATCTCAGTGAGATGCCCACCCATTTTGCAGATGAACAAGAATGTCAGAGACTCAGCTACTGGAAGGGATGGGAGGAAAATCTTGGAGCTGAGTTCTAATTCTCCCTCTTCATCAGCAGAACATACACGTGCTTTCTGATACTCTCTTCTGTCTTCTCAAACTCTAGGATGGTATCTGGAAGATTTGGTGTCCACCATTACACCAGTGGTTTGCTCTCAATTTTTTCCCCTCCTTTTATTTGGCATTTTGTGCTCCAAAACTTGAACTTCCACAGTGGAAACTACAAATAATGCCTGGTCTTATGCAGCAGCACCAGCAGCACATGTCTAAACTGAGACTCTAGTTTCAAAGGTTTTGAACCAATGAAGGTTCCTACCAATTTCAGTTGCAACCAACGTGGAGAATTGCATCTCATTTTAACATTTGCTGTCTGTATTTCTGCAGCTGGTTTTTAACATAGTTATTGATATTATTGGTGCAGCAGTGCATTCTGCTGGTGGTTTACATCTCCATTTGATGCATTTACCCCGTAATCTGTAGTTTTTGCCCTGTCATGGTACTAAAAGAGCAAATTATTTCTCATCCCTTTTAGTTTCTAGTAAAGAATTGATTGTAAATATTTAATGCACTAAGTGGCAAAAATACATTAATTCAGTGACATAAAACTGATTTATTGTTAAAGAGTTATACTAGTAAATTTAATTCCATAGCAAAACAGACTCTGAGAGCATGCTACTAAGCCTTCAGATTCCTGAAGAATAAAGGGCTATACTTGCTATAGCAGTGTGGTTGTTACTGTGTACTTGATGACTTGGAGATTTTCTGGTTTTCTATACTGTTGTATACACATAATTGTGTAACTCTTCTAGGTAAACACAGGTTAAAAAAGTAAGGACTCTTGCTCAAGTTAGAGGTTTTGAGGCCCAAAAAAGAGTCCGTGACCTTTTCCTTTCATGTGCATCTATGCATACATCAGTGTTTGCAAGTGTCTGTTTCATCTTTCAAGGAATTAATTTTGTTTATGTGATTAAAGAGATGATCAGTAAGAGTGGAAAACTGAAATAGTGGAGCAGATTTTGAAATCCAGGGTGCATAAACAACTTGTAGAACCACCGTTCTTTTTCACCTCTGGAGGAGGGATGTTACAGAAATCTCTATTAAAAGCACTGTCCCCTTGATTTCTTTTTCGTATCAAACACTAAGTGAGCTGGGAGCAGTAGCTAAATGTTGCCGTGTTTATTTAACCTTCCAAAGCTGGGGTCTATCTCTTATCTGGATAGAGTAACATATCATTCCGACTGCACTTACAGCTTCCTCAAAGACAGCAAAATATCCATACACAAGGTTAGTGCTCAGTGTTCAGATCTGTATGCCTGTGGCTGACTCTCAATCTGCATGATTTTAGGTATCTGTGCATCCAGAGGAGTTCACACTGTGGTCCTGAATAGAGAATTGAGGTAGGCTGTAGGCTTCTGAACCAGTTTAAGAACACCACAGAAGTGGCTGTTGAACTGAAAATATTCTTATTGTATTTGTTACTCAGCAGCATTGTTACTCAATCTGTAAAGAATAATTGATCTGTATTGTTGAACAGTTAGTAATTTTTGCATCAATCAATGTACTATATAGAACATAGCTATGCAAATGTTTAAATCCAGATGGGACTCTGAAAATGAAGTAAAAATCAGCTTTAAGAAAGCTGAGTTTAAAAAGCAGAAAAATTGTATTTACAACCCAATGGAATTTCATGACTGACTTGGTCTACTTTTACTTTTAGATGTATGCTCACATCTAAAGATTTCAAAATGCTTCAATTACCCATCCATACTGTCTGCAACAGGTTTGCCCTGTTAATGTTCTATTGCTATATGTGTCTTGAAAGACCATCTTGAGCTAACCTCAAAACCTGTTCTTCATCCAGACAGCAACTTTGCAAACTGAGCTCCCTACTCTCTCTCAGCTGCACCTGGGACAAAACTCTGTAGGGCACAAGGAAAATTGCCTCTTTTACGCACTTTTGTGGCTGGTTTGTAGAGCCTTAGTGTTTTCTGTGAGCTCAAGCCCAGAGAAGAGCAAGTGAGTCAGTGAAGGGTCTAGAGAGTAAATCCTGTGAGGAGTTTCTGAGGGAGCTGAGGGTGTTTATGCTGGAGAAAAGGAGGCTCAAGCCTTATCACTCTCTGCAACTCCCTGAAAGGTGAGTGTAGCCAGGTGAGGGTCAGCCTCTCCTCCCAGGCAGCAAGTGACAAGACAAGGTGAAATTGTCTCAAGTTGTGCCAGTGGAGGGCCAGGATGGACATCAGGAAGAATTTATTCATGAAAAGAGCTGTCAAGCATTGGAACAGGCTGTTCAGGGAGGTGCTGAAGTTGCTCAAGAAATGACTGGATGTGGCACTCAATGCTATGGTCTGGTTGACAAGGTGGAGATCAGTCACAGGTGAGATTTGATGATCTCAGAGTTCTTCTCTGAACTGCTTCACATCTGTTTTGTTCTGTGCACTGGTGTGCGTCACCCAAGACTGGTTTGTTGACAACCTTGTCAGAGGTGTAACCATTTGCAGGAAGTCCAGATCTCAGGTGGAAGCAGACCTTAAGGAAGATAGAAACCTGAACAGTTTTGGCTCAAGGTTTCTACCATGCCCAGTTTAAAAAAAAAATCTGAATTTAATTTGAAATTCTGGTGCCAGGATTTTAACAGCATCAGATCATATATTCAACATACTGTCAATGGGACAAATCAAAGATTAAATTAAAAGAGGAGTTTAAAACATCACTGTGCTAGTCTCCCATGATTTTTCCCTTTAAATTGTATAAAATATGCTGTGACCTAGGGCATGAAGCAAAGCAGACTCAGACATATGAACATAAAGGCATCACTGAAAAAATAACTTGAAAAGATGCAGGTAACAATAATGACTAAAGGCTCGATCCAAGTTTCAATAGAAATTACTTTTATATCAACGGAAAAGGTCAGCCTTTATGCAAGCAAGTATTTAAAAGCCTTGCTGTTATTACCTAAAGTAATACCCACAGTTACAGCATTTTTCCTCCTGCCATTTCATAAATGTCAGCATAAGGTTTTTATTCCAAGGATTGTGGAAGAAATATAGTGGATTACACACAAAATGAATGTTTTTGCCATTTGAAATATGATTGGGTAACTGGGTGCCTACAAAAATACCTAAAAATTAAAGTTGATTGTGTTGGGATATGAAACAAAATGGGTTGATGGTAATTATAGAGGCTGATAATTGATTTCTAGTGATCTAAATTATCATGCCTAAAATTATATCAGTTCTTACTAAAATTTTCTAGTTTGTTGCAATTTACCATTAAGTCCACACTACAGAAGGCAAGCATGAATGTTTCTGACACTTATGCCTTTTCTTTGATTCCTTGTAGATATTAAATACTTCTAAAATAAATGCCATTGCTATTTCAGACTTATTAACTTCAAATTTGGGTGGGGGCAGGGGGTATTATGATTTTGTGAGATAGCCTTTGTAGAATTAAAAGACGCAGAACTGACATTTCAGATGCTTGGGCACAAAGAAATTTAATCTTTCTCTACCTGCAGTTATTGAAACTTTTTATTTTTGGTTTCAGTTTCTTTTAGATAAAAATCAGATACTTTTTCTTGCAACTAGCTCTGAAAGGATCATTCTGAAAGGGTCACATTACTCCCTTCCCACCTTCCCCTTTGGCCACTAAGTTGAATGTAGATTTATAATCTTGAAGAAGCATGCCATTTCAATGACAGAGGACATCAGCACTGGCTCCAGTTTTCCAAGGTTAAGTCATACACAGTGTAATGAGGCCTATAAAACTTGGTAATTACTGTACACACCATAGATCCAATCTGAGACTTTGTGCAAATAAGAAATTTCACAGCTACTGAAGCTGTACAATACGCAGTGAATCAAGAATATTTGCTGGAAAAAAAGTGCCGCCTGATGCATTGATACATGCCCTTGTCAAAATTCTTCATTTTATTCTTTTTCCACCAAATAGCAGTAGCGTACTGGAAAAAATTGTTAAAATAGATTTTGGTCTAGTGTAGAATATATTTTTTTTATCCTTGAAATATTTTCTTCTCCAAAGGTTAAGTAGCTGTTTCTCCATTATTTAACCAAGTGTGCAAACTACAAAGAGGAGCAGGGCAAACTGGTACATTCATGTTAATCTAGTTGGGCACAATTTTGATACAGCAGAGGTAAGAGAGAAGCNGTAAGAGAGAAGCATTTTATTGTGTAAAACTAAACACCATCTATGCTCTGAAACCTAATATCCCATAGATAGTTGATCTATTTGTGAAGCTAATTTTTGCATTTGCTGCACTGTGAAGTTTCCTCTTTCTTTGCAAAATTAGTTTCTTCAAATAGATTCTTGACACCTTTTAATTTATGGTTAGAAATGCAAATATTACCGTTCATCAACAGGAGACAATGCTGTCATTGCAGTTCCTAAGGAGCTGAGCACATGAGTTAATGAGTGAATTGGTTAATGAATTACTTCATTAATGAATTTACCTTTAACCTCCAGAGAGTGCAGTGTTAGTCATTATTCTGTAAACAAGTGCATGAAAATCTCACAGTCTGCAACCTCAGGGTCATTTCCTTATACTTTAAAACAAAAAAAGAATCTAAACTACAGTTCACCATAGCTGAGAATCTCCAAAGCTTAGCATCCTGAGTTGAAAATGGGCAGTAGAGCAGGTTAGTGCTATACTTCACTCAGTTTATAGATTCATCGTGAAGAAATCATACGAGAAATTTGTACTCCTGATCAAAGGGTGAAGTCAATTCCCTCAGAATGCACATTTCAGCTTTTAGGAATGTCAGTATTCTTCTACTGCTAAACTTTTTTTTCCTGGAAGATGACAATCTATGTAGAACTTAACAGGGTTGTGATAGAGCGGTATTGATACTATTACTGGTTTAGCATGTAGAAGAGTTCACAGTTGCTTGAACATTTGACTTTCTGTATAAAGACTCTCCTCATGAGAACATTGTGTTTTTTATACTGACATTAGAGATAAACGCCACCTATCTAAACTCCTGTAGAGAATAATCTGTTTATAAAATGTGTTAGACACAAGTTTACTCAGGAGTTAGGTACCCGAGTAGATCCATAAAATGACACCAAGATTAGATCTAGGCATGGTAAAGATACCTCTCTGCATATCCATGTATTTTAGTATTAAAGGGGGTGTAATGCTTTTAAGAATGCCAAAAGATAAGTATTTTAAGCTCAGCACACTGAAGGCTGAAGGTTTACTATTGTTGTGTTCCCGCTATTGTCAGCAATTTCTCTCAAATAATTGGTTTTAGATTTATCAGGATAACATTCTTTCATTCTTTTAGCTAACCAATGTGCATCTTACATGGCATCAGTAGTGGCCTTTAGCCTGCAACCACAGAGCTCTTTTAGCAACAAGCTGAAGCGTAGGGAATATGTTTGAGAAGTATTCATGCTCACAAATAATAGGACATTGAGTGTTTTTATCAGTTTGATTGGAGTAGTAATTTTTGGTAATTGAGTTCTTTCACAGAATAACTATACAGCAGTCACTTAAAAAATTCATGTGTAAGTATACAATAAGTCTCACAAAAGCACAAACTTGTACTTTTACAACCTCATACTGAGGATCTCCTGAAAAAGAGAACACTGAAACAGAAAACAATTGTTATTCTCTGCTCCCACTGTTAATACTGTAAATTGCTAAGCATATTTGTGATTGAAGAAGAAAATTCACTCCCCCGCAACCAAGTTCTTTCTTTTAGAGTCTTACCACAGTCTTAAAGCTTTGAAGATTGACTCCAGACCCAGACTCAGCCAAAATGGGCTGTCCCACTATGAGGGAATAAAGACACTGCTCTATAGGTATAATCACAGCTTTTTTCAGCATTGCCCCACTGATGCTTGCAGATACTAGGATACAGGAGATGCTTCTCCTCCATCTAACCCCACCGCCTGATTTCACCAAGAAAAGGCTTTTGGGGGTAGGCACCTAGTGGATGGAGCTTTGCAACTCGTATGGGATCATGGAATACATTCAAAATTACAACTTCATCTGACCTTCTACTGCCTGGTCCCCACACATTATTTTTTCTTTCCCACTTCTGTGTCTTTCCCCATTGTCTTATTCCCACTAACCTCTCACACTTATGTCCATTACTGTGTTCCCGTTAATTATCAGGAATTTTTCATCATAACATGATTTTATTGGGAAGTTGGAAAACCTACAAGTATTTGATTAGATTTCGGAAAATATGCTACTGGAAAACTGCAAAACAAAATGCTTTATGTGACTTGATGATACTTGTTCATTTTGGAATTTTGAAAATTTTCATTCATTGACTTTGGTTGAAAAAGAATTTGTGACATTCCAAAATGAATTTTCTAAAACTGATCATTCATAGGCAGTTTCCAGTTTATGGGATATTCTGACAATATTTTACCAATAAAATAATCTTTAGTCTCAACCAAAAAGTATGCAGGTTAGACCTGCTTTTTAGATCCCTTTTTTCCATGTGGTATTATTAATTGGCTACTTATATTTTCAGTTCTTAAGAGCAGGAACTCTTCTTTGTACAGTACCCAAGACAGCAGGATTCTGTCTCTGTTCTCAGGATGATCACAATAAATATCATTTGAATAATGGTTGTTTGATGTAGAAATACTTGGATAAGAGTCATTGGTCTGGTTACAGCAGAAGGTTAAGGTTTACTCTATCATGATCCTTTCCAATTGGTGATATGATGAAGCCAGCAATTGCAGCACTGTTGCAAATTTGGTAAAAAACACATTTTATGTCAGTCACATGTAGGGACATGACATTAGTTCATAATACAACTCCCTGACAAAGGAAGTAATGAAAGCAGAATAAAATTTGCTGGAAAGATAGAATTGTATGTTTTGATGTAGTACAAAGTAGTAGAAGATTCTATTTAGCCAATCTTGAGCCAAACAGTGTTCCTAGCATGCACACTCTTGAACAGACTTCTGTCCTCTCTAAAGCAGGAACCATTCATTGAGATCTGTCTTTAAACTACATTTTACCTTATGCCACGGTTGAGTAACTGCAAACATTATTTCTGCCATATTCAGCTGCACATTATTGATGCCCTTTTTAATATGCAGATAAAAAACCCCCGTTTATCACCCTCAATTTAAGCTGTTCCTCTGTAATGGCACAATGTCTAGCTGCCAAATAACTTCATGCTCTTTTTATTGCTCTCATTAGCTTTACTGAAATGGAGCCAAACAAAAGAATATGTCTTCCCACCTGGTCTCTGGGAGATACAGACCATTCTTATTGTTTGCTAGAAAATACTCTATTTTGTTTCAAATTGTTTACAGACAGATTTTGTTAGAAAAACAATGATGAAGCTAGTGTTTTCAAAGTTAGTTACCTAATGTATAAGTAGTTTTTATTGCTCTGGCAGATAAGTTGCCCATCTAAATTCTTTCTTCACAGAATGGTGTATTTGGAGTGGATGGCAGAGAGAAGGTTATTAAACAAAGTATGGGTTTTTTGGTAAAACATTGCATGTCAGTGTGCTAGAGTCAGCTCAATCAGGCAGTCCCATAGATGTGAGGCTGCTGTAGGTCCCTAACCTCAGCTTCTGCCTGTAGCAAAGCTGAGCAGCTGCTCCCAGAGGGTGGGTACACAAAACCCACACAGGGGCCATGCACATCAACAACGCCCTAACGTGTAGATCTACACATATATGTGTGCGTTTGCACATAAAGAAATTGATTGCCCCAGTAGCTACTTGTGGATGTTTAGCTGACCTAGTAGCTGGTCCCAGATCCTCTTGCTCTTCTCAGCTGTTTGGGATCTGCATTTGAACCTGGAGGTTTGCAATCCAACTCTTTCTTTACTGGCTAATCCAGTTGAGAGTTCACTGGCATCCAAAGGCATCACTCAAAACAGTCCACCCAGACAGGAGATAGAAATAGGGTATAATGAGATTATAGGGTAGACTACAACGATCAGGCACACACTTCAGTCTGACAAGCCACAAGCTTATATTGAATTGTTTATTAACCTTATTTCCCATTCTTGTCTCTCCCCAGTCCACATTGAACCTTTCCTTTTCTTCCCAAAACCTTTCTTCCACTGCGTCCCTAGTGTTCTGCCTCCTTCAGTCTGTGAGTCAGTGGGGAAGGAGATTTGTTTGGTGGGCTACACACGAGGACAATGGTCTGAGTGTGCTTTGATAGTCAGGTGTAGCTCATTCCCTGCACCCAATTTTCACTGATAAGACTGCTAGAGTTCCTCCCCCAGCCCTCTCAGCTTTTATCTGATCGTGTCCTGGCCTGTGCAGATGTTGATTAGCCTTTAAACAAGTAGCCTAGCACAGCCTATGAGAAAATTTAAACTGCATCCAAAGCTCATTGCTACAAAATTTTGTTTGAAATAGATAAAGGAAAGCATGTACAGTATTTTACCACTGTCTCTATCACTCTCAATGTTTAAGCGTCTATACTTAGATTGTCAGTATCTACAACAGCTCATACAGAGTCACCTTTTTTTCTCTTTATGTTTTGGAAATAAAGCAGTNTTGGAAATAAAGCAGTGATACTTTCAGAAATATACTATTCATGGAATTTTTGTTTTTCAACTTTTCAAGTAATCTGATATTCATGAAAGAGAGGCATAAAAATCTTCCTCACACACATGAATCCCCTAGCCAGAGAATTCGATTTTATACTTTATGACTATGCTATATATCAAAAATACCTAAAATTAATACAAGAAGATAGTGGTTGTGGAGTTGGGCTTGATAGTTGGAAGAGATGAATGTACATCATATTGCAAGTTCTGATGTAAGTTCTAGTTTTCAGTCTCTAAAATTTTTCTCTTTAGAACTTATGATTTTCTTTTCTGTAAGAGACTGCTCTAAAAATAAATCCTGAAATTATGGCTAAACCTACAAACCACCAGGGAAGAAAATTGAATATTCAGGAAATGTGAGACTGGTAGAGAAAGATTACTACTGTTAGCTAAAGCATTAGCTTTGTTTTTGTGGGAAAACAAAGGTGGTAAAGGTGGTATTTAGAAAATAAAAGAAAAATGGTAGAAAATGATCAGGTTTTAGCTTTTGTTACACTTCTATGTTACACTTCTACTATGAGTCTGTTGGGCATTCTTTACCTTGGTTCCTCATCTGCAAAGTAGGGATAATGGTAATTTCTTCTTCTCTTGGCTT